>OY728119.1:1989142821-1989742821 GCA_963277665.1 Viscum album
CCTTGTACGGAAGGCAGTCTTCATAATATCTTCCTTATTTACCTTTTGATAATGATATCTAGAAGGAAGATCCACCTTTTAGAAGTATTGATCTGATATTAATTGATCGAACAAGTCATCAATCCTTGGATGATTATACTTGTTCCTAATGGTGAACTTGTTGAGTTCCCAATAATCGATACACACCCACATTGTTCCATCCTTCTTCATCATAAAGTGTACTAGAGCACCCCAAGGTGATGCACTAGGGTGTATGAATGCTTTGTCCAGATGCTCTTCCAGCTTCTTCCTTAACTCCTCCAGTTCGATAGCAACCATCCTATAGGTAGACTTTAATATAGGAGTATCTCCGGTTATGAGTTCTATTGTGAGCACTACCTAACTATCTGGGGGAATTACGGGTAATTCATCGAGAAATACATCACTGTATTCCCTCAGGATGGTCATTTCCTCAAGGATGGCACTTTCCTATGACTCAACCATTTGGGTGAGATATGCTTATTCATAGGGAATCAACACCCACACCATTGAAGAATTTTTTAATGGAGATTCATGATCTTCCTTGAATTTGTAGAGGAGAATCGGACGGTTATGAATATGAAAATATATTTTTATTTCCTGACATTTGATAGTTGCTCTATATAATGAGATCCAATCCATTACCATTATAGCGTCTTATTCCACCAAGGAAAGTATTACGATATCTACTGAAAGAATCTTCCCACATACGCCAATAAGAGAATAGCCAAACACTTGGGTTACAATGATTTCACCACATGGTGTTTTTACCAATATCTATATTTCAAGGTTTCAGGGTTTTGATTATATAGTTTTATAAAACTTTCAGGATATAATGGAATGCGTATAACCTGAATCAAATAAGTCCTTTTTCATTCCTAAGTGAATAGTATGTGTACCTTGTTTGACTTCATTATCTTTCTCCACTTCTGCAGTAGTAATGGAATATGAAATCCCTTGTTTATTTGGATTAGGTGGCTAGTGACGTTGATTACCCTCGAGAACTCATGTTTTAGTGCATTGTCTTGCATAGTGCCCCATCTCCTTATAGTTGTAGGACTGAACCATGGGTTGTTTTCTCCTTTCATCAACTACGTTATCCTTCCTTTTTATGTCTTTTTGACACTCTTGATCACGGTTTCCTTCATTCCCACACAATAATAATTTCCCCATCCTTTTATAGAAGTTACCATGGTGAAACTTCCCACATTTTTGGCATGTGGTTCGTTTAGTTTTTCTCCCACCTTTGCCATTAAATCCACTAGCTTGAAAGTCCATCTTTCATTTTATATCACCATACCCACGGGACCATTCTCCAAACTCCATATCCACTTTGAGAGAACACCGAAAAACTTCTCCATAACTCCCAATTTCTCGAATTGTAAGAGCCTTTCGAATGTGTGGTTTTAATTCACAAAAGAATCTATCAATTTTTCAATCATTGTTGATAACAAAACATGAAGAGTACCTTGCAATACTTGTGAAATTAGTTTTGTAGGTTGTGAAAGTTTCTCCTTCTTTTTTCATGATCTCTATGGATTTTCTCTCCATCTTCGTGGAAAGATTTCTTGGGAAATAATTGTTAAGAAACAGTATCCTAAAGTCTTCTCATTCCATCTCTTCAATTTCCTCCCTTAGCTTGGAGTTCTTAATCGAATCCCACTACTGATCAGCCTCTCCATCTAGATGATAAACTTCTAGTGTCTACTTCTCCATCTCATAAAAGTGAGGAAAATAAAACATCTTCTCCATGGAGTTGACCCATTGTTTTGTAAATATTGGATCAGAAGATCCACTAAATGTCGATGGTCGTTGCCGCATAAAACGTTCGATAGACAGTTTCTCTCTCTTTAGTGAAGGTGGTTGTTCCCCATTATTATGGTTATTTTTCATATCCTGAGATAACCGGGTAAGAATCACAATGAATTATTGAACTGCACCTACCAAGTCATAGGGGATGTCATTCGGGATATCGTTGCATTGGCCCTCACATGAGATGATGGTCTGGTTTCTCCTGGTTCCCAAAATTTTGTAAAATAGAAATGGATAGAACAAAGAAAAAGTTAAGAAGTCAAAAATAACTTATTCATTTAAATAATTTATACATAAAGAATATCACATGGGATCCATATATAAAAATTCTTGTGTGCGTATTTCTACTTAGTCTCATGGTAGAGGATTTCTCTAGGGTTCACTAACACTAATTCCCAAATTTACTAAACCTTTCTGCTGATACCAACTATAGCAACCCAAACATTTAATAAATTACTATTAGTTTATATTAAAAATAAAAAACATTATATTTTTATCCATAGATGATCCAACGGTTTATTTTCTTGGGAAAACTTGTACCATACATAACAAATTACAACATCGAGCATAACCTTTTTTTTATTTATTTCTCTCTAGCTTCTTATTGGCACTCGACCTCTCCATAGTACATGTAGTCACCTGAGAATATAATTAAAAAGGGGTGAGATAAAATCCCAGTAAGAGGATATATAAGAAAAATATAATAATGCATCGGTATAATCATAAAATAATCAAAAGATTATGAACATTAGAGAATCATTAATAAAAGACTTGGAATGAGGCAATGCATAAAAATAAAACATCATGTCTTAGAGGTTAACTACCACATATACATGGGAACAAAGATAGTATATTTTTTTACACATAATTTAACATTTATTCATATGATTCATTACTTTACCCAATGCATTGGAGCAATATATAATTTTGGGTGCACCCGCCACATTGAAACATTCATATTGCACTCTAAAATTCCTAGAGCACCCATAACATCGTATCATTATCATTTATCATGCATGAAACAATGATAATATAAAAAATGAACACAACTAACCCATTAAAAGGAACGGTTTTCATCTCCTGGGAACAAATTATTAAACATTGGGTTCCCAAAAGAATGGGGGAATGACATACATGTTACAAGAACCATCAATCTTGAATGAGAAGTAAAAGGTGTGTTCATGAAGGAAGATTTATTTTGGAAAAAATTTGGTTTGTCATAAATAACAGTGAAAAAAATTTATATTCCAAGGAATTAAATTCAATGATGAAAAAATATTTTTATGGAGTAACCATATCAAAAATGACTGAAAAAGGGAGAACCCGAAGGATGAATATTGGGTTCGAGAATTTTTTCTTAACTTTTTTCAGAATGATTTCTTCACTTTAATGTCCTTTATAACCACATTAGATTCATTAATTAAAAATTAAATACCCATTTTTACATGAATATATTTCATTATGGTTTCATTAAGTTTTTTTATGTGCCTTTTGATGCGTTATAAAGTTTAAAAACATTGTTCATGAATGTTCATTTTAGGGTTTCCTTGAGTGGTTCACATGTATTCTTAAATGAATGTTCATATAGAACATGGGTAAACATCCAGAAATGATATTAAATGTTATTAATGATATTATAGGACTTTTATTGATCTTATAATTAATTATGTTATATACCATGTGGATGAATCATTATATAGGAATTTAATAATGATCATTTGGGTTAATTTGGTAGGTTTTTTGACAACCACGAACTTGTTTTGTTCAATTATTTAGTAATATATACATAATTTAGTTACCGAGCATAAAATAGGATATAATACATATATAATATTCTAGGTCAAACATAAAAAATTGTCATGACCAGATCTGAAGGTAGATATGGAAAAACAAAACATGTCGTTCTTGAAGGTGATAGATTAACACCTCACGAACAACGTTATCATTTATAAAATAAAAGGAAGAGGATAAGTGGGTTGGATGGTATAATATCATATTAGTTTCATAAAATTATAGTATATTTATTATTAAGGGGTTACCATACAATTTGGACAATGATATGTGGGGAGAGACTAAGAGAAGAACGTGAAATTGAAATGAATTTAATCGAAAGGAAGGAGAGAAATTACCTCTTGAATCCCCCTATTGAGATCCTCCTTAAGGGACCTAAGAATGGTATTTAGATGAGAACAGAAGAATTTGGACGTGTGGGAGGGTCTAGGAAAGATTATTGGGTATATTTTAGACGAGTCTTGATGCTTGAGAGGTGTGAGGAAATGAGGGTGTGAAGGGTGGTTTTTATAGTGGAGGGGAGATGGGTTTTCTTAATATAAAATTCATTAATTTTTTATTTCTCCACAAGAAAAGAAATAGTGAGTATTCCGTGAACAAGAATAGTAATTTTATAATGTAATCCAGAAACATGTGGTCTTACATCTATAGAAAATCACACATGACTCTATAATTATCTTATTTAGCTAATATTGTAAATTATGGTATTTCACTATTCATAAAAATTCAAATATTTCAGAAAAATCCCAAAATTTTACCCCAACCATTTTTCAACATGTAGAATTAAAAAATTAAGTCAATTTTTCAAAAATCATTTTCTAAATATGATTAATTTAATATTTAATTAAAATCATAATTTACTTGAAAAATAATGTTTTTAAAATTAAAACTGAATTTATATTGCTTTCAAAAATTACATATGGTCTTATACAATTTTATCAGAACTACAATACATATATTTGTTAATTTATGAACACATTTTATGAAAATAAATGTTATTTTATCTTAATTAATTAATTATAATAAATGTTTTATGACTTACAAAAATTCCAAAAGGTTTAATATGTTTAAATTGTAACTTTCTAAGATGCCTAAATTTTATTAAATTATTCATGGGTATGGTTACACTTATTTCAGAAGATTTACTATTCATATGTTTCTTACAAATATTAATAAAGGTAGGTTACAATTCATAAGGGCAGGTTGTTATTCAAAAGGGTAGATTCTTATTCACCAAAAATTATGTTTTTTTATTGGACCCCAAAAATCATCTTGAACACGACTGTGTATGTCAGAATTTTGAAATACCAAACACAGAAGTGAAAAAAAAATGTTTAAAGATAACATAGTACTTTTTAGTTCATGATGTTGTGTTTTCATGTGATTTTATGACATAATTAGAACAATGGAATTTCCATTGAAAAAATTTTGTTCCTTATTGCCCGCCTCTCGACAAACCTATGTGGCATGCCTACACCCACTCGCAGCCACCGCATGCATCGGTGCACCAGAGGATCATTCCATGGACCACCGGGTCTGCTCGGGTTTTCTTTATTGATGGAATCTATGCCACCTACATCCAAAGGATGTCACCTTCCATACTATGGCCTCAAAAACTCATTTCCCCCATTTCAAAAATGTATCCACGAAGAATGCTAAAAAACACACATGGTGGAGAGGCTTGATCCTTGTTCGTATTGGCCCACACCCTCTACATTAGAAGATTATAAACATGGGAAAAAAGGACTGAAGTTAATCACAAATTAACCCCAAAGCAATCCCATTAAAATAGTATCCACCCAATGGAATATGCAATCCATAGATCTACTTCTTCATGGGTTAATCCATGGTTTTTATTTGAAAATTAATAATGGGGAAACTTTGGCACAAAGCATGCCCCTAAATGAGTAACACATTTGTTGGTGATGATCTAATCAAAGGGTGGAAGAAGAATGAATCTGTCGTTCGTTTCTCCACAATCCATTGTTAGGAGCTCCTTGGCGTTCGTCTTCATCACCCACCACAGAATCAAAGTAGAACCAGGAAAGTACCATCAATCCTATGTTATTTTCTATTACAAATAATGGATGAAATGAAAAACATAATTTTAGTTACATTTAATTACAAATTCATTACACTATTTCATTTATTAAATAGAATTTTTTGTTTTATTATGTTATACTTCATTTCACTACAACGGTTGGAAAATTAAAAAAAACAAGTTTATTTTATTTTTTAACATGTTCTTTATAAATTACAAAAATAAATTTTTCCCTTGGCTAGAAGAAATCATGTTTAGGTCCATTATAGGCCAATCCTTCCATTCAGTGTTCAACGATTCCCTCATATTTTTGATCTGAGCACCAGTAAAATCGTTAGAAAAACCCACTCGCATGTATATATAATGTGCTAAAAAAGTTCAAAATTCTATTATGGGCTCACCAAGACTTAAAATCAGGTTTCATCAAGGTTTCTGGTCTGATAATAATTCCCCATAACTTAAAAAAATTACACAAAATTTTGGGACATTACATTATCCCCATAATAGGGATTTATAACCCCAAAAGAAAAATGAAAAACTAAAAAAATGAAGGTAATGAGCATTAATATGAGCCTCCCACTCCCAAGTGAATTCTTTTAGATTCCCATGCTGTCAACGAACACACACCAAAGGAATTGACCTCCCACAAAGCACCAACTCCTATTGATCATCTATCTCTACCGGGAACTCAACAAATATTTCCCCATCATCAATTTCCAGGACTCCCAAGTCGATGACATTTGATTGATTAAGCATGTACCTCCTTGGTTGAAACATGTGGAAAATTTCATGCACCCGGTGCATATATGGGGGTTGAAATAGGAGGTACGACAACTTTCCAACTCTACTCGCAATCTGAAAAGGTCTGATGAAACATGAAAATAACATGTTTCCCGAGCCAAATATCCATAATCCACACCGGGGTGAAACCTAAAGGAACACATGTTCCCCCTCCTAGAACTCCAAGGGCCTCCATCTACTATTAGGTTATGATATATTCCTTCTTTGTGCAGCCCTCATCCATTCCTGGATGATCTACACCTTCTCAGTGGTAGCTCGTAGCAACTATGGACCCATCAGTGCAGACACTCCTAGGCACGTCCAGCATAGAGGTGATCTACAAGGCCAACCATACAAAGCCTTGAACGGTGCCATGCCAATGGTGGAGTAATAGTTCTGGTTTATGAAATCTCCAACTATGGCAGGTGATCCTCCCATCTACGAACAAAATCAGGTACTCAAGAACAGATCATGTCTTTCAAGGCATTAATGGTTTTCTTCATCTAACCATTAGTCTATGGGTGGAAGGCTGTGCTCAAGCATAGAAGAGTCATGAAATCTACATAAAATCCCTTCATCCTCTGGGATGTAAAGAGATATTCACAGTCTAAGATGATCAAATAATGAACACGGTCAACCAGCACTATATTTTGGATGTAGATGCATCTCAATCCATCTACTAATCCCTGCTCTTACATGGGAAAGAATTGATCTGACTGGGTGAGTTGGTCAATGATCTCCCAAATTGAATCTAAAAACATGTTCATCAGTGGTAATCTCATCATTATGTACATTGATATACCATACCACATCCAATCTAGTACCTCTAGTGATTGTGGAATGTTTTTTTGAACCTGATTCTCGGCCTTCACTTGCTAACAGGTGAGCCACCGTGAAATGGTCTCGGCGACCGATTTCTCCTTCATTGGCCATCATTACTAATTCTAGAGATCCCGGTGCATGTTCAAAACTGCAGGATTTCCTGACAAGGGGGAGCTATGGAATTTCCTCCAAATATCCTCTCGCAATTCCACTGGTACTATTGTTCACACTCTAAAAAATGATTTTCTCCCCACCTATCAAAAATCCATCACGATCCTATCCTGTAGATAAATGGGCACATCGAGCCTCACAGTCAACATCCTTATGTTGTGCCTCCCTAACTCACCTTAATATTGGGGATTAATAGTCATCAAAAAAGGTATGATTCTACATCATCATCTATGAAGGATATCTGCATCGCGGATAGCTACACTGTCGCCTCATGTACCAACTCCAAACGGTATCTCTTACTAAGAGCTTCTGCCCCCACATTCCCCTTCCTAGAATAACTGACAATCATGAATTCATAGTCCTATAAGTACTCCATCAATAATTATTATCTCATATTCATGTCCTTCTATGATAGGATATACATAACACTCTTGTGGTCAGTGTAGAAGATAAATTGCAAACTCATCAAGTAGTGTCGCCACATCATTATTGATAAGAACACTAGTACTAACTTTAGGTCAAGGGTCACATAGTTCTACTCATGCTGCCTTAACTACAATGAAAAATAGCTGATCACTTCTCGCTCCTACAACTAGACATAACCTAGTTTTTTACCTGACGCTTCATAGAAAACTATATACCCAATTCCCTCCCCACTGAGTGTCAAGATGGGTGCACTTGTTAGTCTCTAACTCAGCTCCTGGAAACTATTTTGGAACTCCTCCATCAATACGAAGGGATTTCCATTCATTTTCAATGAACTATTAGTGATCTTCCACTCTGGAAAAGTTGAGCATGAACCTCTAGTATTATCCAGCCAACCCGTTGAAACTCCACACCTCTTTCACACTCTAAGGTTTCTCCCAAGCTTTCACTTCCTCTATCATTGTCGGATCTACAGCATCTCCATCCCTTGAGATGATGTGTCCTAGAAAATGGACCTACTAATCCTAGAACTGTCACATTGAGAGATTCCCATAAGGCTAGAGCTCTCAGAGTGTATTAGGGATTATCCGAAGGTGGGTGGTGTGCTCCTCCTCTAATATAGATTACACCAAGATGTCGTCAATGAAGACTATCATGAAATGATCAATGTAAGGATGGAGGATTGTGTTCTTGAGTCCCATTAATACAAAGGGAGAATTGGCCACGTCAAAAGGAATTACGAAGATCTCTTAATGGCCATACCAAAATCTAATGGTTCTCTTTGGTACATCCTCATCACGTACCTGAAACATATGATAGCTAGACCAGAGGTCTGTCTTCGAGAACCACCTCACCACCTTCAGCGGATCAGAGATGTCACAAATTCATGTAATTGTATAATTTTTCTTCATAGTCTCCTAGTTCAGGCACTAGAAGTCCACACATAGCCTCAAGTTTCCATCTTCATTCATGGAAAACAAAACTGTGGCGGCCCATGGTGAAACACTAGGCCTCCTGAAGCAGTTTCCCTACAAGTCCTCCAGCTATACCCTAAATTCACGAAGCTCTACAGGATCTATATGATTTGATGGTGTGGATATCAATGTCATATCGAGTTATATATCAAATAAGAAGTATGCCTATCTGAGAGGAGGTATCCTTGTAACATTCTCAAGAAGGACGTCCTCGTACTCATCCACCACTACTTTAAAATAGGACTTTGCTTGTCCATCACACTGAGAGTGAGGATAGCTATCTGAGGATTGATCAACAGCAACCTCCTTTGAAAATGTATGTCTGGTGCATCAAAAGATCCGTTCTCACCAATGAAGGGAAACCAAGTCCCATCCTCATAGACAAACCTCACATTGTTCCCAATATAGTTGATATGAGTATGGACTGCAGATAACTAGTCCATACCCAAGATGAGGTCGTAAGGCCTCAACGCTGCTACTATGAGATCTTATCTGAATATCTTGCCTCCTATAGTAAGATCACACTTCTGGTACCGTTGTTTATTTGTCTAATCTCCTACCGTAGGGGTCTCTAATTGTAAGGATCGATCCAATGGCTCCACTTGAATATCTGATCTCTGAACAAGGTTTATGGAATAGAAAGAGTGGTTGGAACATGTGTCTACAAGAACTACAAACAAGGGGGGGAAGACATAGATTATACCTCTAATAATTTCTAGAGCACTGTGGTCATAAGCCTCCATCACCTAGAGTTGTCCTCTCCCTTGTCTTCCAGATCCCAAAGCCCTTGGTGGACCACCTTGGGGTAGTGGTGGTAGCTCCTAGAACCTTTATCAACCACCTCCCTCTCAACCTAATCCCCTACCACGCCCACCGCCCTGTGAACACCCCTACTCGAACTTCTTCTACTACCTCAAGGGCCCTTCGATCACCGACTGATTTTCAGTACAACATTTCGGGCAGTCATGAGCCATGTTTCCCTGCCTGCCGCACAAGTAGCACGTCATGATCTTCTATTGTCCCCGCCACCTTGGTGGCTGCAAACCACTAATCATGTGTCCTGGGGTAAACCTCCAGATGGTCTGGCCAACATAGTCACCTACGTTATCTGTCAAATGTCTCCATGGATGACTGAGCCACCTGTCGCTCGGTGGTATGTCCCACCGTCGCCGCTTTCTCTACGAGGAAGATCTCTACAATTAGATCTCTCTTTATCGTTCCATCCTGAGTGGGGATGTTGAGGGAAATATTCAACACCTAATCTCCTACCAGAATCTCTACTCAATGTTATGGGCCCAAATGAAAGGGCCTTGTTCCATATCTGTAGAGTATTATGAGAGGTCTTTAAACCTCACTAAGTAATCAGCCACTAACATGCTGAATTGTTTTAGGTGAGGAAACTTCTATATGCACACTAAGAACAAGGTCATGGGGAATAACTCATCCTGAAAAAACTTCTCGATGTTATCCCATGAAAGGGTGACCTCTTCATGTGTCTTGATTGTCAAACTCCACCATCTCCCCACTCAATCTTGCAGAAGGCTCGTGGAAAGAACCGCCATTTGGACATGTGGCGTCCTCAATATGTTAAAGATGCATGTCACTACATCCGTCCAATCCTCAATTACCCGAGGATCAGTCTCTCCCATCAACTTGGGACGTCATTATATTTGAAACTCATGTAGGGTGATGAGATTACATGCATCCTCTACCAGTAACTCAGGTATTAGATTTTGACCACCGAGTGGTGGTAATAGTAGTTCACCACCCAGTGTGGCCATCTATAGCATTGTTCCCTGAATCAATGCATCATCACTAGGCTTGATATCATCATGACAACTTATTGAAATCTAGGCCTGCAAACTGCATGGATTCATCCTAATATAGTTCAAGATGAACCACAAACACAAAACTATACTTATTGAGCTGACTGAAAGAGTACAAAAGGAAAAAAAATACTAAATATCCAATATGATGCATGTTCCCATTTGTTTCCCCAAAACCTGTGTTTTCATGTAACGAGTCAGAAAGCAAGTGTCCAAAGTCCTGTTGTATGGATATATCGGCCGCCACACCAACACTCGAGTCCCTCATCTAAAAGACAAACTCAGAACACATAACACTTTTTTCCAGAACAAATAACAATTGACCCACAGTCTTGAGGTAGAACCGACCAAATATAATAACACATTATTATGACCCTTCCCCTAGGGCCCATTCCATGACTCACCCAAGCCCACCCTTCATAGGCCATGGCTTGGAGACTAGAACCTAAGGTGTCATCCTGCAAGTAAGAGGAATTTTTATGAGTACCTGCACACACATACACACAACCACATCCAAAGAAAACTAGAAAACCGAACATTAATGCCACTAAACAACCAATAAGTATAAAATTAAAAACTGATGGTTAATATGCCAGAATACAAACCCTACAAATGAAAACTAAAACAAGAAATTGTAAAATAATGAAGACAAGTCATCCACTGGAATCCCCTCTTGATGGGTAAGAATAGGAAAGCTGTCAGAAGCTGTAGAAGCATTTTATCCCGCATGATCTCACTGGGAACCACATGGTCCTAATCCACCAATTCCTACATCAAGTCATCCATTTTCTACACCAGAAACAACTTGTATGGGAAAATCATGTTCAAGATTGAGAAAAAATACTCAGTAGGAACCCAAACCACATGGAAAGACCACAATGAAATACACAAAGAAAACCATAAAGCATGATCATGAAACAAGGCATCTCCCACATATCTAATCTATAGTACAGAATGAAAGACTATCAGTCATAACACTAAGCACCTTGGACTGTTGAGGTACTCATCCCAGATGAGTATCGTTGGTCTTCTAGGTCACCAAAAGACACTAGGAGATTATCCACAAAGGGTCTCTTGAAGCCGATCTACATAGGGATTCTAGAAGCTAACCTACACAGGGTTACTAGGAGATGATACACACAGGGTATCTAAGAGTTTATCCACATAGTGTCGCTTGGTGGTGATCCACACATTGTCTCTAGGAGATGATCCACATAGGGTCACTAGGTGTTGACCCACATAGGGTCACTAGGAGAAGATCCACATAGGGTCAATAACAGCTGATACATAGAGGGAATCAAGGATCTAATCCACACAGGGTACCTAGGATCTGATCCACACATGGGCACTACTATTTGGATCTAAGTAAGCTACAGGATTCCCTCATGAAGTGTGCTTGGTTATGGGAAAATCTACAACTCAAGCCAATTTTTGTATATCAACATCCATTAAAGTCCCCTTAGAACAATTAAAAATAATAATTATCTTGTCATGAGGGTTCCAACACTGCAAAAATATCATCAATCAGACACCCAATTTGAAACTATAACATTTTTTTGAAAAGGTGCTAGTCAGGTCTGTGTTCGATCTGACCCGGTCGTAATGACCCGACCAGCGGTCCACCGACCCATCTCGGGTCTGACCCCACCTAGATCTGGCATGGCTCAGGTCTATCCCAGACCGAAATGTTGGGACACGGGTCCGACCTGCTTCCAGAGCGGCTAACTAATGTGGGTCAGTTCTTTCCCGAGATTGGATGCACGCTGGGACAGTGGAGAATTTCTACACGGATGGTCAAAGGTGGCTCCCAAAAAACCCTCACATGTTCCCCAGACTGTGTCCCATCCCCTCCATGGACCAAAATCGTAGGACAATCAACCAATGCGGCCACCTAGATGCATCCCCCACCGCTAGCCGCCCGCATGGAAAGTGTCTCCTTCTTCTCTTCCATAGCTCGAGCTGGTTGTGGACCACCTCCCGACGCTTCATCCTGGCATGCTAACACTAGCCTGTGACTGCCGTTGTGGGCCCCTGCTAGTGCTGGTGCCACTTTAGAGCATTATTCCATCCACCAGGTCCCCTCTGGTGGTCCTTTATTCACGTAGTCTTCACCTCCAGCCTCCAGGGGATGTCACCTTCCTTACTCTATCTTTAAAAACTCCTTTCCACCATTACAAAAATGTGGCCACAAAGAACACACAAAAATGAAGATGGGGAGGGGATCAGAACTTTTTCATGTGGTTCCACACCCTATGTGATAGAGGTTTAGAAACATGGGGGAAATGATATTAGTTATATCAAAAATTAACCCCAATGCAATCCTGAGATAATATTAGCCTCTCCCAGGAACAAGCAATCTGCGGATCAACTTGTCCATGGCTTGATCTGTGTTCATTGTTTAGAATGAAGAATGTGGAAACTAAAGAACAAAGAAAACCCCAACCTGAGTAATATTTCATTGATGATGATCTTTTAGAAGGTTATAAGAAGAAATTGTCCCATATTTGTCACTCCATGATCTGTTGTTTGGCGTTCATTGGTGTTCTTCATCGTCACCCACTATAGCTTCAGAGCAGAACCTGAATTGTGGAAAATATTCTGCATTATTTTCTCGACCATTAAAGGATGAAATGTGAAACCATGATTCAATTATGTTCTGTTATAAAGTCATTATGGTGTTTAATGTGTGAAAAAATGTTTTCAGTTTCATTCCATTATGCTTCATTTTTCTAAAGTAGTTTGAAAATTCATAAAATAAAAAAAATAAGTTTATTTTTTATTTTAAATTTTAAATTATAAATTCTAAAAAAATAAATTTCACTCGACCCAAGGTGGTAAATTTTAGGTCTATTCTAAGAAACTCCTCTTTTCTTTAGTTCAATGGTTCCTTAATAATTTCAATTCGATCACCGGTTTAAAATATAGAGAAACCCCCTCAAATGTTAATTTAAATGAACTAAAAAAGTTAAAAAGTCAATCACGGGCTAATTGGGCCTCATAATCAGCTGTCATCAGAGTTTTTGGTCTCAAAATAATTCCATATAATTTAAAAAATATATACATGGAATTTTCAGGACATTAAATTTGAGAAAACAATAATGTCAGTCCAATAATAAATCCAAAATATTTTTAACAACTATATAAATGAATATTTGAAATTTAAATTTTAAATATAAAAATAACCAGAAACATGAATCCATTAACTTATATCATTATGCTCTCATATATCCTAGAATTATAAAACATGAATGAATGATTTCCCAGAATACCAAGAAATCAAAATTAGCATCACATCAAAAAACCAGTCAAATGGATCTCAACAAAACCCACATCTGAGAAACAATCAATTAAGAATAACCATTATGTGTCAGAATCTACCAATAGAAAACCAATAAATATTCATATACAATCAACTTCCAACACCCATCTAGATGATCAATAAACTAAAAACAAAAACCAGTGACTAACCATGTCACTAGTAACACCATTATATTAGTATACACATCGAACGAAAAAACAAACCCTCAAGTAGAAACAATATTATAACTCTAAATCCAAAAATAGTTGTCTTTGTCACACTCTAGTCATTATGGGTTAGAAGAAGGAATCCCAATGAAACTTGTTGAAAAATAAATAAACTATAATGGTAAAATAAAAACAAATAGAGATTAAAACTAAGTAAAATCCAAAATATACCACCAAACATCCAAATAAGTAGTAGAAGAAGAAAATATTTATTCCTAGAATATATTTGGGTTATCCACCATCAAATAAATCATAACAATGCAAAGACCTCAAAATTAACTTTAAATTTTGTAAAGGTGGGGACATTCATAAAATTTGATCACATAAGTGAATATGTGGGGTTATAAACAATAATTCATTAGTGAAGCCAAATAAATACAAAAATAAATTAAAATATATAAAATGGTGTGAAAATATTTAATGAATACACTGACACCATCCCCTAGAACCATGAACATAAATGAGACTAAAGATTTCTTGCATCTAGAATAGTAGGTCAAGAAGTAGAGAAAGGATATATAATTAATGTTACATGATAATGTAAGCACTTTAATTTCATCTCCCAAATACCAGAGGAGAACAACACTTAAAAGATGAACAAATCATGGGATTGGGGAAAAATATCACCTGATGATGAATTATTGAGATACATAAAATGAGGGTGAGTCTAGCACTAGAATGGAATAACCATTGAAGATATGTTTATATAACCCTTGGATGGGATGAAGGATATTTTGTGCGATGTGTTAGGAGATTAAGTTGACATCCACAAGATTGAATATCTGGTTTTTAGAGTTTTTTTGGATTGATCATAGTGATAATATATTTAATTCAATTTTGAATCATTTAAAAATATTATTTTCAGATTTTAATTTTTTGAAAACATAAATTTAGGAATAATGTTTTTGGGAAAATTCATTTGGTGACATTTTATTTATCTTCCGCAGCAAAACACAATAGTAATTTCTATTACCTTATTTAAAAATCCTAATTTCGACAATTTTTTCTTATATGTTTGTGATTAAGTACCCCATTGAATGTTGGTGAATTCTCGATGTAGTTGGATTTATTCATTAGACCCACAATCCTTACTATAAAATCAAGTCATATAACGATCATTGATAAATCATGAAAAATGTAATTGGACTAATTTTATTCAATGATGAGTAGTATTGAAATTTAAATAGATTAATGATTTATTAGCATTAAATTTGTTTTATGACTACGTGATTTATTATTATGACTTTTCAAATCAATGGTTCAATTTTATATATTGGATCAATAAAAAAACACATATTTGTTTAATATATGTAAGATTTTTTTGTAGTGTAGGAATTTATATATAATAACTATTTTACTATATTTCTATACATAAATATTTTGTAACAAATTATTTTAATAAAAATTGATCAGGAGTACTAGTCATTCAATAGAATGTTCAAAATAAAATTATTACCTAATGAGTTTAGTTTCATAATACATTGATAACAGTAGAGAAATATCACACATATCAGTTATACCACCTATTTAATGATTCTTCTGTATTGTTTCTGGTAGATGAAGGTATAATGATGATATTCCATGTTAAATTGTACTACAGATTGAGGAGATGGAACTACAAGACCGTTCCTCCTAGTAATTACTTAATTAGTGGATTTCTTTACGATCTCTCTTACATTATATTTTTTAAAATATATCACTAAAGTGAACCACTAAAAATTATTATTATCAAAGACACTAGTGAATTGGAATGTTTTATCTTCTGATTAGTAATGATGAATGGATATTTATTGTTCCTGTAAATCCATATTAACAATATTATGTGACTTACATGGTGGTCCTCCTTGAAACTTTTTGAATATTTTTATCATTTCTATTCCAATCATTATGTTTACATTTTGTAATCCTCCCCTAAGACACATAAATTTATAGAATTATTTTACCTGAAAATGGGTTATTCACTATGTAATCCTATATGATGGTCTTAAATCACCCCTTCATCAAGAATAGATATGTTTTAAACAATAAAGTTATTTTAAAATAATGTTCTCTTCGGAATACATTTTTATTTAATTTGGAGACCTATTTGGTGTGAATTTATTTGGTAGAATTTTTATTTAAATAGATCTTTTTTGGAAAATATTGAGTTTGTTTTCCATCAGTGTGGTGAGATAGTATATAAATATGTTACCTTATGAAAGCAAGTGAAAAAGATACTCTATATGGAAAAAGATAACATAATTTATTATTATATTATGAATAATTTTCTGGATGTGTTTAAATGTTACGATTTTATTTTCTTTGACTTTTATGGATGCATTAGCTTATATTTAGTGTTTCTACACACTTGGGTCATTATACCCACCTCTTTGCAGATGCTTTTATAATGATGTACGTAGTTTTTTTCGCCCATATATCATTTTGTAGGTGTGAATGAAGTTTTTCCTGATGGTTCTATTATATTTTGGATATGGTTCACTAATGATCATTGGTTTTATCTTATAGGATGATTTTAGTTCTCTTATAATAGTGTTTCATAAGATTTTCGTATTTTTAAACATTCATCTCATGTTGTATCATTTATCAAATTATATGAATTATGTATTTTAGTATAGAATATGTGATGTTTTTTATTTACTAAATGAATTATATTTCATATATTTACATTTTTGTTTACATTCCAAATATAACTCACTGGTCATAATTACAATCATACTAGTGATGATTTTTTTTAAGATTCCAGGGCGAATGCCCCTCATTTTATGTGTACAATCTCTTAGTGTTTTTCAATGATCCTAAGACTATTATTTGTTGTATTGTTGAAGAATAAATAAATTTCTATCGACCGAGGTTGTGTTTATCAATGGTTTGGACTTGTTAAATTTGTATCAAATTATTATTAATTTCAGAAAGAGTCTGAATTTCACCACATGATAGAAAATGTTTTTAAAAAAAGGAAAAATGTGATAAATATATTTTAGTTTTTCTATTAAGGAAATGAAAACCCATACACATGTTTTGTTGTTTGAAATATGTATACATTAAATATGATTAATTAAACACTAAATCATGTACTTATAGAACTATTTATAATAATTTCTCACTAACCCAGACCAAACATTGGTTCCCAAACATGTGGTTTACACATGAGCGTATGAAATCATCCATGTACTCCTATATTTATACTCTAGATGTGTGGCTATAAGGTTTTATATTGGGGATTTTAGACCCTCATTTCATGTTGAAATAATAAAAAAAAATGTAAACAATAATAATTTAATGGAGTACATGGAATCATAAAATATAACATTTATATAACAAATATCAAGAGAAACTATACCGACAAATAAAAAAATTGTGATTACTATATACAAAAATTGATCATTCACTATGTTAATCACATATAAGGATGGGTGATGGAAAACAAAAGTACATCATGCTCGATTTACATCTATGATTTTTTCATCAATTCGAAATCAATGTCCATTTTGAGATAATCTAGGATAATCATGAAATATGAGGATTTTCCATGAAACACTATTCAACTACTACTCAAAATAGATGTAGACATATTATTTTCACATGAAAAAATGTTCTCATGCTAGGGGTAAGAAATATGTTCTTATTTGGCCACACCCAAAGGTTTACATATGTTATACTACAATATAAACATGCTTATGCATGTGATATTCAACGACTATACATGTAAAAACTAGAAATATAATTAAATAAATACATCTATATTGATCCATGTGTTCTGATTTGACACTAGGGATCTAAAATCCTTCTTTGGGAAATGCTGGATGTCTCTTCCAGTATCAACCAGAAAAATTGTAGGGAATATAATCACACAAGATAAAATATTAGGAACACCCATAGGAACTCATCCTTCCCCAAAATACATATATGTATGTCACACCAAATCTTGACAATGATGGAGTGTCTTTAATTATATTTAACTACCATGGTAAAATATACCCATTTTTAGAATATAATGAAACATCCAAGCACAAAAAATAAAGAAATAAACTTACATGTAGGGGCCTCAACACTCTTTGAAAACATGTATAACCTGAGATATAAACCTCCATGAACCACCATATATCATTCAAGGAATGGGTCACACCCTACACCTACAACTTAGTATCAGTCCTATATTACCCGAGGATATATTTCCTCCATTTTCCTTAACACCACCTTCACATATATCACATACATATATCAAACAAATCTCACATTCATGGTGGAACACTCATAGTTATATGAGCCTATTTTTTCTCTCAATTATGGATTCATTCATTTTCAATCTAAATCATTACATTGGACCAAATATGGGTGCCCAAGGGGGTAGTAATGGTTCTGTGGGAATATGGGGATTCTTTGGAGATCGAAACCCATCTCTTTCAGGAAAATAGGCTTGGCGCACAGTTTAGAGTAAACTGTGGGAATTCCACACAGTCTGACTAACCATACAGATGGTGTTTTTTCGAATAGATCAACCTCACATAGTTGGCGCATGGAAATTCTTCCTAACTATTTGAAATACCTTTTTTCCCAAGTACACATGAATGAATTTCCCATAGTTTTATTGAACTGTGCGGTGAATGACATTTTGGGAAAAACATTCTCACATGGTTTGGGAATGTCTTGACAAACCGTGTGGAAAACCCATGTGTAGGCTAATTTTCTAGGTAAATTTCTAGTCTCCCCATTAATGATCTTTTTATCCAACCCTTTCTCCATAATTAAGGAACCATCAGGTTTAACCCCTTTTCCTTTAATTTTGGATCTTTATAATGGACATAGATAAGGATCAATAGATCTCCTTCATCCAGTAACCGATCGAGATTTTGTTCATCGTGTTGGATTCCCAATGGTATGTACTTTAGTCCTATTTATATGTTCATCTTCTCTCTTTATCTTGATATATATAGCAATCATGTGATCATTTTTCATCTTTTTTAGATCTAATTTGATCCGAGGGAATCCAAGGGCTGATACTGGAGGAGAGGTATCGTACAACCCTAAGGTGGGTGGTCTATAACATATCACTAAAGATCCTTGTTATTAAAATAATCATGTGGGGCCCACTGATCTCATTGGAATCCGTTTATTAAATATAAAGAACATGATTATACTTGTAAGAATCATATGGTTATAATCTGTCCAAATATGTGAATAATTCATAGAGGTTACACCCACAACTCTATCCGCCACTTGATGAAGGGTATGCCATATTGGGGTTTATAGTGTATTTTCACAATTACACCACTATTCGGGTGTGCCCTCACTTAACCTTACTAACGATGATCCTTTCCTAATAAATGTTTTTTTGATAATGATAATTTCATAGTGGAATGTACCATGAATTCTCACCTCTTGACCCACCTAAGGTAAGTGATTCCAAATGATTCTTAAATGTCAAATATGAAATAGAAAGTATACTAAGTATATAACATAACCTTATCAAATGGGATTGAATAAAGGTTACACAACTAAAAAACCCAATCAATGATAATGTATGGTATCAGAGTGAACATATATAATTGAATATTCCTTAATTTTCAATTATCAATTGATTAAATTTTTGGAACACAGCTGGCCTTGTCCACACTAATGGAAGACAAGGATTTGACAAATAAATAAATTGTTGCAACTCCATATGACCAATCTACATAGATGGAAGGAAATAAATGACCAAAAATAATTATTACATCACTAAAATATCAAATATGAATGGATTTACTTGATCTCACCTTGGATTCTGATAAAATAATACCCTGGGTCTCGGGAAACCAATTCTGATTGAAGGTTGCAGTATTCTTTGGTTGATACCCACCGAGACTCTGGTTCTTATCTATTACTCAGAAGCCCAATATCCTACCATCATGTCCTTTAAATTTTTACATGATACCTCATATACACTCCTTGGATCCAAAATTTTCTAGTTTGATCAATGGTGAAACCCCATAGGTCTCTTCCAATTCTTTGCACAATTTTGCCTTGGTCGACCACCTTATACTCAGACGGCACCTTATTGTGGAATACGAAATATTATACTACCTATATTACACTCATAACCCTTATAAAGACTTAGATACTACTGAGTAATTTTTCAATGAGATTTATTATACGATGGTTATTATCCTGGAACTCCCTCACTGGATATCTTTGTCATGTTTCCTTATTACGTATTGGGACCTTCACTAATAATACGATCTCGAGTAGATGTTAGTTCTTGATATACCTTTCATGACCTATTAACATTAAATTGAGATTCCATAATTAATGACCTAGTTACATTTTAATAAAAAAAACTGAGGGCTAAAGCAGGGACAAGTGTATTTAGTTATATTGAACTGCTTTCATTACATTATATATGCATGCATGGACACTACTATATTCCATTACATGGGATGGATGTTATTGACACCAATGGTGGTGGCCCAATTAGAATAATATAACACCCTCACTAGGTGAAATTTGGTACCCGAAGTAGATTACATGGACGCAGGTATTGAAAAATGAAAGCTTAAAGCTTCCAAGACATGATTTCATGTGGATAGGATGGATCTAGATTGAAGATGACCGACTAGGATCTTGGGATGCATGGGGTAGCTATTTTTTTCTTTTACTTTGTGAAACATGGTATACATTATTTCTTGTACCAATGATTTCCTAGTTTTCTAGTGACATGACATTACCTCATCACCATTCTTTTTAATACAATTATTATTAATCTTGCATATCTATTACATCAGTTTTCTTTTGTTGTTTATTTATATTGATTCCACTATTTACTATTACTTTATATCCCTTATATTATATTACACTTAAATAATTAAGGAATAGACTTCGAAAAAATGCACCCTAGGCCCTAGCTGTTAGTCGGTAGCCTCTGGAATTTGGGGAGATGTGCTTGAGTCCATGTGGCCCACCAGGATCAGGGCACCCATTTAGTGGAATCTTTGTTTGGGACATCACAAAGTTATAGAAGAGGTGTTTTAATTTCATGATTTACTATTTGGATACAATATATTGGAATATATGAATTCTTCGCAATAGGCCATATGTCATTCTTGGGCAATGTGAACCCATGTTTGAGGAAAAATCCAAGTTCCCTGAATTAAAATTGTTGTTCTATTTTTCCTATTAAGGTTGATACTATTTCACTGTGGGGTGAAACATATTTTGTGTGATGTTTTTCATTATTACTCTTCTTGAGGTTATTATTTCAACCTTAGCCCAATTACATGAGGGAACGTTTCATTGATACATGAATCATTATAGTCACCTACGTATTCAAACGTCATGCTTATTTCTATGCCATATAGGTGCATTTCATTGCTTCTCATTTCCTGATAGGCTTGTGATTGTTGAATGATGTTTTGAGAGTTACATGTACAAGTACTACTATTGACTATGATTGAGTGATTGACTATATCAATTCATGGGGTATATAGGACCTCATGGGGTGGTATGATTAATTTTCCGAGTCGATCAATTATGCAATAACAATGTGAGGGTTTTTTCGGGTTATTGGTATGTGGACATTGATTCAATGGAAGTAGATATCCATTATAAAATGAATCATGGAATGTAAAATGAATTTGATTCACATCATTAACCCCCCTTATCATGTTTATAAAAGTTAAAGGGTTGAACCTGGAAATTAACTGCAAAATGATATGAAACTTATACTTGAGAACTTATTGATACATGGACATCTAAGCAGGTAGTTGGGTAGTATTCCTTTGGTTGGGAGTTTTCTTACTTTTTGATTCTGTTATTTATTCTATATTATGCTTCTATGATTGTTCTATGATGTGTACTTAGCATTTGTAGACCAATTCCACCATGAAGTCCTCATGTCATTATCCATGTGGGTGGTGACGACCATGATCTAGACATAGTGGGCCCTGATCTTCCAATCTTACCTCCAGGAGTGCCACATGAGGCACTTCCTATTGTACGTAATCTAATAACTAATTATCAAGTATGGGATAGTTTCCTAGTTATGATGTAGTCCATGAAAGGTGCTCTATGGGTTGAACCTATGATGGCTGATCTAACTCATGAGGTCTAGTAGTAGAAACCTCCTACATTTTTAGGGGATGGTGGTTCTCAGGCAGCTGAGTCTTACCTAGTGTCCATGATATCAATCATTGAGAATCTATAAACTCCTCTAGAACAGAGAGACAATCTTTCTATATACATGCTTTTGGATTTAGTCACGAATTGGTGGGATGTGTTTACCCTGGCCGGTTTTCATCATGGAATGTTACAAGTTAATTTTAAGACTTCCTTCTAGGACCAGTTCATTCCTCCTTAACTAATAGCTGATAGATCCAAAGAGTTCATGCATCTCAACCAGGGTTCTATGTCATTTATCGAATATTCTTCATGTTTCACTAATTTACATCTCATTGCAACGCTTCTAGTCAGTGATGATCTTTCGTGTGCTAGACGTTTTGATGATGGGATCCAATACACCATCTAAACTCAGGTGAATGAATTTATCCATCCTACCTTTTCTGAAATAGTTAATCAGGCCTTTATCACTGAACGTAACCTAAGGGATGACACAAGTACCGGGTTTAAAGGATTAGTGTCACATTAGTCCAGTAGTTCTTTCGGAGGCAGGAAACATTCCTTTGAGGTTTCTCATTAGGGCAGTGGCAGCTACTGTATCTAGTTTGATAGCTATGTGGTGTGTCATTAGTGTGGAAGAATGGGGAATAAGAATACCTCATGTGATAGAGGCCCTATGGATTTCCAAGCTTGTAGATGTATGGTTCAGCTTTAGCGTTTCTTCAAGACCATTACACCAACATCTTTTGGAAGAGGATATGCATATTCTCCACCAACATCAGAGATTTCAATTGAATGATGTTAGGTGGGGAGTTAGAATATCACTGATGAGTCTAGCCAAGGAGGAGGTCGTTGTCGTGGTAGTCAAACCCCTTCTCACCAACTGTTCCAGCAAAGAAGTCATGATCATTGAAGTTCATATGTTGCAAAATGTCATGGATTAGGTCAGTTTTATTCTTTACAACCGATATCCAAGGATCAGGCTACAAGACCATCTACAGCATGAGTTACAATTCTAGTAGCCTCCACTATTGTCTCTTCTTTTTTTGATACATGTCCTCCAAAACCTTTTATTTTTTATCTATTGTTGGAAGTCTTGGACTATATGTACATTATCATTATGGTGTAATGAACCTTGATACATCATTAGGAATATGGACGGGGGGAATATGCTAGTGCAGTGGTATTCCCCTTGATGTTTGAAGTTACCCATTATTGTGGAATCTTATTGTTCTCGAGATGACGATATTCGATTTCATTCTCTAGATGTACTTGTTAGTCAACTATCACTTCTTTTTATACTTATATCACTACATGGTCTCTTTAGTATCAATAGATGGTAGAAGTAATCTTTTCTAAGGTGACTGGGATATCCATGCAAGGGGAGCTGGACTGAAGCATCATGGGTTGGGTGAAGTGACCTGAAAGATTTCAAATCATTTCATTAAGGATCAGGGTTTTCATCAAACTGATTTCCCTCCAGTAGTTGATCGATTCATTTAAGTCTTTCCTGAGGACTTTTCTGGATTACCTAATAAGGGATAGGTAGAGCGTACAATATATCTTGTTCTAGGAGAATCTCTAGCGTCAATTACTCCATACAATATGTATCTTTAAGCTTCAAGAGCTCAAATGGTAGATAGAGTTCCTAGAGGCCAAATGCTTTATTCAGCCATGTACAACATCTCGAGGTTCACACATGCTTTTTTCTGAAGTAATATTGAACCTTCTGTTGATGCACGGATTACTGAAGGTTAAATCATATTAGGGTCAAGAATCAATATACACTTCCTAGAATATATGATCTCATTAACTTTCTCATGGAGAAATGGTGTTCCTTATGATCGACCTGAGATCGGGTAATTGTCTGGTGCGAGTTAGACCATCAGGCATACCTCGTATAGATTTTCATAGTAGGTGTGTTCTATATGAGTATCTTATTAGGCCGTTTGGTCTTATGAATGTGCCTGTCATTTTCATGGCATTGATGTGTAGTATTATTATTTTTATGATCGTTGTGCATGTAATCTTGGTGTATTCACTCAATCTTAATGATCATACCAAACATCTTGAGATCATTGTGAGTACACTGATAGAGTATCAAAATTATTACATGCTTGGTAAATGCAGCTTCTAGACTGAAAAGTCCACTTTATTTTTCATATTATCTTCAAATCAAAAGTATATGTAGACCATGAAAGGTATAGTGTTGTAGTTTCCTTGGAGTATCCCAGGAATGTGTTTCATATCAGCTGTTTCTTAGGGATCTCAGGATATTACACGGGTTTCATACAAGAACTTTGTCATTTTTCTTCACCTCTTACTGGAATTACAAATATGGGTATCAAGATCACACGGTTTGCAGCATATGAGAAATATTTTGAGGAGGTGAAAGGGAAGATTATATTGACACTGATTTTGATTCTTAAAAAATCTAGAAAAGGTTATATCATCTTCTAAGATGAATTAGGCATTGGCGAAAAAGAAGTGTTGATACAGGAAGACAATTTTGTTGCATAGGGATCTCCACAGCTAAGACCTCACAAGAGAAATTACCTGATGAATGGCCTTTACATAATAGAAGTTTTCTATGATGTACATTTGTAGAGAAATTATCTATTGGGTGATCACTTTTTGGTGCATTCAGATCACAAGAGCCTCGAGTATATCCTTTTTCATCAGGACATGGACCTCATACTGTAAATATGGGTTGAATATCTACAATCTATTGATTTTGATCTTGCCTATATGCCTATAAAGGGAAATGTGTTCACTGATGCACTTAGTTGGAAAACTCAAACACAATCCATACATCGTGATAGTGAAGAATGGAAGTTAGTGTTCCTTGTTTCGGAACATCATCTGGAGTTTCATGATAGTAATGAATAGTCTTTCCTCTCATCCTTATCAGTTAAGTATTCCATCCTTGAGAAGGTGAAGATTATTCAGTTTTTAAATCCTGAAGTATTGGTTCTCCATGAGAGAATATCCTGATATAACCTAGATCTGGATTGGTATGTGGAATGATATAGCATCCTATGTCTATTTAAACATATCTAGGTTCCTATATATTTTATAGAAGAGTTGATGAAGGAGTACCACGATTATCAGTGGGAATTTCTTCCAGAAATCTAAAATATGTATTAAGATATGTTACACCAGTATTGTTTTCCTTGAATGAAATGTCAGATTATATGCTTTATCACTAGGTGTTACACGTATCAGCCGGTGAAGACGGAGCACCAGACACCTATAGTCATGTTATAGCTGCTACCATTCCTATTATAGAAATGGTAAGATGTAGTTATGGGTTTCACAGTCAGCATATGTAGGCCTTTGAGTTGTAGAAATTCTATATGGGTAATAATTGACTAACTAAAAAAGTAATCCCACTTAATTCCTATCTAAAAGGATTCCTCATTTGATGAAATAGGATGTATGTATGTCCATAAGATCATTCAACTACAAGGAGTTCCTCGTACTACCATTTTATATAGGGATGCTTATTTCAGTTCATGGTTCTGGAAAGCCTTGATGAAAGCTATGGGGACTCAGATGCTTCTAATGATATCTTTTCACCCTCTGACCAATGGAAAATCATAATAGACAATACATCTTCTAGAGGTTATGATCTGAGCATGTCTTGTTGATTTTGGTGGTTCATGGGTTAATCATATCACTCTCTTCCTGTTCTCTTATAATAATAGTTTTTAAGAATTGATTTAGATGGCTCCTGTTGAGTCCTTGTATGGTAGGCCATGTTGTTCACCCTCATCCCTACTAGGTATTCATCTTGTTCAAGAGACATTAGAACATTTCCAGCTAATTAGTAAGCGTATTACTACTGCTTATACTAGAGATAAATCTTATACCAATTTCCATCGATGAACTCTTGAGTTCACGGTTAGGAATCATGTTCTTTTCTACGTATTTTCTAGGTTAGGTAATATATGGTTGAAGAACAAGTGAATGTTGTCATCTTGTTACATCAGTTCATTTTAAATTATATAGATAGTTTTGTCGGTAGCCTATCAGTTGTTACTACCTCAAAGGTACCATGCCATGCATAACGCCATTCATGCCTCATAGATTCGCCAATAGCATGCTAACCCATCTCATTCTTTTGATCTCGATGAATTTGTTATAGATGCTGATGCTACCACTGAGGAATATCACGTATGCATCTTTGATCGAAGCATGAAGGCTCTCCAAGGAAAGTTTGTCCATATTGTACTATTTCAATGGAATCATATCCAGGTACAAGATGATACATCGGATATGGAAGCTAATGTTTGCAACCAATGGAAAGAGTTATTCCCAGAAAGTTTTTATTTAAACAGGGAAGGAGAACTGAGGGGGTGAGTTTTTTTTAAGTGACGAATACTGTAAGAACCCAATCCTTAATTCATGTATAGATCCACTAATTTTCATTTTAAAATATTACATTTGACCTAATATTGATTCCTAATGGGTTATTAAAGGTTTGTAGGGCGTTCAGAGCCTATTTGGATCCTGAAATCCATCAATTTTGGGAAAACAGGCTTGCTGCATGGTTCAAAGTAAACTGTGGGGAATTCTTAATGGTTTCCTGAACCATGTGGATGGTGTTTTTTGGATAGAGCCACCTCACCCGGTTGGCACGCTTCTGTGTGGAATAACAACGCAAGAAACCCCTTTCCCCTAGTACCTGTGCATGGTATGTGCACGGTTTGAACAAACCATATAGAGTATGACTTTTTGGGCAGAACCATCTCACACGGTTTGTGAAAAGTTTGATAAACCATGAAGATAAACCATGTGGATGCTAATTTTCTTGGTAAATTTCTAGTATCGACCTTAATGATCTATTAATCCCACCCTTCCTCCATAATCCAAGAACCCGCTCGATTAACCCCTTTTCCACACATTTTGGAGCTTTTTGAAGGCCAAATCTATGTGTCAAGAGATATAATTCATCTAGAATCTGATTGAGCATATGTTTGTCACATTGTATGTGCAACAGTACATTATTAAGTCCCCTTTAGCCATTATTATACTCTCCTTCTCTTGACCTAGATATCGTCTTGTGATTATTTTTCACCTGTTGTTAGAACTAGTCTTATCCAATGAAAACAAAGGGCCGATATCGGATGAGATGGATCATACAACCCTAAGGTGGTTGGTCTATAATGTATCTCTAATGTTCATTATATTGGGATTTTTTGTGTGGCGCCCACCAATTTCATTGGAAACCATTTCATAAATTCATATTCCATGATTATACTTGTTAGAATAATATGGTTGTTCTATTTCCAAATATGTGATTAGTTGTTAGCTGTTACACCCACATCTCAATCTGCCTCAGCTCAAATTTTATGACATATTGGTGATTTTAGTGTTTTTGAATGTTAAGACACCATTTGGGTGTGCCTTTGCTTGACCTTCCTAAAGGTGATACCTTCTCTAATAAATGGATTGTTGTTAATGATAATTTCATAGTGGAACGTACCATGTATTCTCAACACTTGACCCACCTACGATAAGTTATTTAAAGTGATTATGATATGTGAAATGTAAAATAGAATGTATACATAGTATATAACATGGAATTAAAAAATGAGATAGAATAAATGATACAAGTCCATAGAACCCCTTGACATGTTAATTGAAGGTAGTGGAGTGAACATCTCTACTTGAATATTTCTTAATTATTAATTTAGACTTGATTATATGGTTGTAACACAACTTTTATTATCCACGTTAATTGAAGGAAAGGGTTGGATGAATAAAAAAATTGTTGCAAATCAACTTGTCATATCCACACTAAGGGAAGGAAAGACTTGAACCAAATGAATTATTACATAATTGAAATATCAAATAGGAATGGACTAACTGGATATCACCTTGGATTCTGAGAGGAGAATACCTTGGGTATCAGAAACCCCATTTCGATTCAAGGATGTGTTTTTCTTAGGATGATACCCACTTCAATATAGTTCTTGTCTATTCCTCTGATGCCTGTTATACTACCATCAAGTCCTTTACATTATTATAGGATACCTCAGCTACACTCCTTGGATGAATCATTAGTGAGTAGGTTCCAGGGTTAAACATCATGGGGCCCGGTCTCTTCAAAGCCCCATTTAATCGTGGTTGGTCACATTGCACTCGGTAGGCACCTTATTGTGGAATTCCTTGGATTACGCTCCCTGGATTACACTCTTACCCCTTATCTAGACTCATAAAATACTATGTTATCATTCTGTGAGATTTAAATTACCTTGGTTATTACCCCATAACTCCCTCACTAGATATGTTTTTTAGGAAGCCTTATTTAGTATTAGGACCATCACTACTTATGCTAATATGAGGTGATGTCAGTGATGGCTATGACACACATGACCTTTTAACATTAAATTTTGATTACTTAATTAATGAACTCGTTATATGTTCAGAAACTCACTGATGGATGAAACATGTACTTGGGTATTTTAGTTATATTTTACTTCTTTCATGACTTTATATATGCATGCCTTCACACTGTTACATTCCATTACATGGGCCAGATGTTATAGACACTGTTGGTGGTGTCCCACTAATGATTATCTCACAACCTCTCTCGGAACCCTTTGGTACTCGAAGTAGATTACATGTTTTCATGTGTTGACATAGGGAATCATACAACCTCCAAATCTTGATTGTGTACTGATATGTTGGATCCTGAAAACAGATAAATAAGTAGGATATTAGGATGCTTGGATTAGCCTTTTTTCTCTTTTACTTTGTGGAACATGTTATGCCTACTCTCTTAATAATAGATAACTGACTGGGATCTCAGGATGCTTGGAGGGACTAGGGTGTGTCCATGGGAAGACTATTCACCAGTGTACATTGAGTGTATATTGAATTCAATACATTGGGTGTGAACATAAGACATTCCAAGAATTGATACACCAACTACATCATATATTTTAACCCGAACAGACTTATAGATAGTCACACTATGATATTTTCATTCTATGATAATGTCATTTTTTATTATGAAAAGTATTGTCATATATTATAACCTATATAATACCCTGATTTCAGGTACTCATATACACTCCCTAGAATACATTTATTAAATATTTTTCTCTTTTCATTTCCTATGACAAAGTAAGATTTTATCCTCTTAGTTTCTTTGAGTAACATGAGTAAAAATAATCCCCAAGAAATTCTTCAAGAATCAACACATGACTCATGCACCATGTAATATATGAACATTACACTTTGGTATAAGTATCAAAATACTAACTTATTGGTATCATCTACCTCACAGTCCTTAGTATAAGACATTAATATATATTATAACTTCTTTGATGATTATATTATGCGTCATGTGATGAGAAAAATATTTATTATTTGTCAATAATAAGATACCTCATGTAATGGTCATGATATGACTCCCCAAGAAGTCCCCTTGGATCTCTTCCTCCTGTGTATGGCCAAATTATATCCATAAACCCATTAAATTGATCATATTCCCCTATAAAATAACATGTTTCGTGAATAAAAGTGATCCCTAGCACATAATCCCAATATATATCTCTACTAATTCTATGATGCCCTCATGGGGATACTTTTCATGCGTAAGAATAAATAAAATTACTAGACCCATAAATGTATCAAGATTCCATCATAAACTAACTTTTGGAAAAAATAATGTGTATTCTAATAAGTAATCCACCTAGATAATTTCCTTTCACATCTCATTAAAATATGGTGTCATATTTTGAAATAAACCTTCAATTCCATGATTAATGAGTTCATGATGCCTCGTGTGATGTCCATGGTATATATCATGTAAATATTGTGGAAATATACTCATATCCTCAATGATTATTACAAATGTAAGCCCCAATCACATAATCACAATTCCTCAATAGCAAAAGGGAATCCTAGATGTGTAAGAATCACACACACTATAACTACACCATAGAATCAACTAGGAAACTTCCACCCATAATCCCCCTATCACAAAACTTTTTCTCCATAACACCACTTAAAAGTCACATTCTGGTATGATGTTTACATACCATCACAGATCCTTTCTCCCCCTGGGAGAATTCCCTGTATAATCCACAATCACCCCATCCCTAACCTCACCAGAATCTAGGATTCTAACACATGTAAGACCTAAATATAAAATTGATAATCCACTACATCACCTGAGTATATCCCATGATTAATCTCCATTAATACCACAATTCCATCTTAGAAGAACCGAGGTAGATTCCATACATAACACCCGCTCAGGCTATCACATCTTCTTAGCTTCCCATGGGCATCTTCCACACATAATCATCATTAAAAATATCATTACTCCATAATAATCCCGATGAATATTCAATGAGTAAGACACAATAACAATTATCACTACTCTTTAGCAGCATCCTAGTAGCTTCTAGGTGTAATCCCCAATCACATCACCCATTCTCCTTAGCCACACCCATGAATCTACCAATCATAATCTATAACCACAACATCACTACTCCTCAACAAAACCAAATAATTTTATACACATAATCCACACACTATCCTTTATCTTACATCGTTTCAGAACACAAGATTCCTTTCCATATGAAATTAAATTTCCTAGACTATTCTTTCTCAAAGAAATTAAACTATGAAGTTGATGTACATGTGTTTTAATCCGTATCTCCAAATTGGGTATGTAAGATGCCTTCCTTATGTCAAATCATAATATCCCAACATCAATAAAAATTCACATTATTCCCCACTATGAGGATGAAATATTAAAGTATGATCATCCCCCTATATAATTAAATAAACCACTTACCACTCAAACTTATTTTCCTTACTGTACCATAATTCCAGCATAAAATTTGTGCATATTCATAACATTGTCCACAACAAGTGTAAATCGGAAACATCCCCAAAAGACATTAAACCTTTGATTGAATCTACATAATAGAGTAAAAATTTGGTAATATCCCCATAAACCATTAAAAATCATCATGTCACCATAAGTAATTAAATCTATATCAAATTACCAAAAAAAACCTATGACCCCTCCTACTATACCAGAATCTCCACCTCATGTGTTGGGAATAAGAATCCCTAGGTGATGAGCATGAGATCCCTTTTGTTAAATATATAAGTTTATTATAAGGATGATCTCTGGATGACTCATGTAAAATATAAGGAATGTGACTCACCCTATCTAACAAATATAATATTCTCATGGAAATAGTCATTGGATGCATTATGCTTCTAGCATAAGTTTCTACGTAATAGAAATGGTATGCCTTATGTGCTACACATATAATACCCCAAAAATGATATTCCATAAACACTAAATGTTGAATAAATTTATTGATTCCCAACATGTCAAATGATCATAAATTCTTATACATTCCCAATTAATTATCCATTCGGACCATGGAAATCTTCCAACTAATTAAAGCCTGAAGAAAAATTACTCATTGTTCACTTCAAGATGCAACTGATAATAAGGTTCCAGAACATGTATAAAAATGATAATTTCATGGACTATGAAAAAAACTCCAATAATAAATACATATAAGGATGAACTAACGTCTCATTATCTCATTCTAATCAAGGAGACAACATCATCAATCATAGTGGTATAGGTTTCCTACCATTAGAATACTGGAATAAAGAGTACTGCACTAGAGGGTGTGTGACTAGTACTACGATGTGGGACACTCTAGGATGAAAAAATATCACCCAATTAATTCTCTGGTGGAAGCATCATGGAATTTCATCACACCATATATATCACCCATGGATTTGTTGTGTACCAATCAATTTCATCTTCCCCCACATGGGGTGTCTGGTTGAGTACAAGGTCCCACCCTGAGACACCAAATGTATTACATTTCATATAGTATCTTGATTCTCCCTACTCTCATAATGAATAACACACAGTGTTTATTCATAATATACATGTTACGTTATCTATATTTCTAAGAATAAATATCATATAGTGTGCCTGAAAACCTTGTTTCTCCGTAAATAATATATTTATGAAGAATTTAATGATCCCACATTCCTATATTAGTTATTAAAAAAATATTTATTATCAAAAAATTAAAATTTTGAAAAATAATAATACGAACTAGCATGTAGTGAAATCTCTAAAGCATCATGTTTGAATACAAATTCTATAATAGAAGAATCTTGATTCTTCTCTTTAAATTACCCATAAAACTATCCTATCCATACTTCCTTATATATATCTACATATCACAATCTAAATTGAGGTATGAAATATAATTTCGTCCCAAAATAATATGTGATATGTAAAATGGATGAGAAGGTAAAATGAAAAAAATAAATAAAAATAAACCTATTTAAAGGGACCCACTACAGTCTCATAATCCAAATGATATTTACACATCATTTAAGTAAAATATCTCATTCTAAACCAAAAAAAATTAAAAATTTCAATTTTTTGACTTCCTTTATTGGATAAGAATAACAAATATAAATGAAATAACTAATATCAATTTAATAAATATTAATATATTCCTGAAGAGTTTACCAGATAAGAATACCCCCAAACACCATCCCTAAGAAAAACACAACATTCCATGATGAGTATAATATTTTGAAACTATTTACATGTTTTTTACGATGGAAAATTTTAGCTTTACCCCAATTATAACATTGAGTAAAAAAATTAAAACTTCTTCATAAATTAATATCATGCATAGTCATAGGGTTTTACAATATCCCAACCATTTCACTTATCATATTTGAGATTTCCTAGTAATCCTAACAATAATAAAATACCTATTAGTGTCATTAGTTCACAATAGTAATCCCACATCCTACCCTAGGGAAAAAATGTTATTGGATTGAAAAACACCAAACATGAGGTGCACTATTCAGAAAAAATCATTCCACCTCTAGTTACCATTGTTGAACGTCTAAGAGGGATGTCCACACCACCCATCCATATTGTGAGGCCATCATTCCCTAAATAATTTAGTCTTTAGGATTATGGTGATCCCTGTCATTTGTATCAACTCATTATGCGAAACAAAAATCCATGTTACTCCCCCACCATTTGACTCTTCTATAGATATTAAATTCCAAGAATTCAGAATAACCAATCTATTTTTATTCCATAAAACTGCACTTGAATACAACAATAACAATCAAATGACTTGTTTCATCATAACATCAGTACAACAACACATTATATTTATATTAACTCATGGAAGGTATAGATGTGACTATCCTTACCAAACATATGTTTTAGTGTGAAACATCCACTACCAGCCAACCATGGATCATTTGGAACATCATCCTTGATAGTTGGTGATATTTAATCCATCATGGGGCTACAAACTCAAATAGCTTATAATTGACTCCCTACTATAATGATTATAAGATCATGATTACCATTGCATATTATATCATATTCTAAAGGTCTATATCCAAATTATATTATTGTTTTTAGGTGATTTGGGGTCCCGGGGTGTCCATGGGAGGTTCTGGCTAAATTGGATATCTGGAAGGCTAAATTGGCTACACTCAATAGACATTGATGTCTTGGATATATATTTCATATTGATAATTACCCAAAAAACTAGGATAACTTTCTGACATAGATATTCATGGTGTCTACCAGAGGTGCATTCCAGGAAATAGGATAGATAGAAAATAAATTGTAGAATAGAAAATGGGGAGGAGAGAGGCCATTCATCCAAAACAAATAGTAGTCGTCTTCAATCTCTACATGGGGTCCCATGTTTTTTTCTACCTAATTTGAATACAAATTTTGGATTTTATAAATCTAGGATGAATACATTGGAAATGATTACGATACATATTTATTCTTTGCTTGTTTATTATGATATTTCATGGAATTTAATTGTTTATTTTTTTATTCTCCATTTTCTAGGTTTTCATTATTTCTGATTTATGAAATATGATGCTAAATAAAAGGAAAGTAATCAATGTGAAAAAATGTTGGTATAAGGTAGTTGGATCCTATATTTTTATAGATTATACATCTACTATGTAACATGTAGTAAATAGTCATGACTGTAGTGGTTTGGATTTGACAAATTTTATACTGGTTTATTTTCTATTTTCCCAAGGAGGTATGGAAGTGTACTTCTATGTGTTAAAAAATTCATGTTTCCCTTGTAAGGAATGGATGGTCTGAAATGGACTTCCATGTTTGGTTGGAAGGATGTTTTTCAGATATGTGATTTTATGAAAGTGAGAATACAACAAGGATGGATCCATGGGAACATAGGGGTCATGCCCTGTGAGATATTGGGATTGTTGTAACTAGATTTGGTGGATATGAAGCTTCTCTATAGGTGTTTCCTTAGATCATAGGTGATTTATACTCAGTCTGGTCAACTGAGAGCACCACCATAGTCATGTGAACATTGGATAAGTGACCAGTGAGGTGGTTTGACCACTCATTTTGGGTGGAGACCTCTGTAGACTTATAAGCATTTGGGAAGTCAATGACCCATAGAATGGAAGGTTTTATCATCAACAATGTCCGTATATGATGTTGTGTGAGGTAATTTTATGGGGGATGAGATTCACTATTATGATGGGTATGAGGAGCTATGACTATAAAATGATTGGTATCATCATGAATTGTGATATTAGGATACTATGTCAATGGAGATTGATCAAGTGTAATCTTGAGCGACATATTATTTTGCAATGGGTGTAGCATTTGAAGATCGAGTTAAATTGATGTGATTTCATGGATAATTAAGCCCATGTTGATAGTTATGGAATGTGGTAATAGTTGATAAGTGATGTATTTTGGTATGAAATTGGTTTGGTGGCATAGGATTCGCATTGTATGACTGTATGTGGATGAATTATTCCAATCTGGAGATATCTAATGTTATTATAGTTTAACATATAGGTTTTGAGCACTTGTGATAAGGGTTAGGGGTTGTGGGATTGGTTTCTATTTTTTATGTTTAATAAACATTGTTATATTTGTAGATATAAGATAGAGACACTTTTAATGGTCTCATACAATGTTTTTAATTAATCCTTATATGATCCACATTTATATTCTGAAGAAAACAAGGATTTGAGTGTACAAATGGGATTAGTCTCTTGTACTATACCATATTGTGTAGGGATGTGAAAAAGCTTCACATGATGTTGGTAGATACATGATGTGGTTCCTCTATGTCAAGATAGATATATTTTTGGAGTTTTTCTTATGTATATATATATGATCATCCCACATGTGATATTGAATTGTTACGTAAGTCTATTATGAAATGTTGCTATTATCTACTATGTATAGAAATTTTAATTTTGGATATTTATTTTTTGGTTTTATTTTCCTTCTTTAAGGTTTGGTTTAATTATTATGTAGTTCTATTATTATTATTATTACAATAGGGTATAGTATACCAAATATCATGAAAAAGGCTTCCACTACTAGATAAGATAAGTTTCTATACAAGGACGTGTTCTTAAGGAAATGTTTCACATCAAACCAAAGAACCCATTTATTGGCTCTTTAGCCTGGGCATTAGAAATGTATTTCAAAGCATGGTTGGTTTCATAATGGTTCCAATGTTTAGTTGGATTACATGTGGTATTATTGGTTAGTTTTGAAAATGGTATATTATTTAGCATATGGTAGAATATAGATGAAGAAAATTTCAAAAATGGGATGGAGGTTGTGTTGTGTGTTAAACCATAACTTTCATACACTGAAGTTAAAGTTACCAGGAAAAAAGAAAATGGTGTTTTAGTTTTCATTGTATCATTTGAGTTATTTCATTTAGAGATAGTTTGTATTTGATAATATTGATATTAATTTGACTCATATCCAACATGTCAATAGGTGATAGGTCAAGCATCATTATAGGCACTTAGGATTACATGACATTTGTGTGTTCTTGTAGTAATAATCAAGAACACGGAATAAAGGGGTGAGTTGTTTAAAGTGCCTACAAGAGGTTAATCTATGTTTTCCTTTATTGAATATTTCTAAATATCTACTCAAACAACCACTGTATTTGGTTATTGGTTTGACTAGTATGTGAGGTTATGTGTATGAGACTTATGTGCTTCTGGATTCTGGTTTGGTTATATAGTGTAGAATTAGTCTATATGATATATTACATGGGTGAAGTAGGGATGATTAAGTTTGATGATATGAAATACATGTACCACCTTTCCCTATTTGAAATATTGAGACTATTATCATTGATATTGATCATGGCATTCCATTCACATTATGATGCCACCTATACAGCCTCCAATTGGTGTTAGGAGATGGTGTATGTGGTGTCTCCAACAAATAAATTGGATGATACAATTAAGGGAATGGAAGATCATTACCCACATAAGGAGGCATATAGGTATGTGGGATAGCCACATCCAGGAAAATAGATTAGGTTTTGGATGGATGACAATATAAGGGTGAGATTAGTGTGGTTCATTTTGTGCATCGACTATAGATATTGGGGAGTTCAAAAATCCCTGGTATATCTAATGAGGGAGTTGAGTAATAGAATATCCCTTATTTATGATTTGGTTGGACCATATGAAGAAGTGTTATGGACTGTGTAAGGGGAGACTATTATTTATTTGATTGAGACATCCCTCATGGATATGTTGAATGTGGCCACTTATATTATCTATAGATAATTTAATCTCTAGTGGCATAAAATGATACATTTAGGAAAGCATGATCCACTAAATTTGGTGGATCTCAGGACAATTTTATTCAAGATCTTCATCATTGAAATATTTAGGGATTGTTGAGATCACAGGTATACTAAATTTTATACTGGATACACCTTGGTTATGAAGTATTATAGGAGGTTCACATATTTTCCATGTTTTCCACTAACTTTTGGTAGAGATGAAATCTCCATAGTGAGACTGTTTGAGAATGGATTTTTGAATATCATCTTGGTATATGTGAACATCTTAAGATAGTAATCATATTCTTGGGAAGTGAACTAGTTATTGATAGTTGAGGGGAAAATAATGGATAAAACTTTAAAAATATATTAAAGGAAATTAGGTAAGAGGGTCAATGGTTTTACAGGTAGCCAAAAGTGATGATGTGAGGATACATAGTAGGGAAGTCTGCTTGGAGACACAAGGAGGCCACCAAGAAGTGGTTCATTAATGGTCTGATTCTAGTGAAGGAATTGAAGAAAAGATAGAACTTAGTATAAAAACATATAAAGGAGTTACATTAATTAATGAAAATGGTCCTCGTGTAGAGGTTTTTTCAATAGATTTTTTATACAAATTGGAGTTAGGGTTAATGTTAGACTAAGGGATCTAAGGTAGGAATGGGAATGGTAATAATATATGATAGCACAAATATGATTTTATGTGGAAGGGATGGAGATTTAATGAATTGGTTATAGTGGATTCTTATTGGTATAGCTTCACAGGTAGGTCGGGTTTCTGGAAGTTAGGTTTTAGGTCATATGTACGTGGTTGAGAAGATAAGTTCCATGAAGGCCAGAGGGCCAAAGCCCATTATTGGTACTCCATAAGCGTGATTGTGTATTTTATCATGATAGACACTTATTGTAAAGGTGAATATTTGGTATGAAAGTTAACCTCGTGTTGGTTAATTTGTGAGAATCTATAATGTTGCATGCTTGATAAGGGATGTGTTGGCATCCGTGAATTTTTATGGGAATCAGATATGATGCTAGATCCTATGGGAATTTGATATGATGTCGGAATTTCTGGCATTGACTATGATATGGGAGCCTATGGAGAATCATATGTGATAGTTATAAAAAATTAGAATATCATTAGATGTAGGATTAATGGTATGTGAAGGTTGGCACATGTGTGTCTGGGGGTGTTCGATGTGGAATAATTAGGGTGTTGGTAAATGATGTAGGAGGTGACCAGGAGGGAGACTCATGTGGTGGGGATCCCCACAAGAGAAATAAACCTTTTTTGGGAGTAACTAGGTTGTTCTGAGTTTCATTAAGGAGATGGATATGTTCATTATCATCTCACAGTAAGGGAATGTGGAGATAATGATTCTTGGGATGATTTTTGGATCGATTCAGCAAGTGTCAAAATAGATTAGGGATGAGAAAATTCAAGGTAAAGAGTTTTTTTAATCCGCTATAACATTGTACATGTTTATCTTATTAACAAGTTATAAAATCAATATATTTTAATGATTTTTTGATTTTCTAGGGAGTTAGGAGTGACCTAGGAGAGGTTCTTGGTGAATCTAATAGACTGGTGGATTAATTTGCTATAGCTTGCATCCATTGAAGACTTGAAGGTGAAATTAATGGACGGACTAACCAGTTTTGTCACTAATGAATTTCATGTTAATTACATTAAACTATCCATCCAATAATATAACTAAAAAATAGAATAATGGGAATGGGAGAGGTCATTCATCTAGAAGAAGCTATAGTGGCCATTTCTCTTCTCTTAGGGTTCCATTATTGTATATCCATCATTTCCATATAGATTACACTATCATTCATCAGATGACTTGTCTATGGATAATGGTAAATATATGTCTTTGTTATTCTCCAGTTTCCTATGTTGTCTTCAGCTATTAAATTTTTTATGGCCTTCTACTCTTTTTTTAGGGGAATTATATTTTACTCTAATTTTAGAAATCTGAAGACAAATATAAGGTGGGTAACTACTGAGCAGAAATCTTTAGGAATAATTTAGGTGCATCTAAACATTATACTAATTATAAACTGGTTAATTATTTCATACATATCTATATCCTTGGTTGTAATCTAGGACATCATTGGTTGTGGTCAACCATCTTCATACTCATAGCATGTATGGGTCCCTCAGCAAGCATCTAGACATTATGGCTTTGAGTTTTGTAATGCGATCAGACTTATAGATTATTCCTTGGTGAGTTTTGATGTGATGATGGTTAATAGGTTAGATGTAGGACCCCAGGACACCCTGAGAGTGGAGGGGTGAATCAGGGTGTCAACATTTCGGTTAAATTTGACGGATCTTGTTCCTACATTGGTAGGAACTGTAGGTTCTGGGTGCAGCTGAAGCGCGTTGGTGGGTTTGCCCAACTTAATTGTTTGTTAAAAAAATTTCAATCTGAGATCTGTCACGATATAAAACGCCGAATCTTTGGAATAGAATGAAGAACAAAATGAAAAGATGAGTCTCGGAACCCTTGAGGAGGATCATCATATGTTGATTATAATTAATTTAATTAATGCATAAGAATTACCTCGTTGGAATTCTTTCTTCGTTGATGTGTCTGGTCACGATTCGGTGATCCGTCATTGAGTCGTAGAATCCAAGTGTAGGATTCCTCTAGTGGTGATCCACACGTGTGTAACGTATCTCCGGACGTCGCCGAAGAGATCTCCGGGTGCTAGCACGGAAGAACCTTCGCTTGTGATGTCCACCTTCGACCACCTTGATCCGGTGGAGGATCTTGCTCTCGTAACTTGAGGGCGTTCTTGGTGGAAAGGGAATTCTCTCTTGGCTTGAGAGTATTTCCAAATCCGTTGTGCACAACAATGGCTCACAAAAAATGTTGGGGTTGCGAGGATATTTATAATCAGGTTTGAGGTTAATAGAGTTATGACAATAAATAAACGCGTTACGCGTTTTATTTATTTCATTGACTCTTATTGAAAACCCCCATGTCGAATTATTAATTCCATGACATGCGCCCACGCTGATTATAATAAATATAATTTAATAAAACAATATTAAATCCTCAAAATCCCAATTGGAAAAACTACATGGCGTGTAATAATTAATACACGGCGTGTACTTGTTTTCCATAAAACTACACAGTGTGTATATTTAATATACACGGCGTGTACTTTTATCTTCCATTTTTATCCACCACAATTATTAGACCTTGAGTAATGACTATTTATTTCTTAAATAAATGTAACTGCATTACTCACTAATAAATATATTATTTTATCCACAGTATATTCTCTCGAATAACTACTGTCAAAACAAATGCGATCAGACATCCTTAAATAATTATTAAACCACAGTCGAGAATAATATTTATTTAACTTGTTAAATTAATATTTAACTGAGATACATGGACACACTTAGTGTGTGACCCTCTAGGCCTCTTTCTCAGTGGCATTAGGCCGAGCCTGCCTAAAGTCCAAGGTTAGCATCTAGCAACACGCCAAGGTACCCATAGAGAAAGAAGTTAATGCCGCAATGACGTGTCACATCCTACGAACGCTTACCATGTAATATAATCCTTTTGTCTCGATATCTCCAATCAAGCGGGTTTCATGCTAGTGCCATCAACCCATGTGCTTGATTATTCTTTCTTTGACTTCCCGGAATTGAACTTACCCATACCTTACCATGGCCATGGATTTATTTAGGCTATATCAATTCCATCAAAGGGCCTGATATATCTACTTCTGTTATGGAACGGAAGGGACAAATCCTTTCTCGCATTATCTATTAATGCGGTATTACTCGTGACGCACCCAACGTATCCAACCTCACTGCAAACAGTGTGTCATCACACTTTTCATCAATACATCTAAGTGCGCGAGTTGTAATACCCATTAATAATAATCTTAAAGTCTAAGGATCAATACACACGTCTGTAGATAGGAACATCCAATGACACTATGAAATGTGGATTTCCTACTGGCGGGTCTCGTTCTCATAATATCCTCCTGGATATTACCAAGGGCGCACACCATGAGAAGGTGCCTCAAAGTTTTATGAGTCCTCACCCCTAATGACCTGTATTATTTGTGTCCCTCAAATAATATCATTCGGCCATAGAACATACATTCAAGAACAGTGTTATGGCACTTTCGGGTTCTCATCATAGCAGGGATCTGCTACGACCCTTTAATGCAACAGCTGTCCTTAGTACATTATCACATGACATGTCACGCAGAAGAATAATCAAGATGTGATAAGGATTTTATTTAATTAATAAAGTACAAAGTAGTTGGTTCTAGACCACCAACTCCAACAGACTCCCACTTGGACTAGAGCCAACTGCTAACAACCTTTAACCCGCTATCTCTCACATGATATTCATGCTTCTACTAAGATAGGCCTTTAGTCATGGGGTCTGTCATGTTCTCTTCCGTGGACACTCTTCTCACTGCAAATTCACCCCTTTGATAGAAATCCCTCAAGAGGTGATACTTCTGGAGTGTGTGATTTGTCCGTTGATGTGACCTTGGTTCTTTTGCAAGAGTCAGCGCTGCAGTATTATCACAATACAATGTAATGGGATCTTTACTACTAGGCACCACATCAAGCTCCTGGACAAAGTTCCGAATCCAAACGGCTTCTTTGACTGCATCAGAAGCCGCTATATACTCAGACTCCATTGTAGAATCGGCGATAACTGGCTGCTTCGAACTCTTCCAGCTCACAGCTCCTCTATTGAGACAGAAAACATATCCAGATTGCGACTTCAGATCATTCTGGTCTATTTGAAAACCAGCATCTGCATACCCTCTGATGGCAAGCTCCTCGTCTCACTAGTGCAGAAAACGTTTTTTACGTCACCATTTTTTACGTCGGTTATATAAAACCGACGTCATAATATGTAAAACGAGGTTTTTTACATCGGTTATTTAACAACCGACGTAAAAACCTGTGTTTAGTACACCTTTAACGTCGGTTATAAAAATAACCGACGTTATTAATCGCGCGGATTCGTTTTTTACGTCGGTTATTTCAATAACCGACGTAACAAATCGACATATGTACGAGTTATTACGTCGGTTATTCAATAACCGACGTAAAAAACGCGGTTTTTGAAGGCCTTTTTACGTCGGTTAGTTTATAACTGATGTAAAAAAAGAATCTGCAGATGTTTTTGACGTCGGTTATGGAATAACCGACGTAAAAAAACGCGGATTTTGAGCCCTTTATAACGTCGGTTATAAAATAACCGACGTAAAAAAAGAATCGGAGGAAGGTTTTTACGTCGGTTATTTAATAACTGACGTTATAAATGTTTTTAAAAAAATTACAACGTCGGTTATTGAATAACCGACGTGATAACTCATTTAAAAATTTATCCAGACCCGTGGATTGTCATTCGCGAGTTTACCTTCGACAGTCGCGACTCGTCTCTCTCGCGCGTAAACCCGAATCGGCTCGTCCATTTCGTTGGTTTAGATTCGTTTTTCGATCATCGTTTCTCATATTTAATCTCCTCGGATCAATCATCTAAACTTGCAGCACTCAGGTAATCCTCCCACTCGTTCGTTTTTTTTCTCGGATAGTATATATATATATGTGTTGTGATTTTTTGTTGAAACTAGCTAAGATTCTTCGATTGCGAACCCTTTTAACTCGTTTTGGCACCATAATCTTATTTATCATCCCTAGATCTATTAGTTCGACTTGCAATATTGACTAATTTTATGATTTCACTAATTTTTCATCGTTTTCTATAAATCCCCGAGAGGGTTGGGGCGTGTCCATTTGGATGGGTTGCCCTTTTACAGTTGTTACTACTTTATTCACACACAACCATGGCATAGGTGCATGGATTTGGGATCACATCCCCATTTTCACCCCCTGCAAACAAAGTTTCATGAGGAGGACTCGCCAGATTTCCCATCGGCATGTTAAAAATTTTAGATACCCTCTTTTCAGCAAGTAAAAAATTAACTAGTTTTTTCTTCACTACTTATCCTAAACAAATAAAACCACCATTCTTTCTAGAACCTCTACTAGATCCATTGCATCCATCAACATACATATTTGGATCTGAAATCATCCCTTAAGCCTTATGTTCGATGCTAACATCCTTTACTGATCTATAGAAAATATGATGGTCTGCTAAGCTCTCCATTTAAAAGTCAAACCCCACCAATTATTCATCCTCATCATGAGAAAATGGCACAACATCTGAATTTCTGATTCAATCTCTTGGGTCACTGAACAAACATTAACTCCTTCAAATCCACACCTGGAATAGACAACCTAATGTCGAGTTCCTTCTCTATCTATTGAAACTCAGTTCTTCCTCCACACCTAAAAACATTCTTTGAATGGCCCAACTTCTTGTTATGGTAAATTTTCAGTGATTCCAGGGGGGTGGGAGGGCTATCAAGAGGGTTGGGGGGTGTCCAGGGGGGTGTCCAAGGGGGTAGGGTGTGGGGGGTGGTGTCCAGGAGGGGTGGGGGGCTGTCCAGAGGTGTCGGGGGGTGTCCAGGGGGGTTTACAAGGGGGTGGGTGGGTGGGGGGGGGGGTTGTCCAAGGGTGTGGGTGGGTGTTGGGGGTGTCTAGGGGGTGTCCAAGGGGGTAGGGGTGGGGGTGGTGTTTAGGAGGGGGGCTGTCCAGAGGGTTGGGGGGGTGTCCAGGGGGGTGTCCAAGCAGGTCGGGGGTGGGGGGTTGTGTCCAGGAGGGGTGGGGGTGCTTTCTAGAGGGGTCAGGGGCTGTCCAGAGGGGTCGGGGGGTGTCCAGGGTGGTGTCCAAGGGGATGGGTGGGTGTGGGGGGCAGTCCAAGGGGGTGGCGGCCTGTCCGGAGGGGTCGGTGGGGTGTCCAGGGGGGTGTCCAAGGGGTTGGATGGGTGTGGGGGGCTGTCCAAGTGGGTGGCGGCCTCTCCAGAGGGTATTTGGGGTTGTCCGGGTGGGTGGGGGGGCTGTCCAGAGGGTTGGGGGATGTCCAGGGGGTGTCCAAGGGGGTAGGGGGTGGGGGTGGTGTCCAGGAGGGGCGGGGGGCTGTCCAGAGGGGTCGGGGGTGTCCAGGGGGGTTTACAAGGGAGTGGGTGGGTGTGGGGGGCTGTCCAAGGGTGTGGGTGGGTGTTGGGGGCTGTCCAGGGGGGTGTCCAAGGGGGTAGGGGGTGGGGGTGGTGTTTAGGAGGGGTGGGGGGTTGTCCAGAGGGTTGGGGGGTGTCCAGGGGGGTGTCCAAGCAGGTCAGGGCTGGGGGGTTGTGTCCAGGAGGGGTGGGGGTGATTTCTATAGGGGTCGGGGGCTGTCCAGAGGGGTCGGGGGGTGTCCAGGGTGGTGTCCAAGGGGATGGGTGGGTGTGGGGGCTGTCCAAGGGGGTGGCGGCCTGTCCAGAGGGGTCAGTGGGGTGTCCAGGGGGGTGTCCAAGGGGGTGGATGGGTGTGGGGGGCTGTCCAAGTGGGTGGCGGCCTCTCCAGAGGGTATTTGGGGTTGTCCGGGTGGGTGGGGGGGCTGCCCAGAGGGTTTGGGGATGTCCAGGGGGGTGTCCAAGGGGGTACGGGTGGGGGTGGTGTCCAGGAGGGGTGGGGGGCTGTCCAGAGGGGTCGGGGGGTGTCCAGGGGGGTTTACAAGGGGGTGGGTGGGTGTGGGGGGCAGTCCAAGGGTGTGGGTGGGTGTTGGGGGGTGTCCAGGGGGGTGTCCAAGGGGTAGGGGTGGGGGTGGTGTTTAGGAGGGGGGGCTGTCCAGAGGGTTGGGGGGTGTCCAGGGGGGTGTCCAAGCAGGTCGGGGGTGGGGGGTTGTCTCCAGGAGGCGTGGGGGTGCTTTCTAGAGGGGTCGGGGGCTGTCTAGAGGGGTCGGTGGGTGTCCAGGGTGGTGTCCAAGGGGATGGGTGGGGGGGGCTGTCCAGAGGGTTGGGGATGTCCAGGGGGGTGTCCAAGGGGGTAGGGGGTGGGGGGTGGTGTCCAGGAGGGGCGGGGGGCTGTCCAGAGGGGTCGGGGGGTGTCCAGGGGGGGTGTTATATCTTACTATATTTTTTTTTAAAAATAATATTCAAGCATATTTTTTTAAATACACATCGATTTGTTTTATATTTCAAAATTGTTTACATTCAAATTATGATTTTTTTCATATAAACATATATTTGTCTTATCTAAAAAATATATATATTTTTGCTATTTGTTATAGGTAATAATGAGTTGAAGTTGGATTACAGCACATCGAATGAGCAATGAATATGAGGAAGGTGTTGATGCCTTTTTGGAATTTTCTAAACGAAATTTTCCAAGTAGTGACATTTTTTTCTGTCCATGCCTGAAATGTCTGAATATGAAGAAGTTGAAAAGTAGAGAGATAAAAGATCATCTGATTTTTCATGGTTTCAATCCGAGTTACAACCCTTGGATTTGGCATGGCAAAACTGGACAGAATGTCACTGATGATAATGAATCGCAAGATGGTAACTCCGATGGAATTGAAGAAATGATTCGCGATATTGTAGAAGAACAAATTGAGATAGAACCGACAGTTGCACGTCTATATGGTGATGCCGAAAAACCATTATATCCTGGTTGTACAGATTTTACGGTTTTGTCGGCAGTGTTAAGATTGATTAACCTGAAGGCGAAACATGGATGGAGTGATAGAAGTTTTACAGAGCTGCTACAATTGATGAAAGACATTCTTCCAAAAGATAACGATCTTCTAGATTCACATTATAAGGCCAAAAAAATATTATGCCCGATGGGATTGGGATACAGGAAAATACATGCCTGTCCGAATGACTGCATTATATATAGGAAGGAATATGAATTTCTGAAAGAGTGTCCTAAATGTGGGACATCACGGTATAAGGTGAAAGAAAAATCACAAGCTGATGTAGAGATTACAAAGCTCCCTTCAAAGGTATTTTGGTATCTTTCTATAATTCCTCGTTTCAAACGTTTATTTGCTAATTCACATGATGCAAAAAAGGTTAAGATGGCATGCTGATGAGCGGGTATGTGATGGAAAAATACGTCATCCAGTTGATTGTCCACAATGGAAGAAAATTGATGCCCAGTACCCTACATTTGGAAATGAAATTAGAAATCTGAGACTAGGCTTGTGCACAGATGGAATGAATCCATACCGAACCCTCAGTAGCACACATAGTTCATGACCTGTTTTATTGGTAATTTACAACCTCTCTCCTGAAGTTTGTATGAAGCGCAAATATGTCATGTTGAGTATCATGATCTCTGGTCCAAAGCAACCCGGCAATGATATTGATGTATACTTGTCACCGCTAATTGATGATTTGAAACTGTTATGGTCTGATGGTATTAGGGTGTATGATTCTTATAAAATGGAATATTTTCAACTGCATGCAGTGCTTCTATTCACTATAAATGACTTCCTAGCATATGGAAATTTGTCTGGATACAGTGTTAAAGGGCATAAAGCATGTCCAATTTGCGAACAACAGACGTCATATTGTCAATTGCATCATGGGAGGAAAACAGTGTACATGGGTCATCGAAAGTTTTTGCCTATGGATCACCCTTATAGAAGACTAAAAAAGGCATTCAATGGCTCACAAGAATTTGATACTGCTCCAAAACCTTTATCCCCAGATTTTTATTTTGAGAGGGTGAAAAACCATGATGTGACATTGGGAAAGACATAGAAATCTGGTAATGATAGACATATTTGGAAGAAAAGGTCAATATTTTTTGAGTTACCATATTGGAGGTATCATGAAGTCAAACATAATATTGATGTCATGCACGTGGAGAAGAATATCTGTGATTCTTTGATCGGAACATTGCTAGATATTAAAGGAAAGACAAAAGATGGGTTGAATGCAAGGTTAGACCTACTATCAATGGGAATACGTTTGGAGTTAGCTCCCACTCCTAAAGGAAGACGAAAATTTCTTCCCCCGGCTTGTCATACATTATCGAAGAGGGAGAAAAGTAGCTTCTATCAGTGTCTTCATGATATCAAAGTGCCTCAAGGTTATTCTTCAAATGTAAAAAATTTTGTCTCATTGAAAGACTTGAAGTTGATAGGTATGAAATCACATGATTGTCACGTCATGATGCAACAAATTCTACCAGTTGCACTGTGTGGAATATTGCCCATCCGTGTCAGAAAGACCATAATGAGGTTGTGTTATTTTTTCAATTCAATTTGTAACAAGGCGATTGATGTGAATGCTTTGAACATTTTGGAAAAGGATGAAATTTTTATACTTTGTCATTTGGAAATGTATTTTCCTCCAACTTTTTTTGATATGATGGTGCATTTAATGATTCATCTGGTTCGAGAAATAAAGCTTTGTGGACCTGTATATCTTCGTTGGATGTATCCTTTTGAAAGGTATATGAAAATATTAAAGGGATATGTTAAAAATCCATATCGACCTGAAGCCTCCATTATTGAAAAGTATATTTCTGAGGAGGTAGCAGAGTTTTGTACGAGCTACTTGGCTACGGCGCAACACATAGGTTTGCCTCCATCTCGCCATGAACGGGTTAATAATGAGGGAAAGGGGATTCGTGGCTTGAAAGTCAAATCATTGTCTGCTGAACAGATGAAGAAGTTAGAATCATACATGTTGAATAACATAGCTGATGTTCAACCGTATATCACATTGCATATTAATGAGTTGAAACAATGTCATCCAAAGAAGAAAGAAATGTGGATTTTGAATGAGCACAACAAAACTTTTTTGCCATGGTTTAAAAAGACCTTGCTTGGTAGATCTGATGTATCAGAGACATTAAAATGGATAGTGGGTGGTCCATATTTAAATGTGATAACATGGTCCGCTTATGACATTAATGGATATACATTTCCTACGAAAGCTCAGGACAACAGAAGTGCAGTTCAGAATAGTGGTGTATTGGTGTTTGCAGAAGCAATGCATTTTTCGAGTGCTAAGGACAGAAACCCAATTTCGGCATCAAGTGCATATTATGGAGTGATTGAAGACATATGGTAGGCTGATTACTTTAAAATTAAAGTTCCTGTTTTTAACTGTAAATGGTTTATCGGTAACAACAGTGTCAGACACGATGAATTTGGAATGACACTTGTTAATCTGAATAGATTGGAAGACACAGCTGATTCTTTTATAATGGAAACACATGCCAAACAAATTTTCTATGTAGTAGATCAATCAGATATGCAGTGGGCTGTTGTTTTACAAGGGAAAAAACAATATGTTGGTGAGGATGAATTTGATGAAGATGATGATTTATGTGAGATCCCTACTTCCATGGAAAGATTAACAGAACATAATGATGAGTATGTTGAAGACATGGTTTGTGCCATAAGGAACGATCACGACGAAGGAATTTGGGAAAACAATCCAACTGTACATTCCTAAAATTACAGGTAACACATGTTTATTTCTTGTTTACATTTAGTTTTTTCATATAATGTTAGATATTGTAAATTTTTTACTTATTAAAACATGTATCAAACCAAAATGATAAAATAATAAAAACCGTAAAGAGGAGAAGTCTTGGGCGCACCGGCCGGCCGGTGGTCCAGACAGAGAGGAAGGCTCTCTGTCTGGTCCACCGGTCGGCCGGTGGTGAGCCAGCGGCCGGCCGGTGACACCAGGCAGTGGGCAAGTCTACTGCCTGGGTCCTCCGGCTGGCCGGTGAGCTCACACCGGCTGTCCGGTGGACTCAGTGAGTCCACTTTTCAGCTTTCTTGGGCCAACTCCTTGGCAACCTTTTTCCTATCAACAAAAACACATGAAAACAAGTTACAACATAATAAGAGTGATTGTGATCATTAAAATCAAAGAGAGAGGGGTACAACAGACTGTGTTTACCATGTTTATCATTGTTTAACATGCTTACCATATTACCAATGTTTACTATTATGTAATTTAGTACACTTTTCTATTTTCTGATTAAGTAGTATTACAATATTTGAATTTTTATATTTGTGAACTAATGTTTGTTTTTTTGATTTGAAGGAAAATGACAGATCAATCAGTTGATCAGCCACATGATTCTGGAGATGAGCATATTGGTCATACATCTGGGGAGGAACATTCACATGCTCCTATTACGAAAAAGAGTTCAAAGGTTGGTAAGCGTGGGTGAACACATTTACCAAAATTATCACTCGCCCGTACGAAGGATGAGAGGATAGTCGTGGAGTTTGATGATGATGATCTTCCTAGAGGTCCAAATTCTAAAGATTTTAAGGGTTTTGTAGCAACTCAGGCTAAGAGAAAAGTAAGCATTCTCTATGATGATTGGAGAAGTGTGGATAAGGCGATAATTTCTCAGTTGTGGGAGACCATTTTGGTAAGATCTTTTGTTATTGTTTGACTGTTCTTTAAATGTTTCTAGTATATATAATATTTTTAACCACTTTTTTATTATATGACATTTCATATTCCTGACACTGGAGGAGTCAGGAAGAAATGCTTATCGTTGGCTGCTAGGAGATGGAGGGATTTCAAATCAACCCTCTCATCTGATTTCATTTATGGTCATAGGAGTCGTGAGAATCCATGTCGTATATATCATTTTATAGATTAAGACACATGGAGACAATTTTTTGAAAGTAGAAGAAAAGAATCATTTTTGGTAAGGGCAATGTAAACTTTTATAAGCTTTCTTATATAAATGATCTTATTATTGTTTTGTTAATGATTACTTATTCTTAATTTACAGCAAAAAAGGAAAGCTCATCAAGAGATCCAATCTAAAAATGTATACCCTCATAGTTTATCTCGGGGAGGGTATGCATTATTGGAAGAACAAATGATGGCAGAAAAATTTCAACAACTAAGAGCTGAGTCTTCAAGCTCTGGAGAGCTGGCCCCTCCATCCCCTCCATCTAGACATGAGAAATGTAAAAGAGCTCGGAAGGGCAAAAAAGGACAATATCTTTCGAAAGAATCGAGACTCGTAGTTGAGAGGATTGTAAGATATCTATTTTATTTATTTAAGTTTACTATTTTCGTCATATATTTCCAATCATTATAGAAATGTTCAATTAATTATTACAGGACTCTCTTGAGGAGCAGAGTTCACAGGGGACATTTACACCATCTGGGAGGGAAGATATTTTATCTGTGGCATTGGGAAAGCCCGAACATCCTATCCGTGTAAGAGGATATCCGGCAGGTGTATCGGTAAGAAAAGTGTTGCCACGTTCCTCAACTTCTAACGTTGAGGGAGTTTATAAAAAAAATAGAATCCTTGGAGGCTGAAGTCCATAATATTAATGCGACAATGGAGGACAAGATTAGAGCATCGGTGCAGTTTATGTTTGCAGACTTGCAAAGAAAATTTCAGGGTGCAGCTCCCACTCCACCTCTCCCAGTAGCTCCCACTCCCCCACCTCAGCCTGCGGACCCCATTTTTGATCCTCCTCCTCCGCCGCAGCTACCTACTTATTGTGAGTTGTATGTTGATGATCCTCAACATCATATAGTTGCATATGGGATGGTATATTGTATAGGAGATACAGTTCATCATCAACAGTTAGAGGTAGAGAATCAGAGGGTCACTGTACATGATATTATAGATAGATCAGCTCGGATACAATTACCTACAGATGAGGTGACGACAGTTGGACATAGTATCGGCCATTTTTTACTTTGGCCATCCAGACTTCTTCGACTCATTACCATAGAGGTATGAATGTTATATCTTTTATTTTATATTTTTATTAATGTTTTATCATTTGAAAACTAATATATTTTTCAATTTATTTTTACAGGAATACTTCAAAGGTAAAGAAATACTGTATAGACAACAACAAAGACAGATAGTTATGACATCAGATGCAGATACTAGCAGTCTTGACAAATTGTCAAGATATTCAAATTTGTTGGCGGATCATTATGACTTTACAATGGAAGCTCATGTCTGTGGACGTGAACTAAGTGTGGGGATTATGAAAACTGATATCATGGAGTTTGTCACTGGAGATAAGTTGGGCATCAACGTGGTGCAAATTTTTATCATGTAAGTCTTAACACCTTTTCCTTGCGTTATATTTATTAAAAATGTATACTTATGTCTGCTTTGTATTAGGTATCTGTATAAAATTTGTGAGAGGAATGAGCTGACAGATGTATATGGATTCGTGGACCCACAATTGATTTCCCCTGAAGCATGTGCATTGGATGAGGAACAAAGAATGATTTATATTGCTGATAGATTTGAAAAGAATGTAATCACACAGTGTTGGATGATGCCTTTTTGTGAGAGGTATGAAACACATCCCTCTCAAAGAGTTAATTATCTTTTAACATAAAAAACCACTAACGTTAAATTTCCTTTTATCAGGGATCATTGGATGTTAGGGGTTTTTTGCCCTAGGGAGAAAGCACTTTATTGGATATGCTCTCTCCATGATGATGTGAGAGAAAGTTTTAAGAATATATTGGAAACGTAAGTTTAAATTTCACAATAGTTTTTAATATTATAATGAATTTTAAATTTACCCCATTCGTATTGTTTTCTAACAGGGCATGGGTCCACTTTCGAAAAAGCGCAAAGAAAAGGAATTTCAAGATCAAATATGTACATGCGAAGGTAAATATCCATTTATAATTTTTACATTTTGATTTATTACATAAAAATAATATATTGAATTTACACTCATTCAAACAGAAATTTCATGAGCAACAAGGAATCATCGAATGCGGATATTACATGTTAAGATTTATGTATGAAATAATAACAACTGGGACAGTTCTGAGTTTTGACCTGGTAAGATTTCCTCTTTCTCATAATATTTCAATTTGATTTATTCATTATACACGTTGACTACTATCCTTTTCCTTTGTAGCTTTTTGATGAACCTCAACCCTTTACTGCTGAAGATATCAAACACTTACAAGTGGAGTGGTCAAATTATTTTACAGGTTTGATTGACTTTTAGTTGTTTGTAATGTAAAATGTAATTTTGAATATTGTCAATGTAATTGTGTATTTCGTAGTCGTTTTGGATGGATTTAGTTTTTTTTGAAGTTGGCAGTGTAAGTTTTGAATGTTATATAAGTGAATGTTTAATTTTTCTCTACTTCTTGTTTTGGTCTACTGTTGATGGTTTTTCTGGTCTGGATTTTGGTATGGGGGGAGAGGTTCCAAGGGGGTGGGTGGGTGTTTGGGGGGTGTCCAAGGGATATGGGAGGGGTGTCCAAGGTGTGTTTGGGGCTGTCCTAGGGGTAGGGGGGTGTAAATGAGGGTGGGGGTGTCCAAGGGGTGGGGGGTGTCCAAGGGATATGGGAGGGGTGTCCAAGGTGTGTTTGGGGCTGTCCAAGGGGTCGGTTGGGTGTAAATGAGGGTGGGGGGGGGCTGTCCAAGGGGTGGGGGGTGTCCAAGTGGTGGGGGGGTCCAAGGGATATAGGAGGGGTGTCCAAGGGGTGTTTGGGGCTGTCCAAGGGGATGGGGGGGTTTCCAAGGGGTCAGGGGGGTTTCCAAGGGGTCGGGGGGTGTCCAGGGGGTGGGGGGGCTGTCCAAGGGGTGGGGTGTCACGACCCGTCCTCGGGGCCCGTGCCGTGACTACCCCAAGCCCGCCTTCCATAGGCCAGGGGCTGGCGACTAGCACCAAGGCGTAAAATCCCGATATCTGGGAAGGCATTGCCTTTATAAAGAAAAACAAGCACCATAGAGTACATGCGGAAGTAAAACACTAAGTACAAAAAGAAGAGCTGAAAAGTAAAAAGGGGCCGGAAATACAAGCCCAACTGTAAAGTACAACTCGAAAGGGAAAACAGCGACTGAAAAGTAAAGCTGCTACGCTGAGATGTCCACTGGAAATCCCACCTGAAGGGTGGGTACAGATAGCTCCTCTGCTCCTCGGGTCCCGCCATCCGCTCCGAGTATGTCCCGCCCAGTGGTCCACCTCCGGGTACCGCCTCGTCGTATAGTCCACCTCCAGGTACCGTCCAGTCCTCGAACCTTCGGCTTCTGTCAGCACTGTTCGTCGTCTGCAACCAACACAACGAGGTGCGGGCATAGCCCGTGCAGGGGTGAGTATAACGATACTCAGTAGGGACCCTGAGACCCTCAAGGTCTCACTAAAACCAACAAGGATGAACACAAGAAGATCTCAACAGATAAACTCTACTTAGGTATATGCCCATACATATACCTAAGTTATCAAGTAACCCATCTCAATCATGAGGAAACACATGAATTGTGAAATCAACGGATAACCACTACCCGGGTATATGCCCATACATATACCAAAGTTAGCAAGTGACCCATCTCAATCATGAGGTTAACACAAGGTCAAAAGTCTCAGCTCAAACCAGGATTTTCATTATCGAAACCGTAACTGCTGAAGAGCTCCGTCTCTGGAGTGTGCAGTGGTCCTGTCACGACTCCGAGGTACTGCTCACTAACCTAAGACTGCTGAAGTACTCCTCCTGTCGAGTACTGCGGGCCAGCCACCCAAACACAGTAGTGCTTCCCGCCGAGGTATGTCACCCAAACTCCGTAGTGCACACCCCCTAGTAGCCTGCTGAGGTACTCTCCGGACGAGCACCGCGGGTCTGCACTGTCACACAGGTAGTGCTCCGTCCGCCATGGGTCTGCACCTCGGAAAGTAGTGCTCCGTCCACTGGGCTAGTCGACTCACTCCAAGTCGAGTCGGTCAAGCAGTCGTCAGGTCTCAGCCAGCTACACGGTCTCCGTACTTCGCACGCTCGTCACTGGGAGGGTCCGCTCCACGAGCTACAGGTCGATACTCCAAGTATCTCAAAGTCCCACTAAGAAGTGTCTCAAAAGTCCGTCTCGTCACAGGGGTCTCAACGCAACAGACGGCGCGTCGATCGGACGCCCGGTCTGTGAGTTATTAGCCTTTTCGTCCCAGGGGCCCGGTTGGTTTCGAGAGCGAAACCAATCCCGGCCGTATCTCAACTGTACCCCGAACTCCCATAGGGTATACTCAAAGGGACCGTTTCTCAACGTAACCACCAACGCCGCTGACGGCTCGTCAAGCGGACGTCCTGTCTGAAAGATATCAGCTTTCCCGTTCCAGGGGCCCGGTTGGATTTCGGGTACAATCCAACCCGGCCATACTCCGACTGTATCCAAAACTCGGGCGGAGTATGTCAAAAGTTCCGTCTCATCAAGAGGAAGTCAACGAAACAGACGGCGCGTCAATCGGACGCCCGGTCTGTGAGTTATTGGCATTTTCGTCTCCGGGGCCCGGTTGGTTTTTATGGAAAAACCATCCCGACCGTACTCCACCTGCGTCCAAACCTCGGGCAGAGTATGCCAAAAGATCCGACTCATTAAGAGGAACGCAACGCGACTGACGGCGCGTCAATCGGACGTTCGTAGCTCAAGATATGAGTGTTTCCGCTCCGAAGGCCCGGTTGGTTCCGTGAACGAACCAACCCGGCCGAACTCAAAGTAATCCGAAACCTTGAGTGCGATATACCGAAACGACCGTCTCGATCCAAGGATCGCGTTGCCGCAGACGGTTCGTCATTCGGAGGTCCGAGGCTCAAGTTATGAGCGAAAAACCAAAACTGGTTCGAAACGGGGGGGTCCGGGTCCGGGCCGACCCGGCCCGACCCCCCCCCCCCCCCCCCGGGGGCGGCGCGGCGGCGGCGGGCGGCGGCGGCGGGCGGCGCGGCGGCGGCTGGCGGCGGCGCGGCGGCGGCGGCGGCGCGGCGGCGGCGGCGGCGGCGGCGCGGCGGCGGCGGCGGCGGCGCGGCGGCGGCGGCGGCGGCGCGGCGGCGGCGGCGGCGGCGCGGCGGCGGCGGCGGCGGCGCGGCGGCGGCGGCGGCGGCGACGGGCCGCGATGGCGGCAGCGGGCCGCGGCGCACGCGGGGGGCTAAGCCCCCGCTCTTTCCAAGAGGCGGCGCGGCTTTGCCGCGCCGTTTAGTTTTAGGAAGCGCGCCCCCCCACGTGGGGGGCCTGCTGGAAACGAACCGAGGGGGCAGCCGGCCCCCTCCCTTTAAAATAAACCGCCCCCCTCTTTAAGAGGGGGGTTTTGCCAGCTGGCCGGGGAATTAATTCCCCGGTTTAACGGCATCCGGCCGGCCAGCCGGCCGGCCGGTTTTTCTCCAAAGGGACCGGAATTTCCGGTCCCCTCTTCGGCTTCCGACGCCGGCGGCCCGGCCGCCGGTTTTCTCTTCCGCCGCGGCCTGGAACCGGCCGCGGTCTTCTCGTCTCGCCGCGGCCCGGAACCGGCCGCGGTCTCCTCGTCCCGCCGCGGCCCGGAACCGGCCGCGGCGTTCGTCATTCGGCGCGGTGCGACGGCACCGCGCCCCTTTCGCCGTGCCATGATTCCTTCCAACGCGGCGCGACGGCGTCGCGTTCTTGAAGATTCTCCTCGGCGTAGCGCGACGGCGTTGCGTAAAATATAAGCACGATCATCCGCGTGGTGCGACGGCACCACGCCACTTGCTTCCACCGCAAGAATTAAACAACAACGAAGGAGGGGGGGGTTCGGCCGTGTTCGTGCGGTCCGGCCCCCCTCACGTTAAGAAATAACAACGCAACTTAAATAAATTAAGCCACACGTTATACTTGCTGATCAAGAAAAGGAATAAGGAAACCAAAATGAAATCAATAACCCCTACCTCGGGTTTAAGGTTCGAAGATCGTTCTACGTTCCGCGGAAGACGACGTCGCGGAGGTCGGGCGACACGGTCGTCGTTCGTCAATTCCGTTGACGAAGAGACGCGTCCGAAGAGGCACGTCGTTGGCGAATCCTTGTACGCCGACGAAGGTTGTCCGAGGAAGGTGCGGTGTTCTCTCTCGTTGACACCGAAGACGAAGAAGAGCGGAGCGGCGTTCTTCGTCGGAAACTTGAGCGTTCTACGTCAAGTCTTGAGGAAAGTCAAATAAAAAGGAAACAACGAACTCAAGAACCCCTACCTCGATAGTCACACGTTGACGTAGTCGTGGAATATCGGTGTCGATTCCTTTGACGTCGGAGGAAGAGTCGTTGTCGATGGCGTTCGTCGTGGAAAACCTTTGCGGAAGAGATGACGCAGAAGAAGTACGTCGCGTCGCGGATACGGCGTCGCGGACGGATCGTGTTCTTCGGTGGAGAAGTTCTTCGTTGAAGAACGACGTTCTTCGAGTTCTTTGTTGAGTTTGAAGAAGAAGAAGAGGAGCTCTCCACCTCTCAAGAAGACAAACGATCAACCCAAAATAAAATAAGCTACACCTTATTTTATTTTTACTTTGCCAACCTTTCAAAAATTCAAAAGTTGAATTCAATTCATTAATTAAATCTAGAGTTGACAAAATTAAAAGAAGAGATAGGTTGGCAAGAAATAAAGTAGGGAAGAGTTACGTAATAAAGAGGGGGTTTAGAGGGGTTAGGGAATTTGAAAAGAAAAAGGGGTTCGTGTGGGCCCCACCACACTTAATCCTCCCAAGGGAGGTTAAGTGGGTGTGGGTCCCACTTCCAACCACCTTTGGTAGGTTTTTAATAAGTTAAAATAAAATTTGTCTTACACAAATTTTATTTAACTCAACTGAAAACCCCAAAAACTAACTTTCAACCCGCAACAAACGCAACTTCCGAAAAGGTCTCTTTAAGCGAATATCGGCGCTGCGAGTTCATCGGTGCCCTCGGATTTCAATTCCGAGCATCGTATCAAAAGTTAGAAATTCTCGCTCGTTCGTTCACTGAACGTACCCAAGCCAAACTTCGGAAATTAATTCCGGGCACTCCGGGCCTCAGAATCAGGTGTCGTCTGAAACCGCGCTCTTGTAAAATTCTAAAGAAAATTAAGAAAAAATTTCCCTTGAATTTTACGGGTCTTTACATTACTCCCACCTCAGGACTTTACGTCCCCGTAAAGATACATCAAAAACTAGGGAAACAAAGAGGGTACTGAGCACGCATCTGAGCCTCCCGCTCCCATGTGCTCTCCTGGAGATTCCCGTGCCGCCATCTGTTGCGCACAAGAGGAATCGATCGTCCATGTAGGACCCGCTCCTGTCGATCCTCTATCTCCACCGGGACCTCCGTAAAAGTCGCCCCATCGTCAACGCCAAGCTCCCCATGGTCAAAGATGTGTGTCGGGTCGTGCACGTATCTCCTCAGCTGAGACACGTGGAAGACGTCGTGCACCCGGTGTATCTGAGGTGGTAGAGCCAGGCGATAAGCCACCTCACCAATCCTGCTGAGGACCTGGAAGGGTCCGATGAAGCGCGGAGATAACTTGCCTCCTCGGCCAAATCTCCGAATACCACGTCGAGGTGAGACCCGCAAGAAGACGTGGTCACCATCCTCGAACTCTAGTGGCCTCCGCCTCCTGTCAGCGTATGACTTCTGCCGGCTCTGTGTTGTCCTCATCCGCTCCTGGATGACATGGACCTCCTCTGACGTGGCCCGGACCATCTCTGGTCCCACAAGAGCTGCGAGATTTCTTCATTGCCGATAAGAGAAACCTGGTCTCATCCCCTGGATGAACCACATTCTTTGCCTAAAACAGTCAATCCTAACATGGATGATACTAATCCATACCAAGGATGACGTCGTAAGGCCTCGACGCTACTACTAAGAGATCCAACCGTTACTCTCGCCTCCAAGGGTTGAGTCACACTGTCGGCATCAGTGTGTGGTAACTGGTCTCCTCCAGTAGATGTCTCATAAGTGAGGGTCAAGTCAACAGTCAACTGGAACCTCTTAGTAACATCACAAAAGAGGACAGGAAAGAAAACATCACAAAGGATGTGTCTTTTATTATTGCAGCTCATAATACAAGACGCTACACAAAAGCAGCAAGGAACCAGAAGTACAAGGATGTATCCACTAGTTCCTCCCCTGTCCACCTTCTCCCAAAGCTCCAGCTTTTGTCGCTGCCTCAACCTCGGTGGCTCCCTCCAAGCCTGCGGATCGAGGAGTCGGACAGTCACGTGCCAGGTGACCCTTTCCGCCACAGGAGTAACATTGTCCGTTTCTGGCACGCCTGGCTTTGACCCCACCTCGGGTGCCCCGCACCACCGGTCCTAAAACCCGAGATCGCCCAACTGCTGGTCTGGTCCTCCTGGACCTCTGCATCATCTGTCTACTGCCCACAGATGACTCGGCTTCTGATCGAAAAACACGCGGCAAAGGCAGAATCTCCTGTACACGCTCGGGGTGTAGAGATACTGGCACAAACTCCACCCTGAAGAAGGTCTCGAAGTCTTCCCATGCGAAGTCCATCTCATCGCAAAACTGAAACAAGTGGCTCCACCACCTACCTGCTGCTGCCTGAAGGAGGCTGGTAGCAAAGATCACCATGAAGTCTGCCGACGTCCCCACTAGCCTGAAGACTCTCACCACAGCCTCCAGCCAAAACTCAGCCGCCTGCGGGTCCGTCTCTCCCCGGAACCTGGGTGGCCTCTGGCGCTGGAACTCGTGCAGCGCGTTCAAGCGTCGTGCATCGCCTACTGCTGGGGCTGGTGGCATCGGTGGCCCAACGTATGGTAGTATCGCTGGTGCCTCCGCTGGTGCCTCAACTGCAAGAGGGCCCTGTACCGAAGCCTCGTCGCTCGACAGACTGTCAGCACGCTCATCCCTCCGGGTTCTAGCTGGTCGTCTGAGAAAAGACATCCTGAAAGAAACAACGTAACACGATCAAACGATTATACCTGGTGAGCTGACCTGGTTTGAGCTGTTTTAAGGGGAAAAACTTTTGAAAACACACACGCAATCAGTGTTTTCGTGCACAAAGTCGGAAATCAGTTGTCGGGGTCCTGGTGTATGGATACGTCGGCCGCCCGCACCAACACTGGACTCCCTGAACTGAAAACCACACTCGGTACCCTTAACACTATTGCTTCACAGAAAGAAAGATCAGAGTTATAATTTCTGCGGTAGAACCGAACTCCTCTGATACCAATTTGTCACGACCCGTCCTCGGGGCCCGTGCCGTGACTACCCCAAGCCCGCCTTCCATAGGCCAGGGGCTGGCGACTAGCACCAAGGCGTAAAATCCCGATATCTGGGAAGGCATTGCCTTTATAAAGAAAAACAAGCACCACAGAGTACATGCGGAAGTAAAACACTAAGTACAAAAAGAAGAGCTGAAAAGTAAAAAGGGGCCGGAAATACAAGCCCAACTGTAAAGTACAACTCGAAAGGGAAAACAGCGACTGAAAAGTAAAGCTGCTACGCTGAGATGTCCACTGGAAATCCCACCTGAAGGGTGGGTACAGATAGCTCCTCTGCTCCTCGGGTCCCGCCATCCGCTCCGAGTATGTCCCGCCCAGTGGTCCACCTCCGGGTACCGCCTCGTCGTATAGTCCACCTCCAGGTACCGTCCAGTCCTCGAACCTTCGGCTTCTGTCAGCACTGTTCGTCGTCTGCAACCAACACAACGAGGTGCGAGCATAGCCCGTGCAGGGGTGAGTATAACGATACTCAGTAGGGACCCCGAGACCCTCAAGGTCTCACTAAAACCAACAAGGATGAACACAAGAAGATCTCAACAGATAAACTCTACTTAGGTATATGCCCATACATATACCTAAGTTATCAAGTAACCCATCTCAATCATGAGGAAACACATGAATTGTGAAATTGACGGATAACCACTACCCGGGTATATGCCCATACATATACCAAAGTTAGCAAGTGACCCATCTCAATCATGAGGTTAACACAAGGTCAAAAGTCTCAGCTCAAACCAGGATTTTCATTATCGAAACCGTAACTACTGAAGAGCTCCGTCTCTGGAGTGTGCAGTGGTCCTGTCACGACTCCGAGGTACTGCTCACTAACCTAAGACTGCTGAAGTACTCCTCCTGTCGAGTACTGCGGGCCAGCCACCCAAACACAGTAGTGCTTCCCGCCGAGGTATGTCACCCAAACTCCGTAGTGCACACCCCCTAGTAGCCTGCTGAGGTACTCTCCGGACGAGCACCGCGGGTCTGCACTGTCACACAGGTAGTGCTCCGTCCGCCATGGGTCTGCACCTCGGAAAGTAGTTCTCCGTCCACTGGGCTAGTCGACTCACTCCAAGTCGAGTCGGTCAAGCAGTCGTCAGGTCTCAGCCAGCTACACGGTCTCCGTACTTCGCACGCTCGTCACTGGGAGGGTCCGCTCCATGAGCTACAGGTCGATACTCCAAGTATCTCAAAGTCCCACTAAGAAGTGTCTCAAAAGTCCGTCTCGTCACAGGGGTCTCAACGCAACAGACGGCGCGTCGATCGGACGCCCGGTCTGTGAGTTATTAGCCTTTTCGTCCCAGGGGCCCGGTTGGTTTCGAGAGCGAAACCAATCCCGGCCGTATCTCAACTGTACCCCGAACTCCCATAGGGTATACTCAAAGGGACCGTTTCTCAACGTAACCACCAACGCCGCTGACGGCTCGTCAAGCGGATGTCCTGTCTGAAAGATATCAGCTTTCCCGTTCCAGGGGCCCGGTTGGATTTCGGGTACAATCCAACCCGCCATACTCCGACTGTATCCAAAACTCGGGCGGAGTATGTCAAAAGTTCCGTCTCATCAAGAGGAAGTCAACGAAACAGACGGCGCGTCAATCGGACGCCCGGACTGTGAGTTATTGGCATTTTCGTCTCCGGGGCCCGGTTGGTTTTTATGGAAAAACCATCCCGACCGTACTCCACCTGCGTCCAAACCTCGGGCGGAGTATGCCAAAAGATCCAACTCATTAAGAGGAACGCAACACGACTGACGGCGCGTCAATCGGACGTTCGTAGCTCAAGATATGAGTGTTTCCGCTCCGAAGGCCCGGTTGGTTCCGTGAACGAACCAACCCGGCCGAACTCAAAGTAATCCGAAACCTTGAGTGCGATATACCGAAACGACCGTCTCGATCCAAGGATCGCGTTGCCGCAGACGGTTCGTCATTCGGAGGTCCGAGGCTCATGTTATGAGCGAAAAACAAAAACTGGTTCGAAACGGGGGGGTCCGGGTCCGGGCCGACCCGGCCCGACCCCCCCCCCCCCCCCCCCGGGGGCGGCGCGGCGGCGGCGGGGCGGCGGCGGCGGGGCGGCGGCGGCGGGCGGCGGGCGGCGGCGGGCGGCGGCGGCTGGCGGCGGCGCGGCGGCGGCGGCGGCGGCGGGCGGCGGCGGCTGGCGGCGGCGCGGCGGCGGCGGCGGCGCGGCGGGGGCGGCGGCGGCGACGGGCCGCGATGGCGGCAGCGGGCCGCGGCGCACGTGGGGGGCTAAGCCCCCGCTCTTTCCAAGAGGCGGCGCGGCTTTGCCGCGCCGTTTAGTTTTAGGAGTTTTAGGAAGCGCCCCCCCCCCCCCCCCCCCCCCCCCACGTGGGGGGCCTGCTGGAAACGAACCGAGGGGGCAGTCGGCCCCCTCCCTTTAAAATAAACCGCCCCCCTCTTTAAGAGGGGGGTTTTGCCAGCTGGCCGGGGAATTAATTCCCCGGTTTAACGGCATCCGGCCGGCCAGCCGGCCGGCCGGTTTTTCTCCAACGGGACGGGAATTTCCGGGTCCCCTCTTCGGCTTCCGACGCCGGCTGCCCGGCCGCCGGTTTTCTCTTCCACCGCGGCCCGGAACCGGACGCGGTCTTCTCGTCTCGCCGCGGCCCGGAACCGGCCGCGGTCTCCTCGTCCCGCCGCGGCCCGGAACCGGCCGCGGCGTTCGTCATTCGGCGCGGTGCGACGGCACCGCGCCCCTTTCGCCGTGCCATGATTCCTTCCAACGCGGCGCGACGGCGTCGCGTTCTTGAAGATTCTCCTCGGCGTAGCGCGACGGCGTTGCGTAAAATATAAGCACGATCATCCGCGTGGTGCGACGGCACCACGCCACTTGCTTCCACCGCAAGAATTAAACAACAACGAAGGAGGGGGGGGTTCGGCCGTGTTCGTGCGGTCCGGCCCCCCTCACGTTAAGAAATAACAACGCAACTTAAATAAATTAAGCCACACGTTATACTTGCTGATCAAGAAAAGGAATAAGGAAACCAAAATGAAATCAATAACCCCTACCTCGGGTTTAAGGTTCGAAGATCGTTCTACGTTCCGCGGAAGACGACGTCGCGGAGGTCGGGCGACGCGGTCGTCGTTCGTCAATTCCGTTGACGAAGAGACGCGTCCGAAGAGGCACGTCGTTGGCGAATCCTTGTACGCCGACGAAGGTTGTCCGAGGAAGGTGCGGTGTTCTCTCTCGTTGACACCGAAGACGAAGAAGAGCGGAGCGGCGTTCTTCGTCGGAAACTTGAGCGTTCTACGTCAAGTCTTGAGGAAAGTCAAATAAAAAGGAAACAACGAACTCAAGAACCCCTACCTCGATAGTCACACGTTGACGTAGTCGTGGAATATCGGGTGTCGATTCCTTTGACGTCGGAGGAAGAGTCGTTGTCGATGGCGTTCGTCGTGGAAAACCTTCGCGGAAGAGGTACGTCGCGTCGCGGATACGGCGTCGCGGACGGATCGTGTTCTTCGGTGGAGAAGTTCTTCGTTGAAGAACGACGTTCTTCGAGTTCTTTGTTGAGTTTGAAGAAGAAGAAGAGGAGCTCTCCACCTCTCAAGAAGACAAACGATCAACCCAAAATAAAATAAGCTACACCTTATTTTATTTTTACTTTGCCAACCTTTCAAAAATTCAAAAGTTGAATTCAATTCATTAATTAAATCTAGAGTTGACAAAATTAAAAGAAGAGATAGGTTGGCAAGAAATAAAGTAGGGAAGAGTTACGTAATAAAGAGGGGGTTTAGAGGGGTTAGGGAATTTGAAAAGAAAAAGGGGTTCGTGTGGGCCCCACCACACTTAATCCTCCCAAGGGAGGTTAAGTGGGTGTGGGTCCCACTTCCAACCACCTTTGGTAGGTTTTTAATAAGTTAAAATAAAATTTGTCTTACACAAATGTTATTTAACTCAACTGAAAACCCCAAAAACTAACTTTCAACCCGCAACAAACGCAACTTCCGAAAAGGTCTCTTTAAGCGAATATCGGTGCTGCGAGTTCATCGGTGCCCTCGGATTTCAATTCCGAGCACCGTATCAAAAGTTAGAAATTCCCGCTCATTCGTTCACTGAACGTACCCGAGCCAAACTTCGGAAATTAATTCCGGGCACTCCGGGCCTCGGAATCAGGTGCCGTCTGAAACCGCGCTCTTGTAAAATTCTAAAGAAAATTAAGAAAAAATTTCCCTTGAATTTTACGGGTCTTTACATGGGGGGTGTCCAAGGGGTGGGGGGGTGTCCAAGGGATATGGGAGGGGTGTCCAAGGGGTGTTTGGGGCTGTCCCAGTGTTCGGGGGGTGTAAATGAGGGTGGGGGCTGTCGAAGGGGTGGGGGGATGTCCAAGGGGTGGGGGGTGTCCAAGGGATATGGGAGTGGTGTCCTAGGTGTCTGGGAGTTCTGTCCAAGGGGCCGGTTGGGTGTAAATGAGGGTGGGGGGCTGTCCAAGGGGTGGGGGTGTCCAAGGGGTGGGGGGTGTCCAAGGGGTGGGGGGGTGTCCAAGGGATATGGGAGTGGTGTCCAAGGTGTCTGGGAGTTCTGTCCAAGGGGCCGGTTGGGTGTAAATGAGGGTGGGGGGGGGGGCTGTCCAAGGGGTGGGGGTGTCCAAGGGGTGGGGGTGTCCAAGGGATATGGGAGGGGTGTCCAAGGGGTGTTTGGGGCTGTCCAAGGGCTCGGGGGGGGGGGGTGTCCAGGGGTCGGGGGGGTGTCCAAGGGGTCTGGGAGGGCTGTCAAGGTGTGGGGGGGTGTCCAATGGGTGTTTGAGGCTGTAATAGGGGTCTTGGGGGTGTAAATGAGGGTGGGGGGGCTGTCCAAGGGGTGGGGGGTGTCCAAGGGATATGGGAGGGGTGTCCAATGGGTTTTTGAGGCTGTACTAGGGGCCGTGGGGGTGTAAATGAGGGTGGGGGCTGTCCAAGGGGTGGGGGGTGTCGAAGGGTTGTGGTGGGGCTCCAATGTGGTGGGGGAGGGCTGGACAGGTTGTTAGGTGGGTATAGATGAGGGTGGGGTTCAGTTGGGGCTTGGGGGAGGGCTGGCATGGTTATTTTTGTTGTTTGGTTTCTGGTTGCTTTTTGGTGAGAGCAGTGTAATTATTTTAAAAAAAATATCGCTTTCACGTCGGTTATTTTATAACCGATGTGGTAAATAAATCGGTAAGGGTTTATCACGTCGGTTGTTTCGAGAACCAACATGATAAACCGTTCTCGGGCCTTCTATCACGTCGGTTCTTAATATAACCGACGTGCTAAAAGTCCTGGGAATCGATTTACCACGTCGGTTATTGGATAACTGACGTGCTAAAACGTTTCCCAGGCCTTTTTATCACGTCGGTTATTTAAGAAACTGACGTGATAATAGGCCCGGGGAAGGGTTAATCACGTCGATTATGTCATAACCGACGTGATAAACGATATCCCAGGCGTTTTATCACGTCGGTTTAGAAATAACCGACGTGATAACCCCCCCCCCCCCCCCCCGCGCATATTTATCACGTCGGTTATTAATGAACCGACGTGATAAACACCATGATGTTAGGGATGTCATGTCGGGTTTTAAATAACCGGCGTAAAGAATGTTATTTATAACGTCGTCCGTATTAACGTTGCCTAAAAACCGACGTAAATAATGAAAAATAACCGACGTAAAAAATGTTTTCTGCACTAGTGTCTCCTCCATACACCAGGAACATATCTGTAACGACACAAAGTTTCATTAATGAAAAATCCCTCTTGATCCAGTTAAATGTTTCTTTATGAAAAAAATGTTTTTATAAGATGTCAACTTCTTTAGTTTTATGTTAAGATTTGTGACCGTTACTTTTATAGCTGTTGAACAGTGATCATCTAAGTAGTATAAAAATAAGGCTTTAACGAAACCATTTCTACTCATACAAAGGAAGCGATGGCCTCATCCAGTAGAATTTCCCCTTACGAAGCCCATTTGTCGGAGCTCGGAAAAGAGGTGGCATCTTTGGGCTTTGCCCTTGACCAAGCCCAAGCTGAGCTTCATCAAGTCAAGCTCGAACGTGATCGTCTACGGGAAAAATGGAAGTTGATAGAGATTACCACTCGAGCGATGTTATCCGAGCAACCCCAAGAGTCTGTCACCATCGCACACCTTACCCTTAGGTCTTATGCGGCTATTTTAAGGGGTTATGTAACAAATTAGTGGCACCATGTTCATGTATATTATTTTTTTGTATATAATAATGAATATAATTTTTTTTGATACATTGTAATTAGTTTTTAAAGTACAAATGGTGTTTTTTAGTTATTATTTAATTAAGAATTATATTTTATTAAATTAAAGGATTTTTGAATTAAATAATATTTTAATAAAATATTATAATTAATATTAAATTAATTTTTATTAAATATAAATGATCTTATGAATGCAATTAAAATTTTTATTAAGGTTTCAAAGCCATTTCTGTCAAAACCCGTGAATTTTTTATAAATGTAGGTTTTTATTTTAAAAGTGAAAATTCACATATTTAGAAAACTATTTAGATAAAATAAATATTATTTTTGGAATCAGGACGTCGAAATTATCCAACGGTGAATTTTTCATAATTTTCTGAGACAGTCAAATTTTTGGGTAAAAATTAAATACCATTTAAATATATAATGTGTTTTATGACATCATAATGACCCAATGGTGATGTAATAAAATACCATAATCCTTATGTTCGGCCAATATATGTTTTATCATTAAAATAATGAGGTTTTGGGTTTGTTTGACTTACTTTTCAAAGCATTAATGGAGCCCTCAAGACTTATTCAACACTTTGCCTTTTTAAATTAATTTCCATGGGAGTGTGACTCACCTCCACATAAGCAACCCTAATTTTTTAATAAGTTCGGACCTTGGACTTCTAAAATATTGTTTTCCTCTTTCCTTTTCCATAAATCATGGGCAAATACCATGGGATGGTTTGTGGTTTGGATTATTTTAATATAAGGGGTCTCAAACCTAAATAATAAAGAATTCTCTCACCTTTCCTATATAAACCCACCCAAGATCCCACTTCCTCCTCACTCAAAGCCCTTGAAGTTCGTCCAACCTCTTCCCTACTCTCTCTATAATCCTCTCAAGGTGCCCCAAGCTCCCAAGAAGCCTCTCACAAGCCTCTCTCTAGCCTTAGGAAGCACACTTCCAAGTAAGGGGTTTTCTTCCTTTCTCTTTTTTTTCAATTTTCTTTAAGTTGTATTGCCCTTTTTATTTCAATTATGAATTTTGGGGTATGGTTTCTCACCTTCCCCATACTTCCCTATTATTGTTTTAATTATGGTAGAACCCTTTCTCTCTCATTAAATGCCTCCCATGTACACCCGTTACTATGCCGAAATTCCGAAAGGAACTTCTCTCTCTTCTTTTACATTCAAGAAATACTTTTGTATCATGAATCTAAATTCCATTTCTATTGTTGGGACATGTATATATATATGATCTCCTTACTTTCCATTACATGTAAATATGATGAGAAACCCCTTTCTCTCTCATCAACCTTTTTTTATGAATTCTTATGTCACGTCGTTGCGCTGCCGAAATCGCACCGATTTTCTAAGACAATGTCTTTGTGTAGTGAATACCATGCCCATTTCTCCATCAAGGGTATTCACCTTTATGCACATTTACTTATTGATTATAAAGTTTCATGTATGAATTCCACATTCCTTTATCGTGGAATAAATGATTATGTTTTATGAATCCATGTTTTATGATCCATGTGGCACACTTATGCATGAAATGAAATGTTTAAGAAGGGTGCGCCCTTTATAGCGCTCCAATGCATTGGGTAAAGTATAGTATCATGATACGTCATGTGCAATGAGTGTTGACTCATGATAATTCAAGTGCAACGAGGTTTTACTTGTGCTTCAAGTGCAATGAGGGTTTACTCATGCTTCATGTGCAATGAGCCTTGGCTCATGCTAATTCAATGTTAAGTGTTGTTGCCACATTTCCATGTTATGATTATCATGCTTTATCATGCCTTTATGTTCATGTTTCTCTTATGCTCTATTGATATGCCCATTGCCTAACATGTATTGTACTCCTCATGTTATTCATTATGTACTCCCTTAATGGGCTTTATAGCTCACCCTTTTCTTATGCATGTCCTCAGGTTATCTCATGCAATGCTAAGTACGAAGGAATGTAGTGGTCATGTAAACGATGTTTTCAATAAAGATGTTGTATTTCAAGTTTAAAGTTTTTATTTAATGATCCTAATCCCCAAAGACACTAAACCTCTCGATCTTCTTTGTTGTATCAAGTGATGTTTTATGTAATAAAGCATGTTTAAGTTGTAATAAAAAGCAGGGTTGTCATAGTTGGTATCAAAGGATAGGTTTAGTTATTTTTGGGATTAGGAAACCCTAGTAAAGCCTTAGATACAAGACTAAGCATAATAAAAACAGCCCTATGTTTTGGTAAATACTAAGTAAGTGGTTTATCAAACAAATACATCCCTGTCTGGATACGAGCAGGTAGAGGCGGCTCTGGCACAGACGTATCCTAGGGGTAAAACACGAAAACACCGCATTGAGCTAGACTCGAACGGGAACTGGTGCACGACAACGGGTCTTGCTGCACTCTTGGTTACGACACTCCCGGGGGATATGTTTTGATAAATTCACAATCTTAGTATGAACCCTTATTATGGGAAAAATGCCCCTAAGAATATATGTTACAAGGAAGATCATGAAAATCCTGGATTGAATCCTATAGACTCATGAGTTAAAGAGATTAAAGTTTATTTATAAGTCATCAACTTTTGTCTTTGGATTACCCTTTATGTGTTACCCCTAACTTTCCTTTTATTCCAGCCAATGGCCGGTAATAGGAGAACTCGGGCTAACAACCGTTGTGAAGATCAGTGTGATGATTGTACTTATGAGATGCCCAATCCAATGGGAGCGGGAATCGCGAACTTTGTCACGCTTCTCTCTCAGCTAAATCAAGTTTTGAATAGAAACACTGGTCAAGAGGAACATTCAACCCCCCCTAAGAAAGAACAAGTCGCTATTGAAAGCTTCATGAGACAAAGGCCTCCTACTTTTAGTGGATCATCTGATCCCACGATTGCTGAACAATGGATCAACTCCATTGAAAAGATATTCTCCATCCTCCAATGCTCTGAAAAAGAGAAGGTTCTCCTGGTGGCTTATCGTATGGAGGGTGAAGCTGATCAATGGTGGACGTTGATCAAAAATACGAATCCTGAGGAGGAGATCAAGGCTTTGGAATGGAAGGAATTCCGGAAGATGTTTTTCGATAAATATTTTCCACGCACCCTCCTTCTTAAGATGGAAAGGGACTTCCTTTCCCTCAAACAGAAAGATGAGGAATCTGTGGGAGCGTACGAGGCAAACTTCACAAGGCTTGCACGATACGCTTCCGGCTTTGTCGTTACCCCCGAATGCAAGGTTGACCGCTTCTTTGGTGGGATGAAGCCTAGCTTGCGGAAAGCATTAGCGATCCGTGACTTCGACAGCTATGAGGAAATTGTCCGATGTGCCCTCAAGGTTGAAATGGAGATCGGAGAATCACAGGGTTATCATGGGGACAAGAAGCGTAAGGTGGACTTCAATGCTGGTGGTCCGATGGATAAATCCAACGGTGCTAAGAAATTTCAGCACCCCACTTGCCAAAAGTGTGGAAAGAAGCACCCTGGAAATTGCCTTAGGGGGACAAGAAAATGCTTCAAGTGTGGAAGAGAAGGGCACCTAGCTGTTAACAGTCAGCAAGAAGGACCCGCGGCTACGACAGAGGAGAGGAACACTCCGTTCGAACCTCAACGCGTTGTTCAATGCTTCAAATGCAAAGAACCGGGTCATTTTGCGAATCAGTGCCCTAATCCAAGGGTTATCGGAGGCAATCAACAACCTCCAAGACAGCAAGGAAGAGCTTTTTCCATCACTTCTGCCGAAGTGAACCCCGACAACGAAGTGGTGATAGGTACGCTAGTTATTCATTCAAGAATATCGAACGTACTTTTTGATTCAGGTTCTACGCATTCTTTTATATCTCAAAAGTTTAGTAGAACAATCTCTGCACCACCACAAATCATGGAAGTAAAGATGTCGGTGAGTACGGAAAATGGGGAAATCATTGCATCCCATGAGTATAAGTCCTTTCCTGTTATAATATGTGGATTGAATTTCCCAGCGAACCTCGTCATACTCCCTTTGGTGTAATTTGATGCAATTCTTTGCATGGATTGGATTTCCTTATATAGAACCAACATAAATTGTCGGGAGAGGGAAATCACACTCCATATGGAGAATCGACCCCCGATTCTTTACAAGTTTCAGGAGGAAGATGAATCTCCTTTAGCTCCATCATCTCAAGCATGAATATTACTGCCTTATGAGCACGCATATCTGGCTCAGATGATTAAGTCCAAGGAAGAAACCACCCTTGAAGAAATGCCTATTGTGAGGGAATTCGCTGAAGTATTTCCCGAGGAACTTCCTGGTCTTCCTCCAAGAAGAGATGTTGAGTTCTCAATTGAACTTATACCTGGGGCACTACCAATATCCAAGACTCCATATAGAATGGCTGTTGTTGAGCTTGAAGAGCTGAAGAAACAACTACAGGAGAATCTGGATAAAGGGTTTATACGCCCAAGTGCATCACCATGGGGTGCACCAGTCCTCTTCGTCAAGAAGAAGGATGGGTCAATGCGTCTTTGCATCGATTATCGTGAACTTAACAAAATCACGATAAAGAACAAGTATCCTCTCCCAAGAATCGATGACTTGTTTGATCAGCAGCGTGGAGCACAATACTTCTCCAAGGTCGACTTGCGGTCGGGATATTATCAAGTAAGGGTGAAGAAGGAAGATATCCCCAAGACTGCTTTTCATACAATGTACGGGCACTATGAATTCATAGTAATGCCTTTCGGACTCACCAATGCTCTAGAAATATTCATGGACTTGATGAATAGAGTCTTTATAGATTACCTAGACAAATTTTTGGTAGTCTTTATAGATGATATTCTAATATACTCCAAAACCAAGGAGGACCATGAGGAGCATTTAAAAACTTTACTAGAGACTTTGCGCAAGGAGAAGCTCTATGCAAAGTACAGAAAGTGTGAGTTTTAGTTGAAGGAAGTCTCATTCTTGGGTCATATCATCACAAGCAATGGGATATCTGTGGACCCCTCCAAAACAGATGCAATTGAGGGATGGCTGAGGCCAACATCGGTAACTGATATCCGTAGCTTCTTGGGGTTAGCTGGATATTATCGACGATTTTTGAGAAACTTCTCACGATTGTCCAACCCTCTTACCAAGCTAACTCGAAAGGGAGTAAAGTTTTCTTGGAGTGATGAATGCAAATAATTCTTCAAGGAGTTGAAAAGGAGGCTTATCACTGCACCCGTGATCACTTTACCCACAAGTGGGGAGCTTTTTGTGGTATTCAGTGATGCTTCGAAGAAGGGCTTAGGATGTGTGCTGATGCAGAATGATAAAGTGATATCCTATGCCTCAAGGCAGTTGAAAATCCATGAGCGAAACTATCCAACGCATGATCTGGAATTGGCGGTGGTGATCTTTGCCTTGAAAATCTGGCGGTATTATCTCTATGGAGAGAAATGTGAGATATATACTGACCACAAGAGTCTTAAATATATATTCACACAGAAAGAGCTTAATATGCGCCAGAGAAGATGGATAGAGCTCATCAAGGATTATGACTGTTCAATACATTACCACCCTGGGAAGGCGAACAAGGTGGCGGATGCCCTAAGTAGAAAGGATCCAGCAATTCTATCAATGATGAGAATTGAGAAGGATCCAATCTTCTTAGACTTGATGAAGATGGACGTGGGAATCATAAAGAATGGAACATCATCAATCCTTTCACAAATGATTGCTCAACCATCTCTTTTGGAAAGGTTAAAGGATGCTCAAAAGGATGATGCGGGAATCCAAGAAAAAGTAGAAGCTATCAAAAAGGGAAAATCCTCAGAGTTTAATGTTAATGAAGAAGGAATTGTGCGGTTTGGGAAAAGACTATGTGTTCCATCAAGTTAGGAGCTGAAGAAGGAACTTTTGGATGATGCACATAGTTCAAATTTCTCTATTCACCCAGGAAGCACAAAGATGTATCGAGATCTCCGAGAAAACTTTTGGTGGGATAATATGAAGAATGGGATCGCTGAATATACATCGAAGTGCCTGGTGTGTCAGCAAGTGAAGGAAGAGAGGCAGAAGTCTAAGGAGATGATGCAACCATTGCCCATACCAAAATGGAAATGGGAGAACATCACCATGGGCTTTGTCACCGGACTTCCAAGGATATCCAAAGGCAACAATGCAATCTGGGTTGTTGTGGATCATCTTACAAAGACTGCACACTTCATTGCTATTCGAGAGGATTTCTCTTTGGATCAACTGGCACGGATATATATCAGGGAAGTGGTACAGTTGCATGGAGTACCACTATCTATTGTGTCTGACCGAGATCCAAGATTTACCTCCAAGTTTTGGAAGAGTCTTCAACATGCTCTGAATACTGAACTGAACTTCAGTACGGCCTATCATCCTCAAACTGATGGCCAATCCGAGCGGACTATCCAAACACTTGAGGATATGTTGAGAGCGTGCTCAATGGACTTTAAAGGAGGATGGGATCAACATCTTCCTCTGGTTGAGTTCTCTTATAATAATAGTTTCCACTCGAGCATCCAAATGGCACCACATGAAGCCCTGTATGGGAAAAGGTGTAGAAAACCGGCATGTTGGGATTAGGTCGGTGAACGTAAGCTGCTTGGACCAGAAATGGTCGAAGAAATGGTGGAGAAGGTGAAAACCATTCAGCAGCATATCAAGGCAGCCCAAAGTCGACAGAAGAGTTATGCGTATAATCTTCGACGAGACCTTGAGTTTAAATTCGGAGTCATGGTGTTTTTACGCATATCTCCGTGGAAGAAGGTCATGATGTTTGGAATGAAAGGGAAGTTAAGTCCAAGGTACATCGGCACCTTTGAGATTCTTGATCGTGTTGGGGCTGTGGCCTATCGACTAGCACTTCCACCGACTATGGCCAAGGTGCATGATGTCTTCCATGTATCCCTCTTAAGGAAGTACATACCAGACCCTTCACATGCACTCTCTTCCGAAGTGGTACAATTAGAAGATGATCTTTCTTATGAGGAGCAACCAGTGAAGATCTTAGATCGTAGAGAAAAAGTTCTACGAAATAAGACAATGCCCCTCGTCAAGGTGTTGTGGAGAAACCACATGTTTGAAGAAGCAACTTGGGAGTCAGAGGATATGATGAAGCTAAGTTACCCACATTTGTTTTAGTGTGGGAAAAGGAAAATTTCGAGGGCGAAATTTCTTTAAGGGGGGAATGTTGTAACGACCCAAACTTTCATTAATGGAAAATCCCTCTTGATCCAGTTAAATGTTTCTTTATGAAAAAAAAAATTTTATAAGATGTCAACTTCTTTAGTTTTATGTTAAGATTTGTGACCGTTACTTTTATAGCCATTGAACAGTGATCATCTGAGTAGTATAAATATAAGGCTTTAACGAAACCATTTCTACTCAGACAAAGGAAGCGATGGCCTCATCCAGTAGAATTTCCCATTATGAAGCCCATTTGTCGGAGCTCAGAATAGAGGTGGCATCTTTGGTCTTTGCCCTTGACCAAGCCCAAGCTGAGCTTCATCAAGTCAAGCTCGAACGTGATCGTCTACGGGAAAAATGGAAGTTGATAGAGATTACCACTCGAGCGATGTTATTCGAGCAACCCCAAGAGTCGGTCACCATCGCACACCTTACCCATAGGTCTTATGCGGCTATTTTAAGGGGTTATGTAACAAATAAGTAGCACCTTGTTCATGTACATTATTTTTTTGTATATAATAATGAATATAATTTTTTTTTGATACATTGTAATTAGTTTTTAAAGTACAAATGGTGTTTTTTAGTTATTATTTAATTAAGAATTATATTTTATTAAATTAAAGGATTTTTGAATTAAATAATATTTAAATAAAATATTATTATTAATATTAAATTAATTTTTATAAAATATAAATGATCTTATGAATGCAATTAAAATTTTTATCAAGGTTTGAAAGCCATTTCTGTCAAAACCCGTGAATTTTTTATAAATGTCGGTTTTTATTTTAAAAGTGAAAATTCACATATTTAGAAAATTATTTAGATAAAATAAATATTATTTTTGGAATCATGACGTCAAAATTATCCAACGGTGAATTTTTCATAATTTTCTGAGACAGTCAAATTTTTGGGTAAAAATTAAATACCATTTAAATATATAATGTGTTTTATGACATCATAATGACCCAATGGTGATGTAATAAAATACCATAATCCTTATGTTCGGCCAATATGTGTTTTATCATTAAAATAATGAGGTTTTGGGTTTGTTTTACTTACTTTTCAAAGCATTAATGGAGCCCTCAAGACTTATCCAACACTTTGCCTTTTTAAATTAATTTCCATGGGAGTGTGACTCACCTCCACATAATCAACCCTAATGTTTTAATAAGTTCGGACCTTGGACTTGTAAAATATTGTTTTCCTCTTTCCTTTTCCAGAAACCATGGGAAAATACCATGGGATGGTTTGTGGTTTGGATTATTTTAATATAAGGGGTCCCAAACCTAAATAATAAAGAATTCTATCACCTTTCCTATATAAACCCACACAAGCTCCCACTTCCTCCTCACTCAAAGCCCTTGAAGTTTGTCCAACCTCTTCCCTACTCTCTCTATAATCCTCTCAAGGTGCCCCAAGCTCCCAAGAAGCCTCTCACAAGCCTCTCTCTAGCCTTTGGAAGCACACTTCCAAGTAAGGGGTTTTCTTCCTTTCTCATTTTTTTTCAATTTTCTTTAAGTTGTATTTCCCTTTTTATTTCAATTATGAATATTGGGGTATGGTTTCGCACCTTCCCCATACTGCCCTCTTATTGTTTGAATGATGGGAGAACCCTTTCTCTCTCATTAAATGCCTCCCATGTACACCCGTTACTATGCCGAAATTCCAAAAGGAACTTCTCTCTCTTCTTTTACATTCAAGCAATACTTTTGTATCATGAATCTAAATTCCATTTCTATTATTGGAACATGTATATATATATGATCTCCTTACTGTCCATTACATGTAAATATGATGAGGAACCCCTTTCTCTCTCATCAACCTTTTTTTATGAATTCTTATGTCACGCCGTTGCGCTGCCGAAATCGCACCGATTTTCTAAGCCAATGTCTTTGTGTAGTGAATACCATGCCCATTTCTCCATCAAGGGTATTCACCTTTGTTAGGTCCACTAGGCTGGATACCCTGAGAGGGGGGGTGAATCAGGGTATGACTAATTAAAAATTAATGCCCGTTCTGATCTTGTTTCGCTGTTAAGAAAAACACTCTTCTCTCTTTTTCCTGCTGCACGATATAAACAGAATGTAAAGAAAGAACAGGACACAGCAATTTTACTTGGTTCACCGCTAAGGGCTACGTCCAAGGAGCATACGCCGACAGGTTTCCGGTCGTACCAAATTCCACTAATCTTCACTAGCTGTGGATTACAAGGTTCGGGCTAGATCACTTCTATGCCCAGGCTCACTGCCTTTACAACGTTTAGGGTCAGCTCACTGCTTTCCCAAGGGTCACTCCCTATTTCTCTCTCTCTGGCTCACTGCCGGTGGAGAGGATCACCTTCTTCCTCTTCCTAAGCTCACTGCTCTTGGATGGAATCCACTCACAGTTTATAGACCTGTAGGTCTTTTCATTTTCATGAAAGAATGCATCTTCTCTTGTATGTAGATGCTCTGTTGAAGTTTAACTTTCACCCGTTGATGAATATCTCTTTGCACCGAAGGTATCGGGCAAACTTCCAGCTTCCACGAAGCCCGAACAACACTGCTGGAACAAACCTTACTTGGCGCGCAAGTCAACCTCGGCGCGCAATTATCGGCGCGCAAGTCTTCCTCAAACACTTGCACGACTCAACCTTCCTTAACTCCAAACTTGCGCGACTCTCTTCCATTTACGCCCAAACAAATATTGGCGCCCAACTGCCAACTGGCGCGCAACTTCTAATGCAGGCACACAACTTCAACCTCTGGCGCGCAAGTCCCACCTGCGCGACCACACACACCACTTGCGCGACCACCACACCTGTGCGACGGGAGCTCTCGTCTTGAACTCCGGTGAGAAATGAGGAGGGGTGGTCCGGTATTTATAGGCAATCTGACCACCCTGCGCGACGGCGCGCAAGTCACCTGCGCGACCCAATCTCGGCGCGCAAGTCTTCTCTCTTTTTAGACACTTGCGCGACCAACTCCCAAACTTGCGCGAACCTATCTCCTTAGCCATATTTTGATCTTCTGATCTTGAAAAACATATGGCGCGCAAGTTTCCTATACTCCAAGTCCACGGCGCGCAAGTCCTTTTGCCAGAAACACTTTTCTTCATTTGCCGATTTTCAGGTCCAAAAATTTGGCAAACACTGGAAAACGGCGCCACCTTGTATCTATTCTTTTGTACCGCCTCCAGATCATCCATTCCTTTTATCGACGTTCTTGAATCAAACATGGATCATTGACCTCAGCTCTTGAACTCGACATTCAACCATGGAATCCTCTTTGTCAACAATCACAACTTAGATGTCCACTTTGTCAACAAACACAATCACCTCAAAAAGGCTTCAATGATACCTTGAGGGATTTTTGCCCAACAATCTCCCCCTTTGGGTTTGTTGACAACTCTTCCAAACAAAGATACGTCATTGATTCTTCAACCTCCATTCGCCTAATTGCGATTCTGATAGTGACCAAGGATTTACTCAACACATACTCTAAGCCCACATGAGCAATGCTCGGCATGAGAAACAAGAGTAAATGAAAAGTTCATCAATGAATCACTTTGTCTCTGACATCCACTGTTGACACCAAACACTGTCCAACACCACTCTTCTGCTTTTATCACGATCCTCAGCTATCGTGATATCTATTCTTTGATCGATCACTTCTAGCATCGTCAGATTTAATACGCTCCCCCTTTCTGCTCACAGCTTCAACACCTCTTTAGCCATATTTCCTGTGTTGTCCAAGCTAAGCTCTGGCTAAGCACTCCACCTGTCAGCTTCTCCCCCTTGAACAATCATTATTTTCTCCCCCTTTGTCAACGAACCCAAAGGCAGTCCTATGCAGACTGTAACAGAGTAGAGAACAAATCAGCACATTTGGGAAAAACACATCATACCTCGGGGAGAGGGGGGTCCCACATCCACACAATTTCAAGTTCGGGGAATCGACTGAACTCCCAGAGCTAGTCGATGCCTCTCAAAAGCTTCCTTGGGTAAGGCCTTTGTCAGAATGTCTGCAACCTGTAGCTTTGTAGGCACGTACTCCAACTTTACGATGCCCTGCTCAACCTTCTCCTTGATGAAATGATACTTGATCTCAATGTGCTTTGTCCTGGAATGATGGACAGGATTTTTGCTAAGATTTATAGCACTTGAGTTGTCACACTGGATTCCGATCAGAGACTTCACTTCAACTCCCATATCTTCAAGCTTCTGCTTCATCCACAATAACTGTGTGCATGCTTGAGTGGCCGCAATATACTCAGCTTCTGCGGTGCTTAATGAAATGCAATCTTGTTTCTTGATTATCCAAGAAATACACAATCCACCAAGATTGAATGCACCACCTGACGTTGATTTTCTATCATCTGCTGAACCGGCCCAGTCTGCATCAGTATATCCCATTAACTCTGTCTGAGATTTGTCGTTGTATGTCAAGCCGAAGTCCACCGTGCCCTTGATATACCGAAGTATTCTTTTCACTACAAGCATGTGACTTTCCTTGGGATTACTCTGATATCTCGCTGCTTGGCATGTGGCGAAAACAATATCAGGCCTTGTTGCGGTTAAGTACAACAGACTTCCAATGATTTGCCTATATTCTTTGATATTAACTGTCTTGCCATCCTCATCTTTTGATAATTTCATCCGGGTAGCAACTGGAGTCTTCATTTCCTTGGAATTATCCATTCCAAACCTTCTTAGAACCTCCTTGGCATATTTGGATTGAGAAATGAAAGTTCCATTCCTTCCTTGTGTCACCTGTAGACCAAGGAAAAACGTTAGCTCTCCAATCATTGACATTTCAAACTCATTTTTCATGAATTCGGAAAACTGTCTGCACTGAGCTTCATCTGATCCGCCAAAAATTATGTCATCGACATACACTAGCACCATCATCCTTTGATTACTTTCATTGCTGAAATAGAGGTTGTAGTCAACTCCTCCACGCTGGAAACCAAGCTTCTTCAAGTACTGATCAAGCCTTGGGTACCATGCCCTTGGTGCTTGTTTCATCCCATACAAAGCCTTCTTCAGCCTGCAAACTTTGTTTTCATCCTCATGAATGAGAAAACCATCTGGCTGTTCAATATACACCTCTTCTTCCAGAACCCCATTCAGGAATGTGGATTTGACATCCATCTGGAACACTTTGAACTTTCTTTGCACTGCTATGGCCAAAAATAATCTGATTGTCTCCAGCCTTGCAACCGGTGCAAATGTCTCATCAACATCTATTCCCTCTATCTGGGAGTATCCCTTTCACACTAGTCGTGCTTTGTTCCGAATCACTGTGCCATCTTCATTCATCTTGTTGCGATAGACCCATTTAGTCCCGATGACATTCTTGTCTGCTGGCCTCGAAACAATCTCCCATGTCTGGTTCTTCTCAATCTGATCAAGCTCTTCGTTCATGGCCTGAACCCAGTTTTCATCTTCAGCTGCATCAGAAAAACATTTCGGCTCCACTTGAGACAAAAACGATGCTTGCTGTGATGATTTCATTCTTCGAGTCTGAACTGGAGCTGTTTGATCACCAATGATATTCTGCCTATCAATTTCAGCTCGACTCTTTGGCTTTCTTATAGACACCGACTTGACACTTTCCTCTTCATCATCAGTATCTTCTTCTGAGTCAGCTTCTGCCACTTCTGCTCCCCCTGGGTTGCTTACCTCATCATCACTTTCATCCAGGAACTGTTCACTGGATCGTTGAGTATTCTGCTCATTTTCAACTATAGTGACATCATTGCTTTCAATGATTTTTCCCAGCCTTTTATTGAAACATTTATATGCTTTGCTTTTCCCGGAATAGCTAAGGAATATCCCTTCATCTCCTCGTGCCTCAAACTTCCTATGATGTTCTTTGTTGAGAATGAAACACTTACTTCCAAAGATTCGAAAGTACTTCAACGTTGGCTTCTTTCCGTACCACAGTTCATACGGAGTCTTCCCTTGCTTCGGACATAACAGGGACCTGTTTGAAACATAGACCAATGTCAAAACTGCTTCCTTCCAAAATTTCTCTGGAAGGTCCTTATCAATAAGAATTGTTCTAGCCATATTGTTGATGATCCGATTTCTCCTTTCAACTACTCCATTCTGTTGGGGGGTTCTTACTAATGAAACTTTATGCCTTACCCATGTTTCTCGAGATAGTTTTCAACCTGACTGTTTGTAAATTCCGTACCGTTATCAGTACGAAACTTCAGAATTTTCTGCCCCAGCATCTTTTCTGATTCCCTCCTGTACTGCTTTATGCAACTGAACACCTCTATCTTATGGGTTATGATGAATACCCAGGCCATTCTGCTATAGTCATCAATAAAAAGAACATAGTACCTTTCCCATTTATAGCTCGTGGTGAGATAGGTCCACATACATCAGCATGCACCAATTCGAGCACTCTAGTTGATTTCTGTTCCTTTGGCCTGTATGTCTTTCGGATGATCTTCCCTTGTTGACAAGCATCACACGTATGAGTGCGATCACGTGATAGTTTGGGAAGGTCTCTAGCAGCATCACATTTAACGAGATCCTCCATAGATGGTTGGAATAGATGACCAAGTCGCTTATGCCACAGCTGGTTTTCTTCCTCTCTGGATAAAAGACAAATATCTTCTTCCCCACCTACAAGATAGAGATTTCCCTTTGACCTTTTTCCCTGCAGAACAGCTGCTCCATCTTTTCCTTTCACAACACACATCTTCTTGGTAAATTGGATAGAGTTCCCAGAGTCACATAGTTGACTGACACTGAGTAGGTTATGACTGAGACCCTCTACTACCAAGACATCAGCGCGTCTCATCTCTTTGCCCCCAAACTTGGCTTTCCCTGAGCCAACAATCTTCAGGCCTTCATCATTTCCAAATTTGACAACTCCTTCTTTGTCATATTTGATGTCTGTAACAAGATCCTTATTACCCGTCATGTGGGATGTGCAACCACTATCAAGGATCCAAACACCAGATCGATCTGATGCTTTAGGGGAAATCTGCGCCACCACAGCCTTCTCATTTTTCTTCTTCTTGGTCCATACTTTTTCTTTCACACTCGGCATGGATTGAGGCTTCTGTTCTTTCTCAGAGTATGATGGACCACCCTCATCTTGCAGAGCTGCAAATCTGTTCTGAACTTTTAACTCGCTTGTTGGTTTATTGATCTGCTCCTTGCGAACATTTTGATTATTCTTTGACACATTTCTCTGAATGGTTGAAGTGCAATACCTAGCCATGTGTCCAAATCCTCCGCACCAAAAACAGTGTCCTTCAAAATGTGTTCTGGAAAACCATTCTCTGTTTGGCTGCCATCTCTGTTCATGTTCCCTTCTGTATCTCTTGGCTATGGAACACACATACTGTGAATGTCCCATTTTCCCACAGCAATAACACCTGATATAGGATGCATTCCCTTGTGATATTTCAGCACTATGATTTCCCCTTTGTGATCTCTGAATATTCTGATTCTGTTTTTTTCCCAAATCAACCTTCACTTTCGGGATGAGTGCTTGCGGTCTGACTGCAATTGTTGCAGATTTTTGTTCTTGACTAATCCCAGAAACGACCTTAACATCTGAGCTCAATTGCTGTTTCTTCCCTACTGAACTGCTAGGCTCCACTTTCATCTTCTCTGTCTTCTGAATAGCCTGCTTTTCAGATATCACATTGGGGGTCAAGAGTTTATCTTGATTCTTAAGTTTTTGTCGCAGACTGACCACTTCTTCTTTAAGCTCTTTGATACATCTAACCTGCTCCTTTCCTGTGTTAGTCAAACAATCAATTTCCTTCTTTTGTTCCTCAATTTTAAGCTTATACTCAACAGTATTTTCTGAGCTCTCTGGTGTTGAGGATTTTAGTCTTTCAATTTCTTCTAACAGCTCAGACTTTTCTTCATCCTGTTGTTGCATATAGAGTTTGTCATCGCGAACCACTTTATTGGATTTCTTCGTTTTGGCTCTCCAAACATCTATCTCCTCAAGAGCTGCTTCCAATTCGGCTTCCATATCAATTCTCCCTTCAATTTCTTCTTCTTCTTTAGCATCAGCTTCTTCTCCCTTTTGAGAACTACCAACAATTGCCACCAAGGCATTTACCCCACGATCTCTGCAATTTTCTATTTCCTCAACTTCTTCATCCTCAGACTCATCTGAACTTTCAAATTCTTGTGAAAGAAGATTCTTTTTCTTGAAGAAATTTCTCTTGAATTGTTTCTTCCCTTTCACAAAAGGTGAAGTCTTCTTTTTGGGAATTTCAACATCATCATCATCATCATCATCTTGAAACTTCTTGGGGCATCTTGCCGCAAGATGACCAACCTTTCCACATCTAAAGCATGCTAGTGGAAGTTTACCTTTAAACTTTCCTCTTCCTCTTTGTAGATTTGAAGAAAGGAATGACATCACCTCATCTGTCTCTTCTTCTTCATTAGAATCTTCAATGGTGAGCTTCTTCATGGCCTTAAATGCCACCTCTTTAGACTTCCCCTTTTCCACAGCCTCATTATCATTGTTCCTCATTTCATATGCAACCAAGGTACTGTGCAAATTGTCCAATGTCGGCTCTTTTGGATCTTTATCTTCTAGTACTGAAACTTTCGGATTGAACCGAGGTGGAAGTTTCCTCAATATGCGCTTTACAATCTTTATGTATTCAATGACTTCTCCAAGACCTCGCATATCTTCCACAACAATGTTTACCCTATCAAAGAATGCGTCAACAGACTCATTCGGGTTCATTTTCAGATCTTCATATTTGTTCCACAACACCTGTAGCTTTGCCTCTCTGACTTTTGTGTCCCCTTCATATATATTCAAAAGCTTTTCCCACATGGAATGTGACGTTTTTCATGACATCACCTTTGTGTAGATGGGATTGGAAAGAGCTCCCCCTAAGGCATTGATTGCCTTGGAATCAGCATCCAACTCTCTATGCTCAGCCTCTGATAAGGCACCACTATTAATATCAGCTGTGATACCATGCATAGCTGCTGAAAACACATCCATTCCCAAGGATCGGAAATAGTGTTGCATCCGATTCTTCCATATCTGAAAATTATATCCGTCGAAGATCGGAATCCCTTTATGATTGGTTACCTCCATTGAGAGAAGAACAACTTTCAACCTTCCCTCTGATACCACTTGTTAGGTCCACTAGGCTGGATACCCTGAGAGGGGGGGTGAATCAGGGTATGACTAATTAAAAATTAATGCCTGTTCTGATCTTGTTTCGCTGTTAAGAAAAACACTCTTCTCTCTTTTTCCTGCTGCACGATATAAACAGAATGTAAAGCAAGCACAGGACACAGCAATTTTACTTGGTTCACCGCTAAGGGCTACGTCCAAGGAGCATACGCCGACAGGTTGCCGGTCGTACCAAATTCCACTAATCTTCACTAGTTGTGGATTACAAGGTTCGGGCTAGATCACTTCTATGCCCAGGCTCACTGCCTTTACAATGTTTAGGGTTAGCTCACTGCTTTCCCAAGGGTCACTCCCTGTTTCTCTCTCTCTGGCTCACTGCCGGTGGAGAGGATCACCTTCTTCCTCTTCCTAAGCTCACTGCTCTTGGATGGAATCCACACACAGTTTATAGACCTGTAGGTCTCTTCATTTTCATTAAAGAATGCATATTCTATTGTATGTAGATGCTCTGTTGAAGTTTAACTTTCACCCGTTGATGAATATCTCTTTGCACCGAAGGTATCGGGAAAACTTCCAGCTTCCACGAAGCCCGAAAAACACTGCTGGAACAAACCTTACTTGGCGCGCAAGTCAACCTCGGCGCGCAAGTATCGGCGCACAAGTCTTCCTCAAACACTTGCGCGACTCAACCTTCCTTAACTCCAAACTTGCGCGACTCTCTTCCTTTTACGCCCAAACAAATATTGGCGCCCAACTGCCAACTGGTGCGCAACATCTAATGCAGGCGCACAACTTCAACCTCTGGCGCGCAAGTCCCACCTGCGCGACCACACACACCACTTGCGCGACCACCACACCTGCACGATGGGAGCTCTCGTCTTGAACTCCGGTGAGAAATGAGGAGGGGTGGTCCGGTATTTATAGGCAATCTGACCACCCTGCGCGACGGCGCGCAAGTCACCTGCGCGACCAAATCTCGGCGCGCAAGTCTTCTCTCCTTTTAGACACTTGCGCGACCAACTCCCAAACTTGCGCGAACCTATCTCCTTAGCCATATTTTGATCTTATGATCTTGAAAAACATATGGCGTGCAAGTTTCCTATACTCCAAGTCCACGGCGCGCAAGTCCCTTTGCCAAAAACACTTTTCTTCATTTGCCGATTTTCAGGTCCAAAAATTTGGCAAACACTGGAAAACGGCGCCACCTTGTATTCGTTCTTTTTTACCGCCTCCAGATCATCCATTCCTTTTATCGATGTTCTTGAATCAAACATGGATCGTTGACCTCATCTCTTGAACTCGACATTCAACCATGAAATCCTCTTTTTCAACAATCACAACTTAGATGTCCACTTTGTCAACAAACACAGTCACCTCAAAAAGGCTTCAATGATACATTGAGGGATTTTTGCCCAACAACCTTTATGCACATTTACTTATTGATTATAAAGTTTCATGTATGAATTCCACATTCCTTTATCGTGGAATAAATGATTATGTTTTATGAATCCATGTTTTATGATCCATGTGGCACACTTATGCATGAAATGAAATGTTTAAGAAGGGTGCGCCCTTTATAGCACTCCAATGCATTGGGTATAGTATATTATCATGATACGTCATGTGCAATGAGTGTTGACTCATGCTAATTCAAGTGCAACGAGGGTTTACTTGTGCTTCAAGTGCAATGAGGGTTTACTCATGCTCCATGTGCAATGAGCCTTGGCTCATGCTAATTCAATGTTAAGTGTTGTTGCCACATTTCCATGTTATGATTATCATTCTTTATCATGCCTTTATGTTCATGTTTCTCTTATTCTCTATTGATATGCCCATTTCCTAACATGTATTGTACTCCTCATGTTATTCATTATGTACTCCCTTACTGGGCTTTATAGCTCACCCTTTTCTTATGCATGTCCTCAGGTTATCCCATGCAATGCTAAGTACGAAGGAATGTAGTGGTCATGTAAAGGAAGTTTTCAGTAAAGATGTTGTATTTAAAGTTTAAAGTTTTTATTTAATGATACTAATCCCCAAAGACACTAAACCTCTCGATCTTCTTTGTTGTATCAAGTGAAGTTTTATGTAATAAAGCATGTTTAAGTTGTAATAAAAAGCAGGGTTGCCATAATATCCTTAGTTCTTCTCAGATACTTAAGGATAGTCTTAATAGAAGTCCAATGTTGTTCTCCTGGATCTTCTTGATATCTGCCTGCCATGCTCAGTGCATAGGAAACATCAAGCCTGGTACATAACATCGCATACATGATGGATCCTATAGCCGAAGTGTATGGGATCTTTCTCATCCTATCTTTCTCCTGTTGTGTCTGGGGACACATTTTCTTAGAAAGATGTAAGACATGTGACACTGGAACCAATCCCCTCTTGGATTTTTCCATACTAAATCTCTTTAGTATCTGGTCAATGTATGTACCCTGACTTAGTCCAAGCAGCCTTTTGGATCTATCACGAATGATCTTGATCCCTAGAATGTAGGCTGCTTCTCCTAAGTCCTTCATTGAGAAACACTTGTTCAACCAGTCCTTAACTGACTGTAAGGCTGGTACGTCATTTCCAATAAGCAATATGTCATCAACATATACCACTAGGATGACGACCGCATTCCCATTAAACCTCTTATAAACACATGGCTCACATTCGTTCTTAATGAAACCAAATTTCTTTATGGCTTCATCAAATCGAATGTTCCATGACCTGGATGCTTGCTTTAATCCATAAATGGATTTCTGCAACTTGCAAACCCATTTGGCTTCACCTGGTGTCACAAACCCTTCTGGTTGTGTCATATAGACATCTTCCTGAAGGTTCCCGCTAAGGAATGCTGTTTTGACATCCATTTTCCAAATCTCGTAGTCATGGTAAGCTGCTATGGAAAGTATGATTCTTATGGATTTAAACATGGAAACTGGCGAGAAGGTTTCATCATAGTCAATTCCTTGACGCTGTCTGAATCCTTTATCCACTAGCCTTGCTTTATAGGTGCTAACTTGACCTTCCATGTCCAGCTTTCTTTTGAATACCCATTTGCATTCAACAGGCTATACATCAACTGGATCATCGAACAGAACCCAAACTTGGTTCTGATACATAGAATCCATCTCAGAATTCATAGCTTCTAGCCATCTTGTAGCTTCTGAGCTTTCTACTGCTTCCTTGAAGGAGAGAGGTTCATCATTGTCCAACAATAATGATTCACCATCCTCGGTGACTAGGAATCCAAATATCTCTGGTTCCCTTACCTCTCTTGAGCTCCTACGCAGTACTTGTGTTTCTGGAACCTCTTCTATGGGGTCCTGTGGAAATTGTTCCTGTACCAACTCCTGTGTATCTTGAGCATCAACTTCTGCGAAGTCAATCTTGCTCCCACTATCCTTCTTGAGGATGTGCTCCCTCTCAAGAAAGATGGCTTGTCTGGGGACAATCACTTTCTTGTCTTGGGGGTTATATAGGTAATATCCTTTTGTTTCCTTGGGATATCCTATAAAGATACACTTCGTGCCCTGGGGTGCTAGTTTGTTGCCCGAGAAGGCCTTAAAAAACGCCTCGCATCCCCATACACGTGTGTGCAACAAAGTGGGTTTCCTTCTATTCCATAACTCGGATGGAATTCCATTTGCCGCCTTAGTTGGTACTCGGTTTAATGTGTATGTTGCAGTTTGTAATGCATATCCCCAAAATGATAATGGAAGATCCGCATGACTCATCATCGACCTCACCATGTCCAACAAGGTGCGGTTCCTCCTTTCACTAACACCATTCCACTGTGGTGTATAAGGAGGATTGATCTGAGATAGAATCCCAGACTCCCATAGAAGATCGATGAACTCTTGGTTCAGATATTCTCCACCTCGATCCGATCGAAGCTTCTTTATCTTCTTACCAAGTTGATTCTATACTTCATTCTTGAATTCCTTAAATTTCTCTAAGGACTCTGACTTATACATCATTAAGTAGACATAGCCATATCTACTCAAATCATCAGTAAAGTAATAATGTAAGAATATACACCTCTAGCTTCTACTAGAAATGGTCCACACACATCTGTGTGTACCAATCCTAGAATCTCTGTGGCCCTTTCACCATGTCCACCAAAAGGCGGCTTGGTCATTTTTCCTTGTAAACAAGCGTGGCATCTATCAAGTGGTTTTAGCTCAGTAGAGTCTAAATAGCCATCTTGGCAGAGCTTTGTCAAGCGCTTCTCGTTCACATGACCAAGGCGGTGATGCCATAACTAGGTGATGTATGAGTCATGTGAGTTTGTTTCGTTATCGATTTCCAACACTTGGTTTTCTTAATTTAATAAATACAAACCATTATTCAAATGTGCCATACCATAACATACGTTGTTCTTATAAAAGAGACAACCCTTATTTCCAAACTTGAAAATAAATCCATCCATATCCAAAAAATATACAGAAATTATGTTCTTGGTAACAATAGGCACAAAATAACAGTTTTGTAAAACCAAAATCATGCCAGTTGGCAATGAGAGGTGATAGTCACCAATAGCCAACGCATCCAGCCTTGCGCCATTGGCAGCTCGAAGATCCACCTCTCCTCTGGCGATCTTTCTAAATCTACATGGTTCCTGCATTTGAATATAGATGGGAGCCCCACAAGCTGTATCTAATACCCAATGTGTAGAAATAGAAAGATTTCACTCGATAACGAACGCACCTTTAGCGTCCCCACGCTTTTGGGTGTTGTTCCTCTTCCAGTGGCCCTGCTTGCCACATGCAAAACACACTACTTTCCGTTCCTTTCCCTTCCTCTGGATCTTCCCCTTCTTGGAGGGACGGTGCTCGGGGGCTTCAGACCGTTTATAATTCTTTGGCCCCTTTTCCTTGTCCTTCCTTTTCTTGTTCACCATAAGGACCGCAGGTTTGTCACGCCCCATGTCCTTATCTACCTGGTGAATCAAGGTCAAAAGCTCCGATAGACTCTTCTCATTGCCGCTCATGTTATAGTTGAGACTGAAGCTAGAGAAGGTCTTGGGCAATGATGATAGGATGAGATCTGTACGCAAATCATTTGGGAATTTAATCCCTAAGATGTCCAAGCATTCAATGTAGCCAATAAGCTTGACCACATGAGGCCCAGCTGGCGCAGACTCACCAAGCTTCATGGTAAACAAAGCATTGGAGATCTCATACCTCTCTTGTCTCGCCTTCTCTTGGTAGAGATATTTAAGGTGAGACATCATGCTATACGCATCCATGTTTTCATGTTGCTTCAAGAGCTCATTAGACATGGCCGATAGCATGAAACACTGGACATCTGTGGAATCATCCATGTGTTTCATGTAGAGAGATAATTCCTCATCACTAGCCTCTTTCCCAGGCGCAACTGGAATAGGCTCTTCCAGCACATATAATTTCCTTTCGTGGCGAAGGACGACGCGTAAATGCCTCTGCCACTCTTGGAAATTGGTGCCGGTGAGAAGGTTTTCTTTTTCGAGTATGGTGCACAATGATATGTTTGAAGTCATTTTCTTTCCATTTCTACAATTTAAGATGAGAAAAGGTTTAGTACTTTATTATAAAAATTGAGACAAATAAATAAATTAATACTTATTAGTCTCCCACTATTTTATCGAAATCCAATATCCCTCACCATTGACTTCGGAATATTCTGTTGCGTGAATATTCTAGTGGAAAGGATCCATATTGCCCTTCGCATTACCCCAACTAGGGTTGGTCAAGCAACTTGAAGGGTTTTAGGTAGGCATTCCAAATGCCAACTGCATTAACTCACAGTTCGTTGATCTGCTGAGTGGACTCCCCAATCCTCAAATCCTTTTTGGATTTCCTCAACCTTTTCCTCTTGGTCACACCAAGTCCTGCTGTGGAAGTCAACCCTTGATGCGAACCAATTCAAGTCAACCCAAAACCTTGAATTATAATTCCCCGATAATTGAAAGCACCCCAACTAGGGTTGGTCAAGCACTTTGAACTGTGGTTCGATTCTAACCAAGATTATGGAAGGCTATGCCGACATAATATTTATTTTGAGGGATTTTATCCTTATACGTAAATTACCATTTTATTATCTTTGATTACATGCTTTTTAATATTAAGTGGGCTATACTTAAGTGATTAACCATTTCTAAGATAATATTTACGTATAAGCCAATTTTATTTTAGTTCCATCTTGCATGATCGTTTAATTCATTAATTGTGTGATCGTGACAACACACCCGCAATAAATAAACCATGCAACTGACAAAAATAAAATAAATGGTATGATCATGAGCTTTTCTATTGGTTAGTTTATCTAGCGGTTGATAAACTAACCCAAGACCTAGGGGAGAAACACCTTGAACCTTTCGGGTTCGTGTTTACAGCTTTCCACCTGTCCACCTTTGTATCTCCTTGGATTGGTTTCATCTTGGCTCCTGACTTGAGCCGCCTCCACTAGCTTGGGAGCTCCATCAATTACATATGCATTTATCTCACACGTAGGTGAGGGGAAAAAAGGGGTTTTTAGATAAAAGAATCCTTGGGCGTGCAGGCCCTACATATTAATGGGGAGATGGCTCGCAGGCCAACAAATTTAATTTAAATAAATAAATTAAAAGAAACCATTCACATACAAAGGTCTCGGTCTAGCTCATGATCATCCATACATGCAATGATATTTACGCATAAATAAAACTATCATTCAATTCTTTAATCGTTCTTGTTTAAGATAAATCACGCTCGAATCAATTAATTATCTTTAATTAATCAATCCTTTTATCTTAAATCCCTTTTATGAATTTCCTTGAGATTCTCATCCCTCATAATTTTAAACAAATAAATTCATTTAAAATTATCATTGTACACAACTTGTACCTTGGAGGCAACCCGGAAAATTCCCATTTATTACGCAGATGTTAAATTAAACACATATATATAAAACACCTATAATGTGTTGTGCCTCAACTTTACGCCTGCACCATGGTACACGTCTCAAGGGTTTGTATAATATAATAATAAATTTTAATAAATCTGCGTAATTTGGGTGATTACACGGCGTGTAGTTCCGACTACACGGCGTGTACTTTTTCTTCACCGTCCCTCCGAAGTACACGCCCGGGGATAGGGCGTGTTAATGTACTTCAGAAATTTTCGGAGTACACGGCGTGTACAGTGGGACACACGCCGTGTAGTTTCCACTTTACACGGTTTCCAGCCGTTCAGGCTATGTACGGAGTACACGACCCAACCCTAACCCGAAGGGACTACACGCCATGTTCATTGGACCACACGACATGTATTCCGGAAATCGTGTGCCACCTGTTTCTGGTCAACACACGGTGTCTTAAATTCTTAGAAAGAATCCAATACACGGTCTGATTTGGCGGATCAGTCAATGCATTGAACCTAGACTACACGGTGTGTACTTCCGAATACACGCCGTGTATTCTGGTGTTATACGGCCAGAAACATCTGGCTCCTCCGGATGAGTTCCTCTATTTTATTTTAATCAAAATTAAAAGAAAAATCCGTTTCTGTGAGGTGAACGAGAAATGAGAGTGGAGGAACAGATCTCGATATTCAGATTTCCAGAACGATTAAACATGAATTGAAATAACTAAATTACTAAATGCGTAAATCACCAACAAAAAACTAAATAATTATAACCAATGATATGACCCACTCTGATACCACTTGTAGGTTCCAGGCGCAGAGGAAACGCGTTGGTGGGTTTGCCCAACTTAATTTTTCGTTAAACAGTGTTTAATCCGAGATCTGTCATGATATAAAACGCCGAATATTTGGAATAGAACGGAGAACGAAAATAAAAGATGAGTCCCGGAACCCTTGAGGAGGATCATCATATGTTGATTATAATTAATTTAATTAATACATAAGAATTACCTCGTTGGAATTATTTCTTCGTTGATGTGTCCGGTCACGATTCGGTGATCCATCGTTGCGTCATAGAATCCAAGTGTAGGATTCCTCTAACGGTGATCCACACGTGTGTCACGTATCTCCGGATGTCGCCGAAGAGATCTCCGGGTGCTAGCGCGGAAGAACCTTCGCTTGTGATGTCCGCCTTTGACCGCCTTGATCCGGTGGAGGATCTTGCTCTCGTAACTTGAGGGTGTTCTTGGGGGAAAGGGAATTCTCTCTTGGCTTGAGAGTATTTCCAAATCCGTTGTGCACAATAATGGATCACAAAAAATGTTGGGGTTGCGAGGATATTTATAATCAGGTTTGAGGTTAATAGAGTTATGACAATAAATAAATGTGTTACACGTTTTATTTATTTCATTAACTCTTATTGAAAACCCCCATGTCGAATTATTAATTCCTTGACATGCTCCCATGCTTATTATAATAAATATCATTTAATAAAACAATATTAAATCCTCAAAATCCCAATTGGAAAAACTACACGACGTGTAATAATTAATACACGGCGTGTACTTGTTTTCCATAAAACTACACAGCGTGTATATTTAATATACACGGCGTGTACTTTTATTTCCCATTTTTCTCCACCACATTTATTAGACCTTGAGTAATGACTATTTATTTCATAAATAAATGTAACTGAATTACTCACTAATAAATATATGATTTTATCCACAGTATATTCTCTCGAATAAATAGTGTCAAAATAAATGCGATCAGACATCCTTAAATAATTATTAAACCACAGTCAGGAATAATATTTATTTAACTTGTTAAATTAATAATTAACTGAGATACATGGACACACTTAGTGTGTGACCCTCTAGGCCTCTTTCTCAGTGGCATTAGGTTGAGCCTGACTAAAGTCCAAGGTTAGCGTCTAGCAACATGCCAAGGCCCCCATAGAGAAAGAAGTTAATGCCGCAATGACGTGTCACCTCCTATGAACACTTTCCATGTAATATAATCCCTTTGTCTCGATATCTCCAATCCAGCGGGTTGCATGATAGTGCCATCAACCCATGTGCTTGATTATTCTTGCTTTGACTTCCCGGAATTGAACTTGCCCATACCTTACCATGGCCGTGGATTTATTTAGGCTATATCAATTCCATCAAAGGGCCTGAGATATATACTTCCGTTATGGAACGGAAGGGACAAATCCTTTCTTACATTATCTATTAATGCGGTATTACTCGTGACGCACCCAACGTATCCTACCTCGCTGCAAACAGTGTGTCGTCACAGTTTTCGTCAATACATATAAGTGTGCGAGTGGTAATACCCATTAATAATAATCATAAAGTCTAAGGATCAATACACACGTCCATAGATAGGAACATCCAATGACACTATGAAATGTGGATTTCCTACTGGCGGGTCTCGTTCTCATAATATCCTCCTTGATATTACCAAGGGCGCACACCATGAGAAGGTGCCTCAAAGTTTTATGATTCCTCACCCCTAATGACCTGTATTATTTGTGTCCCTCAAATAATATCTTCCGTCCATAGAACATACATTCAAGAACAGTGTTATGGCACTTTCGGGTTCTCATCATAGCAGGGATCCGCTACGACCCTTTAATGCAACAGTTGTCCTTAGGACATTATCACATGACATGTCACGCAGAGAAACAATCAAGATGTGATAAGGCTTTTATTTAATGAATAAAGTATAAAGTAGTTGGTTCTAGACCACCAACTCCAACAGGAACAACTCAAACCTGTATGATGGATATGGCAAGAAATCAAACATTCAAATGAAAAGAGATGGCAAATCAATTTTACTTGGTTCACCACTAAGGGCTACATCCAAGGAGTGTATGTCGATAGGTTGTCAGTCATACCTAATTTCACTATTTTCCACGAGTTGGGGATTTCAATGGTTCGGGAATAGTCACATTGTCCCAAGATCACTACCTTTACAAATGTTCAAGGATAGCCCACTGTGTCCCTCGGGTCACTCTTGTGGACTCCCCCAAGTTCACTACCTTTGGTGAAGTCCCAGTCAGTTTACAGACGTTAGGGTCTCTTCAATAAATTTTCATTTAAGTCTTTTCCTCTTCATAGAAAAAGAATCATCTTGCATCAAAGACCAATAATGATGCACCTGAATGCACTGAACCACTGAACCGGAAAATCAGAGACACACAAACATGTTATACTGAAGATTTCACGCAACACTATCCCTTCTCGAGAAGTATATCACTTTTGCGTGAAATACGTAATTTTGGAACGGAAAATATTTCACCCAACAACCTCATTTACGTGCAACATTATGCGCATCACCTTTTTCGTGCAGCTTGGTCTTTTCTGTAAGGTTCGGAGTTTTTCGCACAATCACTGCATTTTTAATGCAACTCCATAATTTTCTCACAATGCATGCATTTTTGTGAAACTCCCTTTACGTGAACATTTTACGCACATCAGACCTCAGATCTTCTCTGAGACATCACTCGTACGTAATGAGGGGGTCCACCTCTTATTTATAGGTGTCTTAGACCCCTTCACAAATAACTCATCTTGGCACGAAAAACCACTCATTCTGTGTGCAATACGTTTCACGCAAGAATTGTTTTTCTCCCACATATCCAGATTTTTTGTGCAGCTCATGCCTTTACCATATTTCAACATTCTGATTCTGAAACGCTATTTTCGTGAAACACGTGACTCCACTATTTCGCACACCATGCCGTTTTTCACACACAACCCAAATATTTCACGCACAGCCACTGTTTTTCGTGCATGCCGCTTTTTTTGCACAAGCCTCACTTATTTCACACACCACTTACTTTTTGCGCGCACCTCCTCTTTCCAACATCCGATGTATTCATTTTACTATCACACATTCGGAATATCCACTGAAAATTGAAAACAAACACAAACCATACTCCAATTCATGCATAGAATGACCATGGTTCCAAAAATCTCCTCCTTTGGGTTTGTTGTCAATTATTAAAAAAAATCAATGGAGCACCAACCTCATGCAAACCAAAAATGCAAGAATCAAGTCATCCAACACTCTAAGTCTACGTGATCAATGGTCAATGTTGAAAACATTAGGGGAAGCATGAATTGGGATCCCGTGTTTTTGAATTCATAATGACTCCCAATAAATTCTCTTAAATTTTCCCAGAATAATTACATGTCCAATGTATTCCTTCTTATCCTATCTCTGAAAACTCATCGTGATACCAAACATGTCCTAAATTTATTCCCTCTCCCCCAATGGAAATAAACCCAAATATTGGTATTTTCTCATTGAACATCTCAATACACCCCCTGTATAGTATCTCCCCCATAAACCTGCATCATATCCAGAAAAAGATTAAAAACATTTAACATAACTAGGGAGAGGGGTATTTCATAACCTCCTTATGCACTAGGAGGTGGATTAACACCTAGGTTCAACTGATGTTTCTCAAACACAGCCGCTGACAGTAGCTTGGATAGGATATCAGCCACATGCTCATCAGTTCTGACTTGATCCATTCTAATCACGTCTTTCTAAACTTTTTCTTTGATAAAGTGATACCTACTTTCAATAAGTTTTGTACAAGAATGTTGAACAGTATTCTTCATAAGATCAACCGCTCTCTTGTAATCATAGTATGTTACCATTGGTTGCTTCACCTCATCACCAATATCTGTTAGATTTTTCTTCATCCATAACAGTTGAGTGCATGCCTTTGTAGCGAATATATACTCAGCTTCAGTAGTACTAATAAAAGTACTATCTTTTTTCTTTCTCAACCAGCCAACATATTTCTTCCCAATATAGAAGGATCCACCACTAGTGGAATTTCTATCCACTACATCACCAGCCCAGTCAGCATCAGAAAAAGCTGATAATTCACTATCCCTGCCTGCAGCAATGTAACATCCCAGGTAAATAAAGAATAATAAATTTTCATATTTATTAATATTTAATCATTAAATTTTAATTTTACTTTAAAGTGGTTCCTATGTTCGATAGCGTACCCAATACGCAACAAAGAGTTTCATTGAAATCTTACGTTGCACACTAGTAATAAAATAATATTATATTAAATGGTAGTTAACACATAGCTGTTGTATTGGCGGGAATGGATATAAATAACTAAAATATGATTATATATGTTTTTTAAATGTTGTTACATTTACCTAATAAAAGATAAAGGCTTAAAATACAGAAAGAATTCAATTTTAGGCATATATACCCTAATTTTCACTAAAGGTACACTTATCGCCTTTTAATGGAGAACCGTCATTAAATATAGTTTTGTTCACTCTTATACATTCTATTGTACCAAATAAAACTATTCTTTAGAATCGGGACATCAAAATTTACTTTGTGTAAATTTTTGGTATTTTTCCGATAATGTTCATTTTTTGTAATGAATAGTGTAAAATGTTGTATTTTAATTCAAAACCTATTTTTTAATCTAATTTTTTATATTATTAGATTATCTTTTGAATTGGTTTTAAAGTGAAATTAGAATATAATTTTACCATTAAATCCAATAGTGGTCATTGGAAATAATTTCACCTTGAAATCGGACTTAAACTAGTGTCAATCTTTTGATACTTATTGTTTCATAAAAACACGCGATTTTCTCTGACAGTGGGAATTAATTATTAAAATAATTAATGAAACTTATATGTTTTTAATTTTGTAAAATGGGCTTCATTTTTTAATTCGACATATCAAATATAGCTTAGGGTGATGTTTTGGTATTTTTTTGAAAAACATCAATTTTTGATGAATAGTGAAACCACTAAGTTGTACTTATAAAAAACTGATTTTTCGTTTAAATGAAATTTTACCACCTCTGTGTTTTGAATTTCAAAAATCCGACATACATGGTTGTCATTAAGAAGTAAAATGTGGTTCAATGGGATTAAAATAATTTTTTGGTGAATAGTAACTTTTATGTTTTTAATCACGTTTAGAGGTAATTAGTGTTGTTTAATGTAAAAATAATGTTTTAATAATATGGAATGACCTAGACAAATGTCCTACCCTTATTGGATATGTCATGGTCGACCAAGACAATCCATGGGTCAACTTGGGGACCCCATGGATCCACTTTGGAAGGAAAATAACATTAATATCTTTTTATTTAAAGTTAAAGTAAAAATGTCACAAACATGAGTTGTTTTACTAAAACAATTTTTAAATGGGGTTATACAAGTCATTGTTTTGACTATAAATATTCATTAGAAAGATAAAAATATTTCCTACATCATGATAGTTTTTTTATAATTTTTATACATTAAATAAATTAAATTATTTATGGCACCATGATGATGCAGCGATTACCACATTATTTAACGATTTAAATAAAATGAAAAGATAATGAATAATATAAAACCTACACTTTTCAAAAACATATTGGTTGGGTATATTTCGAACCCTTATCACCTTATCCTCGAATTATATCAATTTGGGACCTTTTAAATCCGAAACTCATTTTAAAATAAAGTAACATTTCTTTACTTTCCAAGAGTGCCCCTCCTCTCCTCTTATAAAAGGCCCCCACCTCTACCACCTTACCCACACTTAAAAAGCCTTTGGCTCAGCCTAACACTAACCATGATGTCTCTCCAAATCCCTATTTAACTCTTAGAATCCTCAATTTGGGAATAAGTCTACCCAAGGAATCCTTTGAGCTCAAATCTAAGAGAGTTACCCCATTTTAAGGTAATGTCTTCACTTGTGTCCTTTTGTTTTATTTTGATTCTCAAACCCCCTAAACTATTTTTATTAATTTATTTTGTAACAAATCCAGTATCTTCAATATACTAGGATTTTGTTATAATAATATTTTGAGCTACACTTACACACACCTACATCTAATGGTTAAAGAACATACTGTTTACGTGGATGGCGAATTTCTGCCTCACGAAACGATGATTGTTCAATATTCTTCCAACACCTTCAAAGTTGGACATTAAGATGTCACTATATTTATATAAGATATATAATATGTTTATGTCTTCCTTAATCTTCTGTATTTTTCATTTATGGCACACCTTTATGGATTCCATTATGGATAAACGTGATATCTTCCTTTTAGGAAGTTCGGACTACCGCCCCCTCAAAGTGATTTGATTCGTTAATGCCATATGTGGGATGTATAAAGGATGGATTTAAATTTATTATATATGTTGTTATACTATAATTATAATATAACTTTTTATCATTATGATTTCACTCAATTAAATTATGAGATAGAAATGAAAGTAGCGTTCATGCGTACGTACGGCTTACTGTCTGCATGAACGGTGCATTTCATTTCTTACCCCCAAATGTAATGTACTATTATAAGTACATATATATAATGGATATATATGACGTATGTTACACCTAAATGATGAATATAATTCTGGAATTAAAATATACATAACTCTCATTCAGTTTTAATTCCATTAATATGACATAGAAATGAAAGTAGTGTTCGTGCGTACGTACGGCTTATCGTCTCCATGAACGGTGAATTTCATTTCTTACCTATAAATGATTATGTAATATTATAAATATATGTATATGATGGATATATATGATATATATGATATCCAATTCATGAATATCATTCTGGATATAATGAACCTTTGACCACAAGAACAACATGTAATTGTAATAAGTTCACAATTGACTCAAGTACCAAATATCGACAAACGACCGTTATCAACTTAAATGACTACATAATGTTCATAACATGGTAATAAGTGATATAAAAGGAATAATGAACTTGAAAAAGGTTCTTAATCAAGTAGAAATTAACTCAAGTGTTTTATTCCGGACGTTAAAGAACGATCGAGTCAAGTCGGACCCGAGGTAAGGGACTTCGTCTCAATCTCCTTTCATTGAGGCATATTTTTGTTTTATACACCACTTTCTTTAATACGGTGTATACACCCCTTTCAATTTTATGTTTATTAAAAAGGAATATTTTTCTACGAAGCGTTTTACAAAATGACAAAAAGGAATGTTTATTTTAATATACGTGGTGACAATGACCTTTTCCGCCACCGCGAGTATTATTTGGTCTTTGGCTTCCTCAACAAGCCGTAATGTTTTTAAAATGAAATAAATACCATATACTCTTTTATGTATTTTGGTATTGAAAATGGTTTTTATAATGGATTTTTTATGTCAATATATTTATGTGATATATTTTGATCAAAGTGTGGAAATGTTTTCTTTCCATTATATTTGTTTTATGTTTTATGATTTTATAATGGTACTTGGACATTTGATGGGTGGTTACGTGATAAACCATTTGACAGGTGGTGCCGTGAATACCAGGACGGGTGGTTACGTTATAACCTCCAATGCATTGGGTATGGAAGTCGGTCGTGTGGCTATTCCATTAAGTGATATGTGTGGAAGTCAACCGTATGGTTATTCCATTTAAGTATGTTTATGTCCCATGTTACCTTTATATGTTATGTGATCTTTATATGGGTTTTATGGTAATCTTTTGGTTAAAAAGCGTAAGTAATGATCTTTTATTTAGTGAAGAGTTTTTACTACTTCATAAAGGCGAAAAGTATTACATTGATAAAGTATACATGGTTTACTTGTTGTTTTAATAAACTAATAGTTTTCATTCTTTGTGTATCCCTTATTGAGCTTTTTATGCTCCCCCCAAGTTTTTTTGAAATGTTTTTCACAGGACATAATGTGGAATAGGGTCAAGGATGGGATCAAGGGAATGTCATGCTATATAAAACATGGAACTAGACATGTTTCTTTTTAAGAGTTTTTTTATTCTATGGAAACTTAGTAGAAGTGTCTACTTTATAATCTTTTGAGATGTAATAGTTATGTTCTAATTCTCTAAAACTCTAACCCTGAAAATATCCTCAATGTGATTTATTCATTTAATTAAATATTAAGTAAAGTTTAAGGTCGGGGGCCTTATAGTTGGTATCAAAGGGCGGTTTAAACAACTTCAGGAGTCAGAAAATTGTAAGTTAATTTATGGTATGACTGAAATGATAAAGCATTTAATGATTACCATGTTTCTTTTCCTAAGATATTTCTGTGTTCAGAATGGTTCTCCGCAGAGGAAACAAAGCAGCTATATTGGGACGACATCAGGAGGAAGACAACCTTCCAAATCAGCAACCTGAGATGGTCGAAATCAGAACTGAACAGTTTTTTGCAGTGATGGCACAGTTGACTCAGGCTATAAATGGTGGTGGTATCCATGCACGAGATCAGTCAGATCAACCGCAGAGGAACATGTCAGTGGTGGAACATTTCATGAGGCAACATCCCCCATCATTCAGAGGATCATCTGACCTAGTTCAAGCTGATGGGTGGATTAAAGCACTGGAGAATATTTTTGATGTCATGGGGTGTTCGAAACATCAAAAGGTTAGTCTTGTTGTTTACCGTTTTGAAGGTGAAGATGATCAGTGGTGGTCGATGGTGAAAAATTTCAGGGATAGTGATGAGATTGATGATCTTCACTGGGACGAATTCAAAGGTATTTTTCTTGAGAAATATTTTCCTAAGGTGGTTCGTCATAGGATGGAAAAACAGTTCCTATAATTGAGGCAGGAGGATGACTCAGTGGCTGCTTATGAAGCAAAGTTCACTCGATTGGAAAGGTATGCTCCAAACTTCATACGAGATCTTGATAGTAAAATAAAGCATTTTTACTCAGGGTTAAAGCCAAAATATCGAAGGGATTTAGCTTCTCGTGAGTTAAAAAGTTATGAAAAACTTGTTCGATGTGCGGAGAAGGTGAAAATGGAATTTTCCGACAATCAGGTGTTCTTTGACAAACGACAAAATAAGAGGTCCATTTGGCAGGAAAAGGGGAAGAATAATAAAATAAGCAAGGAGGTAAGAAAAACAAATATCCATCCTATGAGAAGTGTGGTAAAATGCACCCTGGATAATGTTTATCCAAGTCTGTAAAGTGCTTTCAGTGTGGTAAGTCAGGTCATATTGCTCGTAACTGTAATAAAGATGATCAAGCAGGCAACGAAAAGTCAGCGGTAAGATGTTTTAAGTGTAATGAAATGGTTCATTATGAAAATGAGTGTCTAATGAAGAACTCAACTGAGGGAAATCATCCAGACTAAAAGCATAAAGGGGTGGTGAAATCCTTTGCAACTACTTCATCAGATGTTGGGCCATCGAATAAATTAGTATCAGGTACACTGTTTTTTTGTTCAGATTATGCCAATGTGTTGTTTGATTCAGGGTCTACAAATTCATTCATTTCTGAGAATTTTTCTAGTAAATTGAAAATTCCATCTCAAGATATGAATCCCTAACTTATGGTAAAAACACCCGGAGGGAACATTGAGACAAAAAGGAATTATAAGAACCTTCATATCCTTGTGTGCGGAAAGAATCTACCAGCAAACCTTATTGTTTTGCCTCTGGTAGAGTTTGATGTTATTTTGGGCACGGATTGGCTTTCTGTTTATCATGCTAATATTGATTGCAAAGCTAAAATGGTTTCTTTTTAGAAAGATTTCAGTTTGTGTACAAGAATGAACCCTTGATTTTGATAACATATCAGGAAGTTGACAAACTAGTAAAAGATGGAAATGAATGTTACCTTGAACATATTGTTGAAAATAAAGGAACTGTTCAGATTAATGATGTGCCAGTGGTAAATGAGTATCTTGATATTTTTCTTGATGATTTTCCTAGCATTATTCATGATCGGGAAGTTGAATTTACTGTTGAATTAGTTCCTGATTCTAAGCCAATTTCAAAACCACCTTATCGAATGGCTCAAGTTGAACTTTTAGAGTTAAAGAAGCAATTGCAGGAGTTATTAGATAAAGGTTTCATTCGACCTAGCACATCACCATGGGGTGAACCATTCTTGTTTGTTAAAAAGAAAGATGTCTCAATGAGACTTTTCATTGATTATAGAGCCTTAAATAACATTACTATTAAGAACATGTATCCTTTGCCTCATATCAATGATTTTTTTGATCAGCTCCAGGGAGCTCAGTATTTTTCGAAGATTGACTTGAGGTCGAGGTACCATCAGTTGAAAGTAAAAGAAGCAGACATTCCGAAGACTGTGTTCCGTACTAGATATGGCCATTATGAATTTGTAGTTCTGCCTTTTGGGTTAACCAATGCACCTTCGGTATTCATGGACCTTATGAATAGAATTTTCCATGAGTTCTTGGATAAGTTTTTGGTTGTTTTCATTGATGGTATTTTGGTGTTTTCTAAAACTAAAGAGGAGCATGAAAGTCATTTATGGGTTATCTTGAAAACCTTAAAAGAAAAGAAACTGTATGGAAAATTCAGAATGTCTGTGTTTTGGTTACAACAAATTTCTTTCATGGGTCACATTGTTTCAAAAAATGGCATAACTATTGATCCTTCTAAAACAAAAGTTGTTGAAGAATGGCCAGTACCCACAAATGTAACTGACATCCTTAGTTTCCTTGGTTTGGAAGGTTACTACCGAAGGTTTGTTGAAAATTTTTCACGGTTATCTAGTCCAATGACTACGCTAACTCGGAAGGGTGTTAAGTTTATCTGGACAAAAGAATGTGATGATTATTTTCAGAAGTTGAAAAGAATATTGGTGAATGCTCCAGTTTTGGCACTTCCTTACAGAAATGGTGAGTTTGTTATCTACAGTGATGCTTCGTTGAAGGGACTTGGTTGTGTCCTTATGCAGAATGATTAGGTAATTGCATATGCTTGACGTCAGTTTAAAACTCATGAGGTAAATTACCCTACACATGACTTGGAATTAGATGCTGTTGTTTTTGCTCTAAAAATTTGGAGGCATCAATTGTATGGAGTAAAGTGTGAAATATATACTGATCACAAAAGTTTAACGTATATATTCACTTAGAAAGAATTGAAAATGGGACAGAGGAGATGGCTGGAATTAATCAAGGATTATGATTGTACAATTCATTACCATCCTTGAAAAGCAAATAAAGTGGCTGATTCTTTGAGTCGAAAAAGTAATGTTTCATTAACCATGCTATGTTTGGAATGAGATCCTTTGGTTTTTGATTTGATGAAATTTTGTATAGAAGTTGTTGGTGCAGGAAGTTATTATGTTTTGTTTTAGGTATCAGGGAGATCATCCCTATCAGACAGAATTAAGAAAGCACATAGGGAAGACAGTGAGTTGCAGAAAAAGGTAGAGCTGGTTCAGAAGGGTATGTTTCCTGAATTGAACATTGACAATGATTGTGTTTTGATGTTTGGGAAGAGATTCTGTGTCCCTGGTGATTCACAGTTGAAGAATGAGTTGTTATGTGAGGCTCATAGTTCCCCATTTTCAGTTCATCCTGGCAGTACTAAGATGTACAGGGATCTGCGGGAGTATTACTGGTGGGATGGAATGAAAAGAGATATTCCTGATTTTACTGTGAAGTGGTTGACATGTCCATAGGTTAAAGCAGAGCGGCAATTACCGAAAGGGATGCTTCAGCCTTTACCAGTGCCAGAGTGGAAATGGGAAAATATATCCATGGACTTTGTTGTGGGATTACCGAGGACATCTCGAGGTAATAATGCAATCTCGGTTATTGTTGATCGATTGACTAAATCTGCTCATTTCCTTCCTATTCGATATACTTTCTCTCTAGATCAACTTTCTCGATTTTATCTTAAAGAGATAGTCAGGTTACATGGTGTTCCCCTCTCCATTGTGTCCGAACGTGATCCCAGGTTCACTTCTAACTTTTAGAAAGGCCTTTAGAAGTCGTTGGGTACTGAATTACATTTTTGTACAGCTTTTCATCCTCAATCAGATGGGTAGTTAGAATGAACGATCCAGACTTTGGAGGATATGCTACGAGATTGCTCTATGGATTATCAGGGAAGTTGGGACCAACATATTTCTTTGGTTGAGTTTTCTTATAATAACAGTTTTCATTCATGTATACAGATTACACCATTTGAGGAATTATATGGGAAGTGGTGTCGAACTCCAGCTTTTTGGGATGAAGTGGGTGAAAGGAAGCTGATGGGACCAGAATGGTAGAAGAGATGGCATAAAAAGTTCAGTTGATTTAGAAACACATGAGAACAGCTCAGAGCAGACAGAAATGATATGGGGATAACCGGAGGAAGGATCTATCTTTCGAGGTAGGTGATCATGTTTTTCTCCAGGTTTCTCCATGGAAAAGTGTGATGAAATTTGGTAAGAAAGGAATGTTGAGTCCAAGGTTCATTGGAAAATATGAAATTCAGGAGAGAGTTGGATTAGTTGCATACAGAGTGGCATTACCTCCGAGTTTATCTCAGGTACACAATGTTTTTCATGTTTCTATGTTGATAAAGTATATGCCAGATCCATCTCATGTTTTGAGTCCAGAGGTAGTTTAGCTGGAAGAGAACCTATCTTATGAAGAACAGCCGGTCCAGATTCTTGACCACAGGGAGCAAGTGTTAAGGAATAAGGTGATTCAATAGGTAAAGGTTTTGTCGAAAAACCATATGGTTGAAGAGGCAACGTTGGAATCTGAAAATTCTACGAGGGATAAATACTCCCACTTATTTTGATAAGTGAATAAAATTGCGAGGACGCAATTCCCAAAAGGGGGGAAGGATGTAACATTCCAGGTAAATAAAGAATAATAAATTTTCATATTTATTAATATTACTAATTAAATATTAATTTTACTTTAAAGGGGTTGCTATGTTCGATAGCATACCTGATACGCAACAAAGAGTTTCATTGAAATCTTACGTTGCACACTAGTAATAAAATAATATTATTTTAAATGGTAGTTAACACATAGCCATTGAATTGGCGGGAATGGATAAAAATAACCAAAATATGATTATATATGTTTTTTAAATGTTTTTACATTTATATAATAAAATATAAAGGCTTAAAATACGGAAAGAATTCAATTTTAGGCATATATACCCTAATTTTCACTAAAGGTTCACTTATCGCCTTTTGATGGCGAATCGTCATTAAATATAGTTTTGTTCACTCTTATACATTCTATTGGACCAAATAAAACTCTTATTTAGAATCGGGACATCAAAATTTACTTTGTGTAAATTTTTGGTATTTTTCCGATAAAGTTCATTTTTTTAATGAATAGTGTAAAATGTTGTATTTTAATTCAAAACCTCTTTTCAATCTAATTAATTTATATGATTAGATTATCATTTGAATTGTTTTTAAAGTGAAATTAGAATATATTTTTACCATTAAATCCAATAGTGGTCGTTGGAATTAATTTCACTTTGAAATCGGACTTAAACTAGTGTCAATCTTTTGATACTTATTATTTCATAAAAACACGCTATTTTCTTTGACAGCGGGAATTAATTATTAAATTAATTAATGCAACGTATATGTTTTGAGTTTTGTAAAATGGACTTCATTTTTGAATTCAAAATATCAAATATATATTAGGGTGAAGTTTTGGTATTTTTCTAAAAAACTTCAATTTTTGATGAATAGTGAAACCACTAAGTGGTACATATAAAAAACTGATTTTTCGTTTAAATGAAATTTTACCACCTTTGTGTTTTGAATTTCAAAAAACCGACATACATGGTTGTAAATAAGAAGTAAATTTTGGTTCAATGGGATTAAAATAATTTTTTTGTGAATAGTAACTTTTATGTTTTTAATCGTGTTTAGAGGTAATTAGTGTAGTTTAAGGTAAAAATAATGTTTTAATAATATGGAATGACCTAGACACATGTCCTACCATTATTGGATATATCATGGTCGACCAATAAAATCCATGGGTCAACTTGGGGACCCCATGGAGCCACTTTGGAAGGAAAATAACATTAATATCTTTTTTTTTAAAGTTAAAGTAAAAATGTCCCAAACATGAGTTGTTTTACTAAAAAACTTTTTAAATGGGGTTATACAAGTCCTATATTTGACTATAAATATTCATTAGAAAGATAAAAAGATTTCATACATCATGATAATTTTTTTATAATTTTTAGACATTAAATAAATTAAATTATTTATGGAACCATGATGATGCATCGATTACCTCATTATTTAACGATATAAATAAAATGAAAATATAATGTAAAATCTAAGACCTACACTGGTCAAAAACCTATTGGCTGGGTATATTTCTAACACTTATCACCTTATCCTCGAATTATATCAATGTGGAACCTTTTAAATTCGATACTCATTTTAAAATAAAGTAACATTTCTTTACTTTCCAAGAGTGCCCCTCCTCTCCTCTTATAAAAGGCCCCCACCTCTACCACCTTACCCACACTTCCAAAGCCTTTGGCTCGGCCAACCCCTGCCCATGTTGTCTCTCCACATCCCTCTCTAACTCTTATAAGCCTCCCTTTGGGATTAATTCTACCCAAGGAAGCCTTTGAGCTAAAATCTAAGAGAGTTACCCGATTTTAAGGTATTGTCTTTACTTGTGTCCTTTTGTTTTATTTTGATTATCCAACCCCCTAAAATATTTTTATTCATTTATTTTGTAACAAATCCAGTATATTAAATATAATAGGATGTTGTTATAAGAAAATTTCGAGCTACACTTACACACACATACATCTAATTGTTAAAGAACATACTATTTCCGTGGATGGCGAATTTCTGCCTCACGAAACGATGATTCTTCAATATTATTCCAACACCTTAAAGGTGTCCATTAAGATGTCAATATATTTATATATGATATATAATATGGTTATGTCTTCCTTAAGCTTTTTTATTATTCATTTATGGCACACCTTTATGGTTTCCATTATGGGTAAACATGATATCTTCATTTTAGGGAGTGCAGACTATTGCCCCCTCAAAGTGATTTGATTCGTTAATGCCATATGTGGGACATATAAAGGATGGATTTAAATTTATTATATATGATGTTATACTGGAATAATAATATACCTTTTTATCATTATGATTTCACTCAATTAAAGTTTGAGATAGAAATGAAAGTAGCGTTCATGCGTACGTACGACTTACCTTCTCCATGAACGGTGCATTTCATTTCTTACACCCAAATGTAATGTACTATTATAAGTACAAATATATAATGGATATATATGAAATATGTCACATCTAAATGATGAATACAATTCTGGAATTAAAATATATATACCTCTCATTTAGTTTTAATTCCATTAATATGACATAGAAATGAAAGTAGCGTTAATGCGTACGTACAACTTACCGTCTCCATGAACGGTGCATTTCATTTCTTACCTCTAAATGATTATGTAATTTATAAATACATGTATATGATGGATATATATGATATATATGATATCCAAATCATGAATATCATTCTGGATATAATGAACCTTTGACCACACAAACAACATGTAATTGTAAGAAGTTCACTTTTGACTCAAGTACCAAATATCGACAAACGACCGTTATCAACTTAAATGACTACATGATGTTCATAAAATGGTAATAAGTGATATAAAAGGAATAATGAAATTTAAAAAGGTTCTTAATCAAGTATAAATTAACTCATGTTTATTATTCTGGACATTAAAGAACGATCGAGTCATGTCGGACCCGAGGTAAGAAACATTGTCTCAATCTCCTTTCATTGAGGCATATTTTTGTTTTATACACCACTTTCTTTAATATGGTGTATAAAACCCTTTTAATTTTAAGTTTATTCAAAAGGAATATTTTTCTACGAAGCGTTTTACAAAAAAAAAAGAATGTTTCTTTTAACGTACGCGGTGACAACAACCTTTTCCGCCGCCGCGAGTATTATTTGGTCTTTGGATTCCTCAACAAGCCGTAATGTTTTTAAAATGAAATAAATACCATATACTATTTTATGTATTTTGGTATTGAAAATGGTTTTTATAATGGATTTTTTATGTCAATATATTTATGTGAAATATTGTGATCAAAGTGTCGAAATGTTTTCTTTACATTATATTTGTTTTATGTTTTATGATTTTATAATGGTACATGGAAATTTGACAGGTGGTTACGTGATAAACCATATGACGGGTGGTTCCATGGATACCAGGACGGGTGGTTACATTATAACCTCCAATGCATTGGGTATGGAATTCAGCCGTATGGCTATTCCATTAAGTGATATGTGTGGAAGTCGACCGTATGGTTATTCCATTTAAGTATGTTTATGTCCCAAGTTACCTTTATATGTTATGTGATCATTATATGGGTTTTATGGTAATCTTTTGGTTACAAAAGGGTAAGTAATGATCTTTAGTTCAGTGAAGAGTTTTTACTACTTTATAAAGTTGAAAATTATTACTTTGATAAAGTATACATGGTTTACTTGTTGTTTTGATAAACTAATAGTTTTCATTCTTTGTGTATCCCTTACTGAGCTTTTTATGCTCAGCCCATGTTTTTTTGAAATGTTTTTCACATGAATTAATGTGGAATAGTGTCAAGGATGGGATCAAGGGAAAGACATGCTATATAATCCATGGAACTATAAATGTTTATTTTTAAGAGTTTTTTTATTCTATGGAAACTTAGTAGAAGTGTATACTTTGTAATCTTTTGAGATGTAATAGTTATGTTCTAATTCTCTAAAACTATAAACCTGGAAAGATCCTAAATGTGAATTATTCGTTTAATTCAATATTAAGTACGGTTTAAGGCCGGGGGCCTTATAAGAAAAGTATAACCCAAAGTTATGAGTTCCTTGAATGTACCTCATGATTATTTTTACTGCCCCCATATGTTCCTGCTTTGGATTACACTGAAAGAGAGATGCTAGACATGTTTCAAAGACAATATCTGGTCATGTCACTATTAGGTATAGCAGGCTCCCAATGATCCTCTTGTACATGGTGAGATCTACAGAGGCCCCATCCTCATGCTTTCCAAGTTTGGTTCCAACTGCAATCAGAGTTGACATTGGTTTGGAGTATTGCATAATAAACATCATCACCAACACTCTTGCGTACTTTACCTGAGAAAGGAAAGTGCAATCCTTCTTTTGAATCACCTACAGCCCAAAGAAATATGTGAGATCCCCAATCATAGACATTACAAATTATGGTTTCATGTGATTGGAAAATTAATCCACTAATTTCTGCCTACTACCACCAAATATAATGTCATCAATGTACACAAGAACCATGAACTGATCTTTTAAAGAATTCTTCACATATAGATTTTGATCTACTTCTCCTGTTTTGAATTTCGGCTTCTTGAGATAAGAGTCCAGCCGGGAATACCATGCTCGTGGTGCCTGCTTCAAACCATATAGATCTTTCTTTAGTTTTCAAACCATTGTTTCATCAGTAACAAGAAGAAAACCCACTAGGGTTTTCAATGTAGAATTCTTCTTTAAGTACACCATTCAAAGAGGCTATCTTGACATCAATTTGATTCAATTTATATCCTCTTTGGAGTTACCTGGAAAGGAAAAGCATGGTTAACTCCAGTATAGCCACAAGAGAAAAGGATTCTTCAACATCAACTCCTTCAATCTGGGATTATCCTTTACATACCAATTGTTATTTTTTTCTAATAACTCTTCTATTCTCATTAAACTTGTTCTTGAAGATTCATTTTGTACAAATCACATTGTGACCTTCGGCTCTCTGGACAAGATCCCTTGTCTGATTCTTGTCAATATGATCTGACAATTCATTCATGGCTTTCACCCATGATTCATCCTTTGCTGCTTCTTCAAATGAGGATGGCTCCACAACTGACAGAAATGCAGATTGCGTGGTATTCCTCATCCTCCTTATTTGTGTGGGTGGACTCATATCTGCAATTATGTGAGATTTCTCAATCTCAGCTCTTCGATTTCTCCTGTGATGTTCAATTGCATTCTTTCCAGCCTAGGTTTCTTCTTCTGATTCTTCTTTTGAGTCAATATCATGATGTGCCTGCTGAGTGTTTTTTCCATCTTCCTCTATTCCTGTATTTATATTTTCTCCATGTTCATTTTCTTCCTCACTTTCTATCACATCAGCATATTAAATCTGTGAAGCATTTGTGGTTTTCTCTTCAATGTTCTTAACATCACTACTTTCCATGATCCTTCCTAATCGCTTGATGAAACACTTGTAGGCTTTGCTGTTCGTTGAGTATCCAAGGAAAATTCCTTCATCTTCATTGTCACCATACTTCCCTTGATTTTCTTCTTTGTTCCTAATGAAGCATTTACTTCCAAAAACACGAATGTATTTTAAAGAGGGATTACTTCCTTGCCAAAATTCATATGGTGTCTTCATCTCAGCCATATAAAGTCATGTTCGATTTTGGATATATATAGCATCTTGAACAACCTCATTCCAGTAAGGTCGTGGAATATGACTCTCAATCAGCATAGTTCGTTCCATGTTGTTCCCCTATCGATTCCAATATTCAAAAACTCCATTTTTTGTGGTGTTCTCACAGTAGCAACCTCATGTTGTATCCCATTCATCTCGAGGTAATTTGAAAATTCATTGGATGTTTATTCCCCTCCATTGTCATATCGCAACACTTTGATTGTTCATCCAGTATCATTATCGGTGATTTGCCGATATGTTTTCATGCATTCAAGCACTTGTCATTTACTGTGAATGACCATTACACATGCCATTCTACTGTAATCATTTATGAAATGGAAAAGTACCTTTCTCCATTAGTTCTAGTAACATTTATCAGCCCACATACATCTATATGAATTAGATCAATAAAATGAGATGCCCTTTTCTTCTTTGGACAATATGAACTGCATACCAACTTCCCACAAATTCATGCAATACAAGACTTTTCAAGCTCATGCTTCAGGTTGAGAATGTCCATGAAAATACTTAGTTTTGATATTTTCTCCATGTCTTTTTGATTGATGTGTCCCAGTCTCTGTTGCCACAAATTGTTTTCTTCTTCAATAGTCATGAAACTAAAATTTTCTTTACTATCAACCTGATACAAGTTGCCTTTTGTTCTATATCCCTTCAAAAGTGAATTTCATGTCTTTCCCTTGGTAGTGTAGAGTTTCTGATTAAATGTAACTATATGTCCCGAGTCACTGAATTAACTCATGCTGAGAAGATTATGATGTAGGTCATCTACATAAAGGACTTCAGTCTTCTTTAGCTCTTTATTAGCTAATTCAGTACTTCAACTACCTTTGATTTTCATAGCTCCATCATTACCAAATTGTACTATACCATCAACCTTCCTTTTGATATCCATTAACAGGATAGAATTACATGTCATATGAGACAAACAACCACAATCCAAAATCCATGTACTGTTGCTTTTTGTAGCTTTGAGGGCCACCTCTACAAGGTTGGATTTCTCGATCTTATTCTTTTCATTACAAGAAATATTGGATTGAGTATAAGATATTTGTATCCTTCTAATTATTTATTCCACATAATTAGATTCTTCATAACCATAATCTTCTTCTAGAGGAGAAAACTTGTCTGTGATATCAACACCATCAGCAGGGTGGATATTGACCTACCTATGAGAGTTGTATGAATCTATCCTATCAAATCTCTTCCTATAATACATAGCATTATGTCCAAAGTTGCAACAATGAAAACAGTATCCATAAAAACTATTTCTTTTATAAGAATGAGGATATGCAGTTAGTCTCCTTTGTTGATGTCCCAGATCTTCCCCATTCATGTAGCTCTATAACTCTTAACAATATGAAATGGTATGGCCCAGATAACCATAGAATTGACACTTTAGGAGAAGAAATGTCTTATCACTTTAATTTATCCTCATGCCATCTTCCTTGGGAGAATAGTTGGACTTCCTATCATTTCTGAAATCTTGAGGAAAATTTTCAGTTCTTCTTTTAGTTTGGATTAAGTGTTTTTCTTCGCACATCATGAAATTTTTCAACATGCCCAACTTTTATCTAGTCTTTATTTTGGCTCTCATCACTTATAGCAGTTGATGTCTCAGCTTCACATCCAATTCCACTCATTCCCATGCAAGCGGGTCTTTGATCAATCAAGATTTTTCCAACCCCATCTGAACCACACTTGGCTCTTGCCAGTAATTCTACATTTGAGAGTCTTCCAAAATGAATTTTCTTCATACCTTCATCTGTGGTTGACTGACATTAAATGTTACTCATATGAGTAAAAAATTCTTCCTCAAGACCCTCAACTGTCTTGGACTTCTCTTCCAGTCTAGATGAAATGTCATTTATGACCTTTTCTTGTTCTTCAATTCTAAGGTTTAGTTCCACAACGTCATCTGTGATTTCAAGGATTGAAGACTAAACTCTCACTAGTTATTCTAGTCCTTCAACTTCTACTTCAAGATCATCAACATATTTTGATGATTCTTCCACCATTTCCTTTCCGTTTTTTCATCTATTACATTTATTCTCATGCTTGGAAACGACATCCTTAATTTTAATCATTGGATCACCATTAGGATTAATCTGATTATATTTTACTTTATTGACCGAGTGTTCTGACTTTTCAATGGTAGCCATCATGGAAGCATGGTTTCCTGTTTTAAATTCTGGTTCTTCTTCTTCACAAAATTCAATATCACGATCTTCTTCTTCACATAAAAAACTCTTCTTTTGTATTTTCTTTCCATATTTGAAGTCTATCTTTTTGAAAAACCATTTCTAAGGCTTCTCGATGACTTCTGCTTCGCTCTCATCATCATCAAACATTCTTTGGCACTGAGAGGAAATGTGCCCAACTCTTCTACAACAAAAACATGCCAGAGGTAGATTACCTTTAAATTTTCTTTTTCCCTTCAACAGCTTCATGGCGATGGGAGAATGAATTTCTTTTTAATCATCATCTTCACCAATAATATCTTCAAAAAGTTTTAGTCTTTCCATGGCTTTGAATTCCATTTCCATTCTTACATGAGTCGTGGAATCTTCAGGTTAGAATCTCATCTCATATGCCACTAGACTACATAACAGATCATCCAGAGATAGTTTAGATAGATATCTTTCTTCAAGGGATAACAACTTTGCATTGTACATTGGAGGAAGTATTATCTTGATTTTAGTTATGATATCAATGTATTTTATTTCCTCTCCAAGACCTCGATTTTCTCCAACTACTTCAGCAATTCGATTGAAGAATGAATCCGAATTCTCATTATGATGCATCTTTAGATCATCAAACCTGTTGTGTAAGACTTGGAGTTTTTCCTCCTTCACATTGTTGTCTCCTTCATAAATTTTTTCAAGTATATCCTGCATAGACTTTTATGAGATGGAACCCATCACCTTTAGATAGATCTGATCTGAAAGAGCCGCAGTGATAGCATTATGAGCTTTAGCATGTCACTACCACAAAACTGGGAGAGGCCAGTGCCACCCCTTTATCAGCGCTAACAAAAAAGTGCTGATAAAGGGGGGGGGGGCTTTATCAGCGCTCAAAAAAGCGCTGATAAAGGATGCCTTTATCAGTGCTAAAAAAAGTGCTGATAAATGTACCCCTTTATCAACACTTTTTTGTAGCGCTGATAAAGGCCCCCCTTTTTCAGCGCTTTTTTTAGCGCTGATAAAGGGACCCCCTTTATCAGTGCTTGTTTAGTAGCCCTGATAAAGGGGGGGCCTTTATCAGCGCTTTTTTTTAAAGCGCTGATAAAGGGTCGACTTAAAAAAAATTTAAAAAATCTATTAATATAGTTATATAGTTATATAGTTATATTGATATAAATATAATATATAATTTTTAAATATATTTTATATAAGTATAAATGTACATTTACACTCAATATACTTAATATATAAGATATTTAGTTAAAATGGATTCTTAAAAAATTAAAAAAATATCTCTAATTAATAATTTGATTATTATTATGGATTAATAGTTATTTAAAAACAATTTGAAGAATAAAACAAAAAAAATTAAAAAAAAGATCCAAAATATGTTGAAAACGCAACTCAAACTTCAAACGGCAATAACTTTTGATCCGGGTGTCCGTTTGAGCTCTACCACACATCAAATCGAAGCCTATGACGATATCTACGTCGCTGGGATCCGGGGAAACCCTGGTCAAGCGTTTTTAGAGGCCAAAAGAGGCCCAAAAGGCCTCCAAAACTGAGTTTTTTGTTGGGGTACCCATATTTTTTAACATTTTGTGGATTTTCAGCCTCGTTTAAGAGGGTATTATTGGCTTTTTTGGTGGGGAATGAATTTATTCCAAGTTATTACATTCATATTGATATTATGTATTTGAAATTTCATCCTTTTTTATAATGTACTACTATTTATAATCAAATATATAACTATATGTACAATTTTTTTATATATTCATACCTAAAAATTAAATTTTTTAAATAAATAATTAAACATATTTACATATAAAATATATTAGCTTTATCTAAATAATAACTAATATCCATTTTACTTAAAATACCAATATATTAATATTTATATAACTACTATATATTAATATAACTATACATATATTAATATAACTATATGTATATATTAATATAACTATATATATATATTAATATAACTATATCTATAGTTTAATATAACTATATATATTAATATAAATATATATTACTATAGGAATAAATATAACTAAATATCTATATAAATAAATAGATATATCATGAATAAGAGAACAAATCAATATAGGGTAGTGGCAAAGGCTTTAGGTGCGCAGGGGGGAGGTCTCGAGATCAAATCCGGGTGGAGGCACGGGTGCGCGCGCGAGGTTGATTTAAATGGATAGCACTGATAAAGGGTGTAGGCGGTGCGGGAGGGCGTTGGAGGTGCAGGAAAGCGCTGATAAAGGGGGGATCAAGCGCTGTAAAAAGCCCCCCCCCCCACCCCCCCAAGATTGGCAGTATTTTATTTAATTTTTTTATTTTTTTTTATTTTTTTTATTTTTTTTATTTTTATCAGCGCTAAAAAAAAGTGCTCATAAAAGGGGTCTTTTATCAGCGCTAAAAGGAAAGCTCTGATAAAAGACCCTTTTATCATCGCTTCATTTTAGCGCTGATAAAAGAGACCCTCCCCCCCCCCCTTCTTTATCTTCTCTGGCTTTATCATCTCTTTTCTAGCACTGATAAAGGCCATTTTTAGCACTGATAAAAACAGTATTTGTAGTAGTGTGTCCATCAAAAACATTCCTACATGTATGAGTAATAGCCAGCCCGATTGGATCAGTAACTTTTATTACTTGAATAGAAGCAAAGATGACTTCCATTCTAAGTTATATTAAATGATATTTCATTATTTTAATCCAAATATGTAAATTACTTCCATAGAAGTGAGGTATTCCCCAAGCATTGACTGCATTCTCCATGATGATAAAGGACAGATATAACACTAGCAACCTTCCTTTGATACCACTTGTAGGACCTCGGGTCACCCTGATAGGGGAGGGTGAATCCGGGTGTCAACTTTTCTTTCAAATTTGATGGATCTTGTTCCCACGTAGGTAGGAACTAGTCAAACCTATATGATGCATAGGATCATAAATCAAACATTCACATGAAAATATATAACACAAAACGTTTTACTTGGTTCACCACTAAGGGTTACATCCATGGAGCATACGCCGACAGGTTGTTGGTCGTACCTAATTCCACTATTTTTTACAAGTTGTGGAATACAATGGTTTGGGAACTGCCACTCTGTCCCGGGATCACTACCTTTACAAATGTTCAGCGATAGCCAACTACATCCCTCATGTCACTCTTGTGGACTCCCCCTGGCTCACTTCCATTGGTGAAGTCCTAGTCAGTTTATAGACGTGACAGTCTCTTCAATAGATTTGCATTGAAGTCTTTGCCTCATCATAGCATGAGACTCTTCTTGCATCGAAGATCAGTAATGATGCACATGAATGCACTGAACCACTGAACTGGATAATCAGAAACACAAAAACATGTTATACTGATGATTTCATGCAACACCAGCCCTTTGCGTGAAGTATCTCATTTGTGCACAAAAATACATAATTTTGGCATAGAAAATATTTCGCACAACAACCTCCATTACGTGAATCTTTACGTGCAGCACCATTTTTGTGTAGCTTAGGATTTTCTGCAAAGTTCAGAGTCTTTTCGCACAACCTCATATTTTTCACGTAATCTATATGTTTTTTTCACAACTCCCGATTTTTCGCACAATGCCTGTGTTTTTCACACAACTCCCTTTACGCGAACATTTTATACACATTAGACCTATGATATTCTCTGAGTCTTCACTCGTATGGAATGAGGGTGGGTCACCACTTATTTATAAGTTTCTTAGACCCTCGCGTGAAAAACCCATATTGGCGTGAAAAACCTCTCATTTTGTCCACAATACGTTTTGCACAGGAATCATTTTTTGCGCACATCTCTACATTTTTCGTGCAGCCCATGCCTTTTCCATATTTTGACGTTATGATTCTGAAACACTATTTGCGCCAAAATCCTCTCTCCACTATTTCTCACACCACACTTTGTTTTGTGCATAACCCAAATATTTCGTGCACAACCACTGTTTTTCACGCACACTACTTTTTTTCGTGCAAGCCTCCTTTATTTTTCTCACCACTTACTTTTTGTGTGCACCTCCTCTTTCCAACATCCTATGTCTTCATTTTCCGATTTTCAGGTCAATAAATTTGACAAACACTAGAGAACAGTTCCAAAATCAATACTATTGTTTTCTTGAACTGTATGATTACTTTACTAGCGCAAAATCTGAACTTCCATAGAAGATTGACAACAAACACAAACCATACTCCAATTCATGCATAGAACAACCATGGTTCCAACATTAGGTGCCGTATTTTTTTGAAGACGAACCAGCTATATAAGGACACAGCCTTAAAATATTAAATAATCTTGAATTATGTTAATAATTCACATTGACGATATTTTCACATTTAGTGTTTTAGAGAATTAGTTCATAACTGTAACATTAAATCCTAAGAGATACAAAGTAGACACTTTTACTCAGTTCCCATTATTTTTTTTACAAAATTAAAATTGTTGAAAAAAAGAGTCTTATCTATATCCATGTTTTAGACAACATAAATTTTTCATTATCCATTCCTTTACCCTATTTCACTTTATGCCCCATGAAAAACATTTCAAAAACATGGTATGAGTATAAACAGTTCATTAAGGGACACACAAATACGGAAAACTGTTAGTTTTTCAAAACAACAAGTAAACCCTGAATACTATATCATAAGTAATAATTTTCACCATTATGAACTATTAAATACTCTTCACTGAATAAAAGATCATTGCTTACCCTTTTGTTACTAAATTATTACCATAAAACCCATATAAATAACACATAACAAATAAAGGTAACTTGGGACATAGACATACTTAAATGGAATAACCATACGGTCGACTTCCACACATATCACTAAATGGAACAGCCATACGGCCGACATCCATACCCAATGCATCTGTAGTTATAATGTAACCACCTATCTTGGTTTATCACGACACCACCCTTCATTTGGTTTATCAGGTAACCACCTTTCAAATTTCCATGTACCGTTATAAAATCATAACACATACAACAAATATAAAGAAAAAAACATTTCCATATTTCAATAACAATATATCACTTAAATATATTGACATAAAATCCATTATAAAAAACATTTTCAATAAAAAAAATAAAAAAAATAGTATATGGTATTTATTTTCCTTTTAAAAAAATTACGGCTTGATAAGGAATCCAAATATCAAATAATACTCGTGATGGCGGAAAGGTCGTTGTCACCTCTTACATTAAAAGAATCATTCTTTTTGGCCGTTTAGTAAAACGCTTTGTATAAAATGATTCCCTCTGAATGGAATGAAAATTCAAAGGTGTTTATACATAATATTAAATAATTTAAGGTATTAAAACAAAATATACCTCAATGAAAAGAGATTGAGACGAAGTCCCTTACCTGATGTCCAACTTGACCTGTTTCTTCTTTAATCTACTGAATAATAAACTAAAGTCAAATTCTACATGCTTAAGAACGTTTTTTCATGATTATCATTCCTTTTAAATAACTTTATAAAATGTTATAAACATTATGTAATCATTTAAGTTAATAGTGGACATTTTGTTGATATTTGGTACTTGAGTCAAAAATGGAATTCTTATAATTAAAAGTTGTTCATGTGGTAAAAAAATAATTATATACAGAATGATATTCATGATTTAGATATAATATATATAATATATATACATTATATACATGTATTTATAATTGTACATAACATTGGTAGTTAAGAAATGAAATTCACCATTCATGGAGACGGTAAGCCGTACGTGCACATGAATGATAGTTCAATTTCTATTTCATAATGTAATGGAATGAAAACTCAATGATACATAAGTATATTATAATTTACTTATAATATCATATATAATTTCATTAATTCTACCCCTTATACATTCTATATAAGGCATGAATGATTCATATCACTTTGAGGGGGTGGTAGTTCGCACTTCCTCAAATGAGATTATCGTATTTACCCACTATGGAAACCATAAAGGTATTCTAAAAATGAAAAATACATAAGAATAGTAACAATATTAATATAATATATATCATATATAAATACAGTTCCATCATAATGGCCACCATGAGAGGCGGTTGGTGATATTTGACCAATCATCGTTTCGTGAGGCAGTAGTTCGCAGTCCACAAAAACCGTATGTTCTTTACCCATTATACGGAGGTGTGTGTATGTATAGTTCTAATACTTATCCTAACTACATAATATTATATTTATGATACTGTTTTAGTTATAAAATAAAGTAATAAAAAGAGTTTAGGGGGTTGGAGAAGTAAAATAAAACAAAAGTACTTAAGAAAAGATGATACTGCTAATTCGGGTAACTCCCATTGGTTTGAACCAAAAGGGTTTATTGAAGTGACTTATGCCTAAGGTAAGGCTTCTAGGTGGAAGATAGGGATTGTGAGAGATTATATGGGCCGGTTTTCGATGTTTCAAGGTGCTTGAGAGGTGTGAGGAATGTGTTAGAAGTGGTGTCCTTTTAAAAGTGGGAGGAGGGGTTCTAGGAAAGTTTGAAACAATTATTTTATTATAAATTTATATTCAGTTTCAAAAGGTCCAAAAATCTTCAACATCTACGATTAGATGACTCATGGTAGAAATAAAACCATAAAATGTGAATTGGATAGTTATTGGATATTATTTTCATCTTTATTGTCTTATTTATTTAAATCGTTTATTAATGTGGTAAACACTGCATCATTATTGTGTCATACATAATTTTATTTATTGGATGTCTAAAAATTATAAAAAAATACCATGATGTATGAAATCATGTTATATTTTCAATGAGTATTTATGGTATAATTGATAACTTATATAACCCGATGTAAAAATTAATTTACTAAAAGCTATTTTTTATGTGATTTTTGTCTTTACTTTATGTTAATTAAAATAAAGTGCCATTATCACTCCCTAGTGGCCCAATGAGGTCCCCAAATCGACCCCATGATGCCCATGGACGAATATGTATCATAAAATTGTATTGGGACACATGTTAGGGTAATTTTATATTTTTATATTAATATTTGTTTACCCTTATTTACTAGATTTACCCTTTAACCATGGTAAATAAAATATTTACTAAAGTAAATATTCATAATTTATTACAATAAAAGTTACCTATTTACACAATTTGGAACCCGTGCTTCCAAATATAGAATCCATTTTTCTAAATTCAAAACACAGAAATGGCAGGAATTAATTTAATATTAATTCCAACTGCCAATACAAGAGGCGTGTTTTTATGAAATATTAACTATCAAAATATTGACAATTTTTTATGTCATATTTCATAGTGAAATTACTTCCAATGACCAACATTATATTAAATAGTAAAAAAATAATATAATTTAACTTTAAAACTAATTAAAAATATAATATATCATTATAATAAATTAGATTTTAATGTGGTTTTGAATTAACATACAGTATTTTTTCACTATTCATTAAAAAGGAATTTTATCAGAAAAATACAAAAATTTCATCCAATGTAAATTTTGATGCCCCAATTATAATGAATAGTATTATTTTGTCAAATAGAACATATAAAAGTGACCAAAAATATATTTAAACAGGGTTCTCCATCAAAAGGTGGTAAATCAACCTTTTAACGAACATTTTAGTATTTATGATTAAAATCAGATTCTTTCTTATTTTAGGCCTCTAATATTTATTGGATAAATATAAAAATATTTAAAAAACACATATAATAATATTTTAGTTAGTTATATTCATTCCTTCCAATAGAATGTCAAGGCGATAACTAACATTTAAAATAAAAATATTATATTACTAGTGTTTAACGTAAGATTTAAAAGAAACTAGTTGTTGGGTATCGGGTATGCCTTCGAACATAGTAAAACCCTTTAGAGTGATATTAATATTCAACTAAAAAATATTAATAAATATGTAAATGTCATATTTCTTTTTTTATTTGGGATGTTACATCCTTTACCCCTATTGAAAATTGTGTCCTCACAATTTTATTCACATATAAAATAAATGGGGGTATTTATACCTCAAAGAATTTTAAGATTCCCACATTGCATCTTCAACCATATGGTTTTTCCACAAAATCGTTACCTGGTAAATTACCATATTTCACAACACTTGGTTTCTTCAATTAACAATTTGGACTCGATGTTCCTCCAAAGAGATATTCTTTTCCAACTGAACTACCTCTGGGCTCGAAACATGAGGTGGATCTAGAATATATTTTCTCAACATCGAAACATGAAAAAAATTGTGTTCCTGGAAGAAACATGGAGGTAAATCCACTTGGTATGCAAATGATCCAACTTTCTCCAGGATTTCATATGGTCCAATAATCCTTAGAAACAAATTTTCTTTCTTACCAAAATGCATCACACTTTTCCATGGAGAAACATTAAGAAAAACATGATCACCTACCTCAAAAGAGAGATCATTCCTCCGAATAAAGCTGTTCTCATGTGCTTCTTAATCAACTGAACATTCTCTATGATCTCTTCTACCAATTCTATTCTCATCAGCTTCCTTTCACCTACTTCATCCCAAATATCCGGAGTTCAAAAACTCTTTACATATAATTCTTCAAATGGAGCCATATTGTAACACCCCAAGCTTCCACGGTATATTTACCTTCAAATAATGCACCAACATGCACTGTACTCAACTTCGAGATTCTAACACACCGCGACCAATCAAAGTAGACGTTATAAAGTGTAATACCCACTTTTTAAATTTTTTTAAATTTTATCTTTCAAAATTGACTTCATTTTTTTCAGAATATCGAAATTAGCTTAGGGTGAAAGTTTGGTACTTTTTGGAAAACTTTCATTTTTTGATGAATAGTGAAAATTACTAAATTGTAATTAAAAACAACTTTTTTAACAAAAATAATTAATAGTGATAAATTATGAATTTGAGTGGTTTTAAATTATATTTAGAATATATTTTTACCATTTAATAAAATTTTGTTCATTGGATATAATTTTACATTTAAACCACACATAAACAAGTTTCAACCTTTTGATAGTTATTATTTCTTAAAAACACACTTTTTGTTTTGACAGCGGAAATTAATTTTAAATTAATTTTTGTTAATTATGTGTTTTGAGTTTTGAAAAATTGATTCCAAATTTAGAATCAGGATGTACAAATTTTTTAAATAGGTAACTCTTATTTTTAGACATTTTGAATAATTACTTCGGTAAATAGTTTATTTACCATGGTTAAAGGGTAAATCCGCTAACTAAGGGTAAAAAAATAATATTATAAAAATATTAAATTTCCCTAAAACGTTTTCTAAACCTATTGGTCGATACATTTCCAACCATGGGCATCTTTGGGTAGATTTTGGGACCCCATAGAGCCACTTGTAAGTGATAAGGACACTTTATATTAATTAAGTTAAAGTAAATACAAAAATGACATAAGCTTATATCTTCTAGAAATACAATTTTTACATAGGGATATATATGTTATATTTTTGACTATAAATATTAATTAGAAAGATAATAATTTTTCTTACATAATGGTATTTTATTTATAAATTTTATACATTTAATAATTAAATTTATTTATGACACAATAATGATGTAGTATTTTCCTTATAGATGAAAGAATAAAATAATTAGTATTATAAATGTTTAAATAAATTTAATTTGAAAGTTTTGATGACATACATGAATTTTAATGGTTAATATGACATTCTATAATTTCTTTAATTAATTTTATTCGAATTAATAAAGTTGTTAAGACTTTAACAAAAATCAATTATTAAATACTGTCAAAATTGACATAAATGAGTTTTTAAAACAAGTATTATATTAATAATTGATATTCTATTCCAAAAAATATATGGTTTGGAAAAAGGACATATATCATTATAGAGGTATCATTAATGGACCACTTGTGGGTCTCTTGGATGTATATAGTAAATTTATTAACTATATAATTTAAAAATACAAAGTGACATGGTAAAGGTAAACCTAATTAACTAAGAGTTATAACTAAAAGATAAGGTTAATATAATGGCCCAAACCTATCTAAAATAAATTGGTTGAAAGGATTTCTACCCATACCCACCTTATACTTTTAATAATCTACTTTTGAGACTTTATAAACAGAATATGAATTTATTATTAATTAATATTTTAAGTTTTTCCTAAATATCCCCTCCTCCCCCTTATAAAAGGACATCACTTCTAACCAATTCCTCACGCATCTAAAGCCTTTTGGATCATCCAAACTCTTCCCAATTAATCTCCTTATATCCCTATTCTCCTCCTAGAAGCCTTACCTTAGGAAGAAGGCACTTCAAGATTTTTTTTGGTTCAAACCAAAGGGAGTTACCCAAATTAAAGGTAATGTTTTCTCTTAGCTTCTTTTCTTTTATTTTACTTATCCAAAACCTAAACTCTTCTTATTATTTTCTATAGTAACAAAACCAGTATCCAAAATATACTAGGATATTGTTATGAGATGTATTCGAACTATACTTACACACACCTCCATCTAATGGGTGAAGAACATAATGTTTCTGTGGATGGAAACCAAACACCTCAGAAAATGATGATTGTTCAATTATCTCCTACCACCTCTAATGGTGTCCATTATGATGGAACTGTAATTAAATATGATATTAATGATATTTATTTTATATATAAGCTTATTTAATTCCATTTTATATCATACCATCATTCGTTTCATGTTGTATATATATACGATAATTTCATTTGAGGAAGTGCAGACTATCGCCCCCTCAAAGTGATATGACTCGTTTATGCCATACATGGAATGAATAAAGGATGGTATTAATGAACTTAATTAACACCTATAAGATATTATATTATACTGGAATAATAATATACCTATGTATTATTTGGTTTTTATTCTTTTTAAAATGATAAATGAAATTGAAGTAGCGTTCGTTCGTACGTACAGACTACCGTCTCCACGAATGTGATTAGATTCATTCCCCATTGTATCCATTGAAGTATAATTCTCATTTTATGATTATAAATAATTTCTAAAGACTTGATATCATTCTGGAGAGGAATAATATACAACCTATCCATAACAAACACAACTTATTTAACAAAACATATAAAATAAAACGAGTAAGTTAAACACCCGAAACGACGATAATACTAAAATATTATTAACAAAGAAATGTTAAAGGATCATATATGATATCATATTTATTTATATTATTCTTGTATAATTTAATAAAAATCATTTAACCACTATACATAAGGTCAACCTACCCTCTACAAAGGAAAATTACAAGGTAAGGGGTTTTCATCTCACTCCTAATTCCCGTGATATTTATGCCATATTGCTACTATTACCTTTTGAGTGGTGTATATACTACCCATAATTTTATTATTTGTGTAATAAACATTAATTTATGTGTATTTACATATTCACTGTATGATACCTCTGTCATGAGGTGTATTTTTTATAAGATACCAAATTTTTAAGGGTTAATTTCACAATCTCTTTATTATCTGAGGTTGTTTTTATATAAGTATCTACTGGGATAGATTTATTATCCATGTCCATGTTTCATAAAAGAGTTTTGAAATGGATTCTTGTTAAGGGAATTTTTACTAAATCATCATTTTAAATGTTTTAAATATTTATTCTTCTAAATCATTCTCATTAATGTCCATGTTTTCAAAATGGTTTTTAAGGATTTATTTATATGGACATGAATGTTTTTAAAATGTTAATTACATTCAGAAGTTTCAAAGTGGTATGGGACAATTTGATTCAAAAATGTATTTAAATAACTTTTTTTCTAAATTGTGTGACTTTTAAATGTTTTCATGAAAAGGGTTATTTCTATCAAATATTTTTACAAATAATTTTAATAAATATAAAAATTAATTAATTGATTTTAAACTTATTTTGAATTTGATTTATCATGATACAAATCTTACATATTGTGTTGATGGTTTTGTGATATGTTTGACTGTGGATGTGTTATTTTTATACCATTCATGGTTTATGGGTAATGTATTGACATTTTTTATTTTAGTTTTAATACTAATGTTTATGTTATGTTTAGAACTTTTCATATGGGGAATGAATTGGACTTAATAAGTGACAGGTGGAGCCTGCTATAGCTCCTCAATGCATTAGTAGGTCTCATGAGACAAACTAGTGTCTTGGAACGAGGCCTTGACAAAATCTTATTTGTAGTCTTGGCACGAGGCCTTGGCTATGTGGTTATGATAGTCTGGTATTATGAATTCCATCGTTTTGAAAACAGTTATTGATATTTCATGTGATTATTCGATTAGTAGAATATCCATGTGAATAAGTAAATGGAATTATTTCATTTTATTTCTTCCATATTATTCTGAAGTTAAAGTTTAAAAAGATTTTGTTTTAGTTTTATACATTGCCTTAAATGTTTATGATTATTTTTGAAATTTTATGCTATATTTCTTACCCTTACTGAGCATTTGAGCTCACCCCTTTCTATGTTTTATTTTCCAAGGATTCCAAGAAGTGTATTGGATTGATATGCAGGGTTAAGACAAGGGAATAATGGAATTCATAAAGGATTATTTATGTTTTTTTATATGTTATAAGGTGTAATGTAGCATTCCTGTATGTAACCTATTTTCCAAGACTGCTAAACTGATCGGTCCTTCGAGACATGATTCTTTGTAATCAAGCCAATGTATTAAAATAATCCACCGACTCTGGGTAACAGGGGTCGGGGCGTTACACATGTATATACTAGAATGAATGTTGTTATTATAAAAAAATTCAACCAAATAATTTTTTTGGTCCCAATATCCCTAGTAATCCAGTGAACAAGCATGTAGCATATCCTCTAAGGTGTGAATTGTTCGTTTTGACATCCCATCTGATTGTGGATGAAAAGCTATACTAAAATTTGATTCAATTCCAAATTACTTTTAAAGGCCTTTCCAAAATTTAGAAATAATATGGGATCATGATCAGAAACAATTGAGAGAGGAACACCATGAAACTTGACTATCGCTTTAATATACAACCTAGAAAGTAGATCTAGATAAAAACTATCCCGAATAAAAAGTAAATGATAATATTTAGTCAATCGATCAACAATATCCCCGATTTCATTTTTCCCTTGATATGTATTTGGTAATCCCAGAATGAAGACCATGGATATATTTTCACATTTCCACTCTGGAACCAGTAAATACTGAAGCATCCCCTTCAGTAATTGTCGCTCTTCTGTAACCTGCTGACAAGTCAAACGCTTCACAGTAAAATCAACAATATCTCTTTTCATTCCATCTCACTAGTAAAACTACCTATGATCTCTTTACATCATAGTACTTCTAGGATGAACTGAAAATGGGGAACTTTGAGCATCACATAACAATTCATTCTTCAATATCCATTCACAAGACACATAATATTTTTCCAAATATCAAAACAAAATCACTACCAATGTTAATATCAGGAAACTAACCCTTCTGAACCAACTCTACCTTTTTCTGCCACTCACTGTCTTCTTTCTGCTATTTCTTAATTCTGTCTGATAGAGATGATCTCACTAACACCTGAAACAGAATTGAAGAATTTGTTGGACCAACAACTTCTATATCAAACATAATCAAATCAAAAACCAAAGGATCTTGTTCCAAATGTATAATGGTTAATGAAGAATTAATTTTTCGACTCAAAGAATCATCCACTTTCATTGATTTTCTAGGATGATAAAGGATACTAAAATCATAATCCTTTATTAATTCCAAACATCTCCTTTGTCTCAAGTTCAATTCTTTTTAAGTTAAAATATACTTCAAACTTTCCTGATCATTATCAATTTCACACTTTACTCCATACAAATAATGCCTCGAAATTTTTAAAGAAAAAAACCAATATAATCCAATTACAAATCATGTATAGGGTAATATAACTCATGAGGTTTAAACTAACAAGAATCCTAAGCAATTACCTAATCATTGTTCATATGTACATAGACAATTCCATTCAATAAAGCATCACTTTAAATAAGAAAATCACCATTTCTGGAAGGTAGTTCCAAAACAGGTGCATTCACCAATCTTTTTTTCAATTCCTCAAAACAATCATAAAATTATTTTGTCCAAATGAACATAACAAATTTTCGAGTTAACATGTTCATTGGACTAGATAACCATGCAAAATTATAAAAAAAACCTTTTGTATTAACCTGCCAAACCAAGAAAACTACGGATCTCAGTTATATTTTTGGGTCTTGGACATTCTTTAACAACTTTTGTTTTAGAAGGATCAACAGTTATTCCATATTTATAAACAATGTGACCAAGGAAAGAAATTTATTATAGCCAAAACACACACTTGATGAATTTCCCAATCACATTATTTTATTTTAAGGATGGAATGACAACCCATAAATGACATTCATGATCCTATTTACTTTATGAATAAACCAAAATATCATCAATAAACACAACCAAAAACTTATCCAAAAACTCACGGAAAATTCTATTCATAAGATCCATGAATATAGTTGGTGCATTGGTTAAACCAGAAGGCATAACTATAAATTCATAACAGCCATATCCAGTATGAGAAGTGGTCTTCAGAATTTCTATTTCATTTACTTTCAACTGATGGTACCCCAAACTGAAGTCAATCTTTGAAAAATACTAAGCTCTTGGGACCTTATAAAAAAAATCATCAATATGAGGCAAAGGGTACTTGTTCATTACTGTGATGTTATTCAATTCCCTATAATCAATGCATAGTCTCAATTAACCATCTTTCTATTTAACAAACAAGACAGGAGAACCCCATGGTGATGTTCTAGGTTGAATGAAACCTTTATCTAAAATCTCCTGCAATTTATTCTTTAAATCTAAAAGTTCAATTTGATCTATTTGATAAGGGAGTTTTGAAATTGGGTTAGAATCGTGAACTAAGTCAATAGTTAACTCAACTTCCTGATCTGGTATAATACCAGGAGACTCATCAGAGAAAACATCAAGATACTCATTTACAATTGGAACATCATTAATATGAATAGTTCCTTTGTTTTGAATAATATGTGCATGGAAACATTCATTTACATATTTTAATATTTTCCTAGCTTCCTGATTTGTTAAAAAAAGTAAGGGTTAATTTTTGTACCAAAACTGAAAATATTTCTAAAATGAAACCTCTTTATTTATCTAGTCAATCTTAGCATGATATATAGACAGTCAATCCATTCCAAAAATAACATCAAACACTACTAGCAGCAATACAATAAGGTTTTCAGGTAGATTCTTTCCGAACACAAGGACAGGAAGGCTCTTATAATTTCTTTTTGTTTCAACACTTCCTCCCGGTGTTTTTAACACATGTTTGGGATTCATATATTGAGATGGAATTCCAAATTTACTAGAGAACTTCTCATAAATGAAAGAATGTGCAGAACATGTATTAAACAACACATTGAAATAATCTGAACAAACAAATAGTGTACCTGATACTACTTCATTTGATGGCCAACATATTCTCAAGTAGTTGCTATGGACTTCACCACCCCTTTCTGCTTGTAGTCTAGTTGCTTTTCCTCAGTTGAGTTCTTCACTGGACACTCATTTACATAATTATCCATTTCATTGCAATTAAAACATCTTGATGTTGGTTTTTCATTACCTTCTTCATCATCTTCCTTACAGTTATGAGCAATATGAAAAAACATGCCACACTAGAAGAACTTTCCAGACTTTGATAAACATTCTCCAGGATTCCTTACACCACTATTCTCACAAGATGGATATTTAGTTTTCATACCTCAAGGCTTCTTTGATGAATTATTTCCCTTTGTCAGCCAATTGGACCTCTTATTTTGGTGTCTATTAAAGAAAACTTGGTCATCGACAAACACAATTTCCACCTTCTCCGCACATCGAACAAGTTTTATTATAACTTTGAACTAACGAGAGGATAATACACTTTGATATCGCTACTTAAGTCCTGAGTAAAATAGATTTATCTTAATATTAATATATTTGATGATATTTGGAGAAAACCTTTTTATTCGAGTGAACTTTCATTCGTAAACAGCCACTAAGTCATCCTCCTTACTCAATCCAAATAATTATTTTCCTTCCAAAGACTAACCACCTCAGGAAAATATTTATCAAGGAAGATACCTTTGAATTCATCCCAGTAAAGGGAATCAATCACCTCACTATCCCTGATATTTTTCACCATTGACCACCACTGATCACCTTCACCTTCAAAATGGTAAATAGCGAGACTAAAGTTTTGATGTTCTGAACACCCCATGACATTAGAAATATTTTCCATTGTTTTAATCCACCCTTCAACTAGCACAAGGTCAGATGAACCTATGAATGATGGGGGATGTTTCCACATGAACTGCTCCACTACTGACATGTTCCTTGATGGTTGATCTGGATGATCTTATTCATGGATACCAACACCATTTATAGCCTGAGTCAACTGTTCCATCACTACAACAAACTGTTCAGTTCTGATTCCGACCATCTATGGTTGCTGAGTTGGAAGGTTGCCTTCCTCCTGATTTCATCCCAACATAGATTCCATGTTTCCTTTATGAAAAACCATTTTCAACATTTAAATATCTTAGGTGAAGCAACAAGGTAATCTGTTGATACAATATCTTTTCAATATTAACATAAATTAATTTATGGATATTAATTTAACTATATCTTAACTCCTAAAGTTGTCTAAACTGACCTCTGATACCAACTATAAGGACTTAACATTAAAACATTACATAATCTTGAATTATGTTAATAATTAACATTGAGGATCTTTTCAGGTTTAGAGTTTTAGAAAATTAGGTCATAATTGTTACATTACATCCCAAAATATACAAAGTATACATTTCAACTTAGTTCCCTTTATTTTTCACAAAATAATAATTCCTGAAAAAATTCATGTCAAGTTCCATGTTTTAGATAGTATGACTTTTTCTTGATCCCATCCATGGCCCTATTTCACTTTATGTCATGTGAAAAACATTTCAAAAAAATGGGATGAGCATAAAAAGCTCAGTAAGGGTTACACAAAGAAGGAAAAAATGTATGTTTTTCCAATAAAAAAGTAAACCACGAATACTTTATCATAATTAATACTTATCACCTTTATGAAGTTGTAAATACTCATCACTGAATAAAAGATCACTGCATAAACATTTGAAACAGAAATATTACCACAAAACCCATTTAAAAAAACATAACATATAAATGTTACTTAGGACATAAACATTATTAAATGGAATAACCATACGGTTGACTTCTATAAATATCACAAAATGGAATAGCCTACGGCGGACTTCCATACCAAATGAATTCAAGGTTATAATGTAACCACCCATCTTGGTTTATCATAGCACCACCCATCATTTGGTTTATCATGTAACCACCCATCAAATGTCCAAGTACCATTATAAAATCCTAACACATACAACAAATATAAAGGAAAGAAAACATTTCCACATTTCGATCACAATATATCACTTAAATATACTTACATAACAAATCCATTATAAAAACCATTTTCAATACCAACACACATAAAATATTATATGGTATTTATTTTCCTTTTAAAAACATTACGGCTTGATAAGGAAGCCAAAGACCAAATAATTCTCACGGTGGAGGAATGGTCGTTGTCACCGCTTATGTTAAAAGAATCATTTCATTTTGTTGTTTAGTAAAACACATTGTAGAAAAATATTCCCTTTGAATGTAATGAAACATCATAGGTGTTTATACAAAATATAAAATAAATTCATGTGTTAAAACATAATATTCCTCAATGAAAGGATATTTAGATGATGTCCCTTACCTCGTGTTCGACTTGACCCAGTTGTTATTTAATATATTGAATAATAAAAATTATTTTATTTATACTTGATTAAGAACATTTTTTCAAGTTTATCAATCATTTTAAATCACTTATTTCCATTTTATAAACATTATGTAATCATTTAATTCAATAATGGTCATTTAGTTGATATTTTGTACTTAAGTCAAAACTGGACTTCTTATAATTAAAAGTAATTCGTGTAGTTAATTGATCACTACATCCAGAATGATATTAACTATATTGATATCATATATATCATATATATCAAGTATATACATTTACTTATAATAGTACATAACATTTGGAGATAAGAAATGAAATTCTCCATTCATGGAGACGGTAAGTCGTACATACACATGAATGCTACTTTCTTTTATATTTCGTATTATAATGGAATAGAAAAATAATGATGCATAATTTTATTATAATTATAGTATAATATCATATATAATTTCATTATCTGTATTATTTATACATTCTACATAAGTCATGGATGAGTCATATCACATTGAGGGGGTCGTATTCCGCACTTCCTCAAATGAGATAATCATATTTACCCGCAATGGAAACCATAAAGGTATTCTATAAATAAAAAATACATAAGAATAGAAAAAAATATAAATATAATATATATCATATATAAATACAATTCTACCATAATGGCCACCGTGAGAGGCAGTTTTAGATATTTGAGCAATCATCGTTTCGTGACGCAGTAGTTCCAAATAAACCATATGTTCTTCACCCATTAGATTGAGGTGTGTTTAATTTTAGTTAGAATACCTCTCATAAAGAAATCCTAGTATATTTAGGATACTGGTTTTTTTATAAAAAAAGTAAAAAAATGAGGTTAGGTTGTTGGAGAAGTAAAATAAAACAAAATAACTTAAGAGAAGACGATAACTTTAATTCGGGTAACTCCCTCTGGTTTGAAACAAAAGGGTTTATTGAAGTGCCTTCTACTAAAGGTATGGTTTCTAGGTGGAGTAGAGGTATCTTGAGAGATTATTTGGGTAGGGGTTGGAAGATACAAGGTGTGTGAGAAGTGTGGGGAATGGGTTAGAAGTGGTGTCCTTTTATAAGAGGGAGGAGGGGCTCTTTAAGAATGTTTGAAAAAATTATTTTATTATAAACTTATCTTCAGTTTCAAAAGCTCCAAAAAAACATTAAAGGCGAAGATAAAATGACTAATTTTCAAAATAAAAACATCCAATGGGAATTGGATAGGTATTGGAAATTATTTTAATATTTATAGTCTTATTTATTTAAATAATTTTTTAATGAAGTAAACACTGCATCATTATTATGTCAAACATAATATTATTTATTGGATGTCTAAAAATTATAAAACAAATACCATGATGTAAGAAATTTTTTCATATTTTCAATGAATATTTATACTCAAAAATATAACTTATATAACCCTATGTAAAAAAATTACTTAAATATATTTGTTTTTGTCATTTTTGTCTTTAATTTTAGTTAATTAAAATAAAGTGTCATCATCACTCCCATGTGGCCCCCTGAGGTCCCAAAATCAACCCAAGGATGCCCGGGGTAGGATATGTATCAACCAATAGTATTATGACACATGTTGGGGCAGTTTTATATTATTATAGTAATATTGTTTTACCCTTATTTAAGAGATTTACCATTTAACAATTGTAAATAAAATATTTACTGAAGTAAATATTATTAATGTCTAAAAATAAAAGTTACATATTTACACAATTTGGACCTCCTGATTCCAAATATGGAATCCATATTTAAAAATAAAAAAACATAATCGGTAGAAATTAATTTAAAATTAATTCCCACTGTCAAAACAAATGTTGTGGTTTTTAGAAATATTAACTATCAAAAGATTGACACTTATTTATGTATAATTTCATAGTGAAATTACTTAAAATGACCATAATTGGATAAAATATTAAAAGAATAATCTAATTACACTTTAAAACCAATTAAAAAGATAATCTACCCTTATAAATAAATTACATTAAAAGGAAGTTATGAATTAAAATACAGTATTTTTTTCACTATTCATTTAAAATGAATTTTTTCGGAAAAATACCAAAATTTCATCAAATGTAAATTTATATATCCCAATTATAAAGAATAATATAACTTTTTCAAATAAAACATATAATAGTGACCAAAACAGGATTTAATGTGGGTTCTCCATCAAAAGGCTATAAATCGACCTTTTAATGAATATTTGAGTATTTATGATTAAAATCAAATTCTTTCTTATTTTTAGTTTCTAATGATAATTGGATAAATATAAAAACATTAAAAAACATGTATAATCATAATTTAGTTAGTTCTATTCATTCTCACCAATAAAACGTCAAGGCATTAACTTTTATTTTAAAAAAATAATATTATATTTTTAGTGTGCAGCGTAAGATTTCAAAGAAACCCATTGGTGCGTATCTGGTATGCCATCGAACATAGAAATTCCCATTAAATTAAATTTATTTTTAAATTCCAAAATATTAATAAATATGAAAGTGTCATATTTCATTATTTACAAGGGATGTGACAAGTCGATTCCTCTATGTCAAAATGGGGATCTATTTGGATTTTTTCTTATGTAAATATATGATTACAACATGGGTGATCTTGATTTTTTTAGGACATTAATAACATTTATATATTATTTTGTATGTATAATAGGTTTAATTTTGGATTTATACTTATATTATTTTATATTGGATTCACTGGGATTTGTTTAGCTCTTCTACAGTTATGTTATTATTACTATTATTAGTATTATCACCATTGGGTACAGTTTTCCCATAATCACATAATAGACCCTCCCTACTCATTAATTTCCTTTGGTGTATAAAGAGATATACCTAAGGCCACATTCCCCTACAACTCCAATAATTGGTTAAGTGGATCTAGGGTTGGGGTGTTACAAAGTTTCTTTTTTAAGGGACCATTTCTGAAACCACAATATGATCCATCAAAAAATCTTGAGGAAAATTGGATTCAAGGCCCACACATGGGTCGAAGATATCATGGCTTCCTGATCAAGTCCTTATGTTACCATTTATCATCGATGGACACCCCTGAATCATAGAAAATATCATGGATCCCAAAACCAAAACCATTACATTAATTATGTTAGTCGTCGGCACATACATGGTTTCTCAAAGATTTATATACACTAGATCCATGTGTTACTAGTGGGTTCCACATTACTCGCATCAAAACTAAATACATTTCACATATCACACTAGCTAGTCATATAACCTAACTTATAACCCCATGATTTTCTCATCATCAAACCTTGGATAACACATTTAATCAATAAAAATTATCCACATAAAATTAATATGAACAATATTAAACTTACATACAGTTCACATATTCAATGATGGGCTATTCAAAAATTCCAATTTCTACCACATGATCACTCAGTAACCCTTGAATAATTGCAAAACATAATTCATTTGACATAATCTCACTTTTCCATCACAAAAAAATCCATATAAAAAAGGTCCATAAATCCGACCAATCATTCCCTAAAAAAAAGGCACACCTCATTCTATCATGGTCAAATATCTAAACCCACAATATAGAATTCATCTTTAGTTTTATTTTATATACCATGTAGCACAACATTTTCACTATTGTCTTATCTAAAGAATATACCCATGCTTCATATCTCTAATGGGAGTCACATACTTGGGTTTAACTATAGAGACCGGAAGCTTGACGTACATTGATATTACATTACTTTTGTGGAATACTTAATACATAACAAAAACAGACACACAAGGACCGTAATAGTTTAGTGTCTTTGGAAACTTGGAACGTAATCTTCTAATCGTGGTGAAAGATCTTCAACATCTCCCATAAAGATCTTACACTTTTTGTTTCCTTAACTAAAACCTTTATTTTAATCCTGGGGGAAAATAAAACATAAAAAGGGGGAGCTCAAATTCTCAGTAAGGTTAAGCATGGATAAAATAAAACATACCATATACATTTGAACTTAAAAACATGAACATAATGTTTAAACATCAAAATATTGAGAAATGACATAAAACATGGAAGCATGTAAGGCATAGATCATAATGAAACATTATGAATGATAAAATAGCATGGGAATAAAACATGTAATTGTGGCATCCATTAAGCATGTGTAATGATTTCCATAGTATCCAAGGCGTTGCTGCCAATACCATCTTAGAGGACAAAGTCCTTTTCTGAATCGAGTTCACTCCTCGTTCTAGTCCTGTATTACTGAACCAGTTTAAATTTCCGTTTCAGCCATGTCTATCTCATGAGATATAAATCTTTACCCAATGAATTGGAGGGAGATATAGGTCCCACCCATCTCATAATGAAATAATTCTTACTTGTGCCACTAAATAAACATACATCACTCATAAAAACCCAATAAATAAAATGGGTTTCATAAACATCATCCCATTACCACATAATCCATATAAATGAAATGGATATAGTTTCATAATAAGAAAAGTGAAACCATGTAAATAATAGAGACATTATACCTGAAATATACACATATGAAATAATGTCATCTTAGATGAAAAATGGTTATGATAAAACAGTTGAAATGAATTCTTGAGGAAAATATCCTTTTTTCTTCAAAATCATTTTCTTTTCAAAAAAATGTCGTGAAATTTTAAAAGAAAAAGACTTTGTCGAAAATAGTCATGAAATCTTTTGGAGGAATCTTCATGAAACTAAGTCTTTATAAAACCGTAAAAATCCTTTCATGCCGTATACGTTAAAAAAACATTCTTCTCATACTTTTGTCAGAAAAGTCAAAAAGTACCTTGTAGGGTAAATAAAAGAAAGATTCCTTCCATAGAATGGGGTAAAAGTAAATATGGGTAAAAAGTAATTTAAACATACATGAATACACTTTTATAAAACAGGGACATAGATGATAGTAATAACCCCATTAAATACTTACGAATAAGCAATCTCGGATAAAAATGAGATTTGCAAAATTACCCCTTACCTTAGGTCTGATATGCTTCGTACGTATCCGAACCTCCTGTATAATGATTAAAATAATGTCATTGACTTATTACAGAATCATATTCATTGTTATGATATCATAAATGGTTCACTTATGACTTTATATTACCTGTTCTTTTGTAAATTTCATGTTAAAGAGTGTTTTGGGTAAAATCGTTTCATTTGTCGTCCATGTTTTAACTTGTAATTATTCATATGATTACTTAGATCATGATTACTTAAATCCAGAATGTAAAAAATGATTTATATATAATATATATTTATAATATATGTATAATGGATCTGTAAATGGAAAGAAATACACCGTTTATGGAGACGGTAGACCGTACGTACGCATGAACGTTGTTTTCGTTTCCTTATTGAATTGAATGGAATTAAGTAGAAGACATAAATATATATATACATAAATACAGTAGCATTATTATTTCATATATTTCATTATTACTTATTATATATATTTTATAATAATTCTTGAATGGTTATCATGGAGAGTGAATCTCATCGCGTCGTGGAGACGGTATTCCGTACGTACGCACGCGCGAGGATTTCGTTCCCATGATCATGGAATTGTATTAAAGTGTATGTACAATATTACATAATCAATATCACTTTACAATAATCATATATATTCATTACTTTCACCATTATACCCATCCATGTAAGGTAGTGGTGGAAATTAGATTAAACCACGGCGTGGAGACGGTATTCCGTACGTACGTACGCGCGGGGATTTCGTTTTCCGTAGGATGGATAGATGGTGAAATATGGTTGTTTCATACTTATAATTACATATCAGTATATTAGTGATACTTATTTTATAACCTCATAATGAACCAACTAAAAAAAGATGTGGAAGAAGAAATAAAGTTGAAAGAATCGGTAACAGACATTACCTCTTCTTTGAAGCGCCTCTTTGAGACCTCCTCTTAGGGTACTAAAATTGGTATTTGAAAAGTACCAGGACCTCTAGGATGTTTCTAGGGAAGTGGATAAGATAATTTTTCAGGTTTCTTCCGAGATTGAAGGCCCAAAGAGGTGTGAGGAAGAGAGGGAGGAGGTGCCCTTTTATAAGGGAGGAGAGGGGCACCTTTGCAATAACTAAATATACTATTTTATTATAAAGTCATATTCGGTTTTTAATAGCTCCAAATTGATTTCTTTCGAAGATAAGGTGGGGATGGGTCAAAATCCTTTCATACAATAGAATTTAGACATGTTAAGTCATTATATTAACCTTAACTTTTAGATTTAACTCTTAGTTAATTAGATTGACATTTACCATGTCACTTTTTATTTTTATAATATATAGTTAATAAACATACCATATACATCCAAGAGACCCCCCAAGTGGTCCATTAATGATACACATATCATGATATAAGTATCTTGGAAGAACCTTATATTTTTAAAATTATAATAACAATTAATAATATAATATTTGTTTTGAAAACAATTTTATGTCAATTTTGACACTATTTGGTAATTGATTTTTGTGAAACTCATAACAGAATTATTAGTTCGAAAAAAGTTAAATAAATAAATACTAACATGTCATAGTAACATATAAAATTATTTTGATTCATAAAAAGTCTCAAATTACATTTATTTGGGTATTAATAATATCAATTATGTCAATATTTCATTAATAAGATAATTACTGCATCATCATTGTGTCATAAATAAATTAAATTATTTTAAGTCTAAAAAGTAAAAATAAAATACCATTATTTAGGAAATATTTTTAGCTATGTAATTAAATTTTATAGTCGAATTTATCTTATATATAACCTTATTTTAAAAATGATTTAGTTATTAAACGTTGATTTTAACTATTTTAACCCTTCTTTAAATAAATTAATAATAAATGTCCTAATCTAATCCAAGTCGGACTAAATGGTCATATTTTATTGCTAAGGTTGATTTTGGACGAATTACACTTATCCAATAGAATTAGGACATGTGTTAGGGTAATAATAATATCATATTTACCCTTAATTACCCTATTTACTTTTAACTGTGGTTAAAAAAAGTAAAAAGTTACTATTCACCAAAAATTATTTTCATCTCATTGAACCACATTTTAGTCCTTCATATTAACTGTGTCTCTCGGATTTTCGAAATTCCACTAACAGAAGCGGTAAAATTATGTTTTATGAAAAAATCAGTTTTTTTAACTACCACTTAGTGGTTTCACTATTCACCAAAAAATGAAAGTTTCCAAAAAAAATACCAAAAATTAGGCCTAAGCTATATTTGATATTATTAATTCAAAAATGATGTATATTTTACCAAATTCAAAACATATCAGTTGCATTAATTAATTTAAAATTAATTCCCGTCGTCAAAACAAATAGCGTGTTCTTAAGAGATAATAACTATCAAAAGATTGACACTTGTTTATGTCTGGTTTAAATGTGAAATTACATCCAATGACCAACATTGTATTAAATTGTTAAAATATATTCTAAATATACATTAAATCCACTCAAATTAATAATTTATCACTATTAATTATTTCTATTAAAAACGTTTTTTTTAATTAAAATTTAGTAATTTTCACTATTCATCAGAATATGAAAGTTATCCAAAAAGTACCAACATTTCACCCTAATCTAATTCTGATATTCCGAATCCAAAAATGAAGTCCATTATGAATGATAAAATTTATAAAATTTCAAAAAGTGGGTATTACTATTCAAAACGGCTAGTTCATAATAATATTATAATAATATCTCGTTTAGTGAAACTCGGTGTTAGGTACTACACACGCTATCGAGGAAGGTCGCGATTGCGTGTAATGCAAGGCAAGTCAGGGATTCGTGTTGTGCAAGCTTATTTTGGTGTAGCGTACAACACAAGACATCAATGAAATTAAAACAATATTTTTTATAAAATCTCGGGGTGTTACATTCTACCCCCCTTAAAATTAATTTCGCCCTCGAAATTCATTGGGGTTATAAATCGTTTACTATTCAAAATTTTATTTAATAGAAACCCACATCATAAAAAGGAATACCAAAACTTGGCTTAAAAAACTAATGTATGAAATTTAACGGTTACCCAAATTAACTCATCACTGGGTTTCCACGTTGGAGAACATAGGTGAAAATATGGATATGGAAGAAAAATCTAACCATCAAGTTATGATGGAGAGTGGTAGAAAACATGGCTATGAAAAATCCATCAATAAAAAATCCATATATTTGTGATGATCTAAGGTAACATCAGATTCATCAGATATAAGAGCACTAGGACAACATTTATGGTTTTCAAGATCATTTCCCAAAAGTTGATGAAATTGGAATTAGAAGAAATACTTTCGTGATTTTGGTACAGTCTCACTATTGGTCATTCTTTGGACAATTTCCACTTCATCTTTTAATTAAATGAAGTTGAATTTTTCATTCGTTAAGTGTTAGCAGATCATGTGATAGAATGATGGGTCATTCCATCTGTCTCAAACAAAAGGTTAGAAAAGTTATCAAAAATACATAAGTCCATCTATGGTGAGGTTAATCGTATACGATTCCAAAAATAAACTTATACTTCATATATCATACCGCATAAAAAAATAAAACTAGTTTCTACTAACCAGGGACTTCCTGTAGGCCAGTGGTAGGTGATAAACTCCAGTCACACTTTGGTTGTGGGTTTGATTCCCATAGCCTTGTCTGACGCGATGGGCTACCGCCCGTCCTGCCGGTTTTCCTTTTTCTAAAACTACATTACTATAACATCCCTTCAATAATATCGAAAAAAACTTATATCTTTAAACAATACTAACTTATGTCCAACATAATACATTCCAATCTTTAGGCTTATCCAAAATACTGCTGTCCAATCTCATATTACAGTGAAAACGATTACCAAAGAGTTCATATAACAAGCATGTTAATACCATTGTTGATCCCCTTATATCATGAGATATGTCTTGTTGGTCACATTCCAAACATTCGAAGGCTTTAATCATGTATTCTCTTGAAAAATGAATACCCATTGAATCTTAGTGAAAACATGAATGCTCTAAAAAGTTAACTCTTTCCACATACCAAAATCCAAAAATTCTATATACTCAAACCACGATATAACCTTCTCCTTATATCAGTCATGATCTCATGAATAATATCAAACATTTAATTTTCTCTGTACCCCTTCATTATGCACATATCAGCTACTTTCCAAAAATATCTGAATAACCTTTCATGGTTACTGGTACCATTAATCATACACTTTCAAAATATAAAGAAAGACAACAGTGTAACAATCCTTAGATGTCTATTTATTCCATAGTACCATGATATTACTTATACAACATTACACTTGATAAACATGTAATCATTACACTACCTTTTTAAACCATTGACCGAGCTTCAACAATTCTTTCATCTCACATATCATTTGTAGTATCTTCATCATCATAAACATAAATACTACCCAAACGACCATACTGATTCTCTTTATAAGACATTCCCTTAGGTAATTGGTTTGCATAATGCCCGTACATTCCGCATTTAAAACATTTAACCATTGTTGATGTCGTAGCAATACCATTATCCTCATCCATGGTGTTAACTAAACCTTTTCCTTTGCACTTACTGGATTTGTGTCCTTCTTTTCCACACCCAAAGCATCTTCCAGTTCCATTGAAACATTCTCTTTGATGTCTCTTCCCACAAGATTTACATAGGGGAAATTGAACTTTCTTTCCTTTATGATCATCATGAAACTCCATATTTCTCTTATTAGCTGAGTCAGGAAACATACAAAATTTGAGTTTATTGATCCTATTATGAGATTGTTTATTCGGCATAATAATGATGTTTGGACTTCCAAATCCCATTTCATTTGGTTTCTCATGAAGAATATCATTCCATTGTCCATAATATCCTCCATTATTGTGAATCATCTTGTTTCCAGTCATTTTCTAAAAATCAAAAAGAATAGTGTGAGAGGAAAAAATAATGCGAGGAAAAACAACATAGTAAAGGGGGAGCACCCTCAATATCTAACATCTTAGGTTAAATTCTAAGATCATTACCATAGTTCGAGGACTATATCTTATACATATACTTATCCTTAGGGACATCCCTAGACATACCTTAGAAATATCTCTAGGGATCTCACTAACGTTTTCGCATCCTAGTTTCCAAAGGATGACTAAACCTTTCCTCTGATACCTATTGTAGAGAACCGAAGTTTGACGTACATTGATATTACATTACTTTTGCGGAATACTTAATACATAACAAAAATAGACACACAAGGACCGTAATAGTTTAGTGTCTTTGGAAACTTTGAACGTAATCTTCTAATCGTGGTGAAAGATCTTCAACATCTACCATAACGATCTTCCACTTTTTGTTACCTTACAAAAAACCTTTCTTTTAATCATGGGGGAAAATAAAACATAAAAAGGGTGATCTCAAATGCTCAGTAAGGGTAATCGTGGATAAAATAAAACATACCATATACATTTGAACTTAAAAACATGAACATAATGTTTAAATATGAAAATCTTGAGAAATGACATAAAACATGGAAGTACGTAAGGCATAGATCATAAAGAAACATTAAGAATGATAAAATAGCATGGGAATAAAACATGTAATTGTGGAATCCATTAAGCACATGTAATGATTTCCATAGTAGCCAAGGCATTGCTGCCAAGACCATCTTAGTGGACAAAGTCACTTTCTGAATCGAGTTCACTCCTCGTTCTAGTCATGTATAACTGAACCTGTTTAACTTTCCGTTACAGCCATGTCTATCTCATGAGATATAAATATTTACCCAATTAATTGGAGGGAGATATAGGTCCCACCCATCTCATAATGAAATCATTCTTACTTGTGCCACAAAATAAACATACATCATTCATAAAAACCCTATAAATAAAATGGGTTTCCTAAACATCATCCCATTATCACATAATCCATATAAAAGAAATGGATATTGTTTCATAAAGAGAAAAGTGAAACCATGTAAATCATAGAGACATTATACTTGAAACATACACATATGAAATAATTTCATCTTAGATGAAAAATGGTTTTGATAAAACACTTGAAATGAATTCTTAAGGAAAATATCCTTTTTTCTTCAAAATCATTTTCTTTTCAAAAAAATGTCATGAAATTTTAAAAGAAAAGGACTTTGTTGAAAAAAGTCATGAAATCTTTTGGAGGAAGCTTCATGAAAATAATGCTTTATAAAACCGTACAAATCCTTTCCTGCCGTATACGTTAAAAAAAACATTCTTCTTGTACTTTTGTTGGAAAAGTAAAAAAGTACCTTATAGGGTAAATAAAAGAAAGATTCCTTCCTTACCATGGGGTAAAAGTAAAAATCGGTAAAAAGGAATTTAAATATCCATGAATACACTTTTATAAAATAGGGACATGAATGATAGCAATAACCCCAGTAAATACTTACGAATAAGCAATCTCGGATAAAAATGAGATTTCAAAATTACACCTTACCTTAGGTCTGATATGCTTCGTACGAATCCCAACATCTTGTATAATTATTTAAATAATGTCATTGACTTATTACAGAATAATATTCATTGTTATGATATCATATATGGTTCACTTATGACTTTATATTACCCGTTCTTTTGTAAATTCCATGTTAAAGAGTGTTTTGGGTAAAATCGTTTCATTTTTCGTCCATGTTTTGACTTGTAATTATTCATATGATTACAAAGATCATTATTACATGCATCAAGAATTTAAAAAAAAATTATATATAATATATATATAGAATATATATATAATGGATCGATAAATGGAAAGAAATACACCGTTCATGGAGACGGTAGACCGTACGTACGCATGAACGCTGTTTTCGTTTCCTTATTGAATTGAATGGAATTAAGTAGATGACATAAATATATATATACATAAATCCAGTAGAATTATTATGTCATATATTTCATGATTACTTATTATATATAATTTATAATCATTCTTGAATGCTTATCATGGATAGTGAATCTCATCGCGTCATGGAGACGGTATTCCGTACGTACGCACGGGCGATGATATCATTCTCATGATCTTGGAATTGTATTAAAGTGTATGTATAATATTAAAGAATCAATATCAATTTACAATAATCATATATATTAATTACTTTCACCATTATACCCATCCATTTAAGGTGGTGGTGTAAATTAGATTACACCACGGCGTGGAGACTGTATTCCCTACGTACGCACGTGCTGTGACTTTGTTTTCCGTAGGATGGATAGATGGTGAAATATGGTTGTTTCATACTTATAATAACATATCAGTATATGAGTGATACTGATGTTATTACCTCATAATGAAACAACTAAAAAGAAGTGGAAGAAGAAATAAAGTTGAAAGAATCGGTAAGAGACATTACCTCTTCTTTCAAGCGCCTCTTTGAGACCTCCTCTTAGGTTACTAAAATTGGTCTTTGAAGAATATCAGGACCTCTAGGATGTTTCTAGGGAAGTGGAGAAGAGAATTTGGTAGGGGTTGGCAGAGCTGGAAGGCTCAAAGTGGTGTGAGGAAGAGAGGGAGGAGGTGCCCTTTTATAAGGGAGGATAGAGGCACCTTTGGAATAACTAAAAATATTATTTTATTATAAAGTCATATTCGGTTATTAATAGATCCAAATTGATTTATTTCAAATATAAGGTGGGTATGGGTCGAAATACTCTCATCCAATAGAATTTATACAAGTTTAGGTCATTATATTAACCTTAACGTTTAGTTTTAACTCTTAGTTAATTAGATTGACATATACCATGTCACTTTGTATTTCTATATTATATAGTTAAAAAACATACCATATACATCCAATAGACCCCCAAGTGGTCCATTAATGATACACCTATCATGATATAAGTATCTTGGCCGAAACTTAGATTTTTAGGAATATAATAACAATTAATAATATAATATTTGTTTTAAAAACTATTTTATGTCATTTTTGACACTATTTGGTAATTGATTTTTGTGAAACTCATAACAGAATTATTAGTTCAAAAAAAGTTAATTCAATAAATACTAACATGTCATATTAACATATATAATTATTTTAGTTCATAATAAGACTCAAATTACATTTATTTGGGTATTTATAATATCAATTATTTCAATATTTTGTTAATAAGATAATTACTGCATCATCATTGTGTCATAAATAAATTAAATTATTTTAAGTCTAAAAATTAAAAATAAAATACCATTATGTATGAAATCTTTTTAGATTTCTAATGAATATTTATAGTCGAATTTGTCTTATAAATAACCCTATATTAAAAATTATTTAGTTATTAAACTTTGATTTTAACTATTTTTACCCTTCTTTAAATAAATTAATAATAAATGTCCTAATCTAATCCAAGTGGGCCTAAATGGTCATATTTTATTCCTAAGGTTGTTTTTGGCCGAATTACACTTATCCAATAGAATTAGTAATGTATTAGGGTAATAATAATATCATAGTTACTCTTAATTACCCTATTTACTTTTAACCGCGGTATAAAAAAGTAAAAAGTTATTGTTCACCAAAAATTATTTTCATCTCATTGAACCACATTTTTGTACTTGATATTAACTACGTCTCTCGTATTTTGTAAATTCCACTCATAAAAGTGGAAAAATTAAGTTTTATGAAAAATTCAGTTTTTTTAACTACCACTTAGTGGTTTCACTATTCATCAAAAAAAATGAATGTTTCCAGAAAAATACCAAAAATTAGGCCTAAGCTATATTTGATATTATGAAATCAAAAATGATTTCTATCTTACCAAATTCAAAACATATCAGTTGCATTAATTAATTTAAAAATCAATTCCCATCGTCAAGACAAATAGCATGTTCTTAAGAGATAATAACTATCAAAAAATTGACACTTGTTTTTGGTATAGAAGTTTCCTTGAGATAATTGAGTTGGGATAAATTTTGTTCCCCCTACGCAATAACCAATGTGATATTTGATTTATGGGTCAAGTGTAGAGATAGGTATCGTGGATGTGACAACAAGGATGTCGGTGAGACGTGTGTTATGATGTGATGAGTTGTGGTACGTGCAGGTAATTGAGAGAAGGTTAATGTAACACCCCGAGATTTTATAAAAAATATTTTTTTAATTTCATTGATGTCTTTTGTTGTACCAAAATTTCACCCTAAGCTAATTTTGATATTCCGAGTTTCACTAAATAAGATATTATTATAATATTATTATGAACTAGCCGTTATGAATAGTAATACCCACCTTTTGATATTTAATAAATTCTATCTTTCAAAATGGACTTCATTTTTGGATTCGGAATATCAAAATTAGCTTAGGGTGAAGTTTTGGTACAACACAAGACATCAATTAAATTAAAAAAATATTTTTTATAAAATCATGGGGTGTTACATTAACCTTCTCTCAATTACCTTCACATACCACAACTCATCGCATCATAACACACGTCTCACTGACATCCTTGTTGTCACATCCACGATACCTATCTCTACACTTGACCCATAAATCAAATATCACATTGGTTATTGCGTAGGGGGAACAACATTTATCCCAACTGAATTCTCTCAAGGAAACTTCTATACCAGAAACTGATATCAGGCCCTCATATTTATACTATGAATTACATAAAAAATCAACCCCCAAAATCTTGGAAACCAATTCCCACTAATCATCTACAAATAATATTAACCCCTTAAGGACCAGGTTTATCCACACATATATATATATATGCATCATCTCATGAAGATATTCTAAAGTACACTACTTTTAACATGTTTAGATATTTAGAATGTTTCAAATGCTATGCGGGAAAACACCATATAGGTGTTTCTGGAGGATTATGTAACCGAGATGAATTATTATTCATAACCAAAAAAATACCATCTCAGTACAATGCATGTCCCATTATACTAAGGGTCTCTACACATCCATAGAAATATATAATTTAGGGCCATTTACATTTGAATACCTCAATAGTTTCTACAATATCTATGATAAATAAATATAATGAGGATTTTCATAGTTGAATTATATTAATAATATATAAATAAAAATTAAATATAATTTAATAAGATAATTAAATCAATTTAACCCTCGTTATTTGTGATATCAATCTCAAGAATTCCCATGTATTTAATGTGAATACTATGTTCCAAATATGATTCATATACCCAGACCACTCTCTAAGGTGGAATGATGCAAAAATAAAAAAAAAATGTGTTGCGTTGAAGGTGTAATCATAAAACCATAAAATTGAAATCAAGGGTTGTAATTCCATATAACATGAAACAAATGCATCCAATTGTAAAACATTTTTCTGTCGATCTAGTTTGAGGTCAATAATGATATATGATGCATTCTTCATCACTCACTACCATATCACAAAATATTGTGACAAAATAAAATTATCTAACACCACATTGATACATTCTATTTCCCTTTAAAAAATTACAGCACGGAAGGGAGGTCACTTTGTGACATCAAGCATGGCTCCCCAAATTCCAAAGGCTATAGAAGAGTAGAGCGTGTATAATGTGTTTCTGTAGGAAAATATACCTTCTTCTTAAAGTGAAACAATAGTGGGAAATAAAACAATCATTATCCATAAAAAATAAATGGAGTGAATAGAGGAATAAATTATAACTAGAATATAAATAATGGTATATAAAAGGATCAAGTAACACATATACACAATTTTTCTAGTATAAATCAATTTTTCTCCCACTATGCTGATCACATATATAAGATATATAAAAATAAAATAAAAGTACACAATTATACACTTTGATACCCTGTCATATCTCAATCCCAACCTATAATCCCTAATTTATCTTCATAATATTGATTGTAAAAATATATACCTATTCTCGATCCACAACAAATCCCATGCTCAATATGAAATTAGATATAATGTATGTTGGAACACCATATTTCCCTTATAGGGGTGGAGAAATAAATTTTATGTAGTTCACCCATAACAAAATATATATCATTCACTACCATAAAAAAGTGAATATTGACATGATATTATCATCCTATTTCAATAACAATGATAAATTGAAATAAATAAATAAAACATTGTTGATCCTTGGGTTCTAAATTCCATCCTTCGATTGATCAAACCTATATCAGAAAGTTTTATATGTTTATGACCGTATTAAAAAAATCAATGGGAACAAAATATTACCTAGAACTATATAAGGAAAACCTATACGGGCTCATTATAAATTTAAATTTGTATCAATATTTCATAACTAAATCTATCAGTTCTTGAGTGCCTATGACTATAGGCAACATCCTAGGTGAAATGTACCCATATAAAGAATATAAAAAGACACCAGTGTAAAATAATCAGTCCATAGAACATAAATAAACATACCATAGGTTCTTTAATCCTACTTAGAACATTATTTACCTCAGGACATTGCTCACCAGGAACGATCACATATCATAAACATGGGGTGCCACACCACCTACCAAGAACGGGCTATCATGTCGTCATTACCTAATGATGTATATTCCCTGAAATACATTATCCTGCCATAACATATACCAAATAATCATATATATATATATATATATATCACACCATTCACACATACACGGGGATAGATCCACCCTAGAACTATTGGATATGTGACACAAATACATAGGATGCATCCTCTTCAAAACCATGTGTCATCAACATGGATCAACCACTTGCAAAATTCCGTATATTTTTACAGTGATTGGACCCACATGTGCATTACATATCTTCACCACAGTGTCTATATTATATATAAAAATGGATTCAAGTTCTAAACTAAAACCAGTAATTATATCAACACATATTAACCCATCCATCTTATACAATAACAATCTCACACACATTTAAATTCTATCATCACAACAATATCACCCAACAAACACATATATTAGAATCACAACCTACTAATAAATACTTCATCTCACTGATAGGGGACATGTAATTAAATCATATATCCACTCCAAAAATCTCTCCACATCATCCATATGACCACTGAAAAAACACTTTATGATCCTCTGAGTCACACGACCTCAATAGGTTGAACCCAATGGTATTCTCACATTTCCCATATTTCTATCTTCCTGGATCCTTTATATCCTTCTCAACCACTTAAAATCATCACATAGTCAAACCCTTCTCCCTAGGTGTTCTCTTGTCCCATAGGTTCAATCTACCTCGAGGATAAAATTTTATATATATATTAGATCATCGCATTTATCAATAAAACTACATCAAACTACAAGGGACTATACAAAGTTATCCAAACTCAAGAACCTTGGAACTAAATCCCATAGTCTCCCTGTTATTATCACAATCCTCATCAAGATATCATACCATATCACAAATATGATAAAACACAATCCATCATTTTGAATGAAATCCCATACTCCATATTTATCTATCCTTGAATCAACTCATAAATGAAGTCAAATCAAAAATATGTTATCACCTCGACATTATAAATATAAAATACACTCATAATTGATTCCTCTTTAATCTATTTGTAGAATAAAAGTTAAAAAACAAAAAAAAACACCAAACATAAAAGTTCATGGCATGTTACCCTGAGTAGACACTGTTTACTCAGAAAACCGTACTCTGTGAATGTACATAAATCGATCTAGGCATGTATATTCCTACTATATGGAATGTGTCAACCCAACATGTATTGTATCCCACATAAGATTATTATCCCAGTACCCTAAATGGCCACTAGATAAATTCATCATACACCATATAATGGTGTAGCTCACACCGGGTCTGTCCATGTACTATAAACAACCATTTTCACCCACATGAAGAGTTTGGAAGATTAATCCCCCACACCATGAGTCACCCAACATTGCACTTTCACATGGACAACATTTCATGCAGTATTGTATTCCTACCTTCATCCAAAATTAAGAACACATAGTACGCGTTTCTTAATTTCACATGGTGGGATCTGTTTTCTCAAATATATATTCCCAATAATACACTTAAAATATCATTTTCTTAAAAATAATACCTTTATAAGCCACATAACAACACAAAAATACCATATTAATATTTTAAAAATGATAACTAGTATTCAATTGTGAAAAAAATGAAATAAAAAAATATGACCTACATTAATATGAAATCACTAAATAATCAATCCCAAAATATCTGTCTATACCTATTTCATCCAGATATATATCCATAGGCAAATTTCAGAACCACATATTCTCAATTCCCCCCCTCCTATCTTATTGTCGTCATGAAAGGTAAGTCCCTCCCTATATAAACTATGAGATAGTCAATGGGGGAAAAGTAAAAAAAATAAAATAAAAAATAACATTTAAAAAAATATCACTAAAATGATTGATCCGAGTCTGAGAACCCATGTGAGGATTATACCTTTTCATGTAAAAAATCCATATTCTGGACACAACAACAATGTCGTAATTTCAATGAGATACTTTTATTTGATAATTCAATATTTTCAAAAATGGAATAATTAATATATATTTCATAAATATTAATATATTCTAGAAGTTTTCTATTTATGATAATCTAACAAAAAGAAAGCCATTTTATAAACACTATATTCCAAGATAAATTGAATCTTTGTAAAGAAAATTTGAAGATATTTTTATAACATAAATTGTAATGTTAACCCTCCTAATAACCCAATGTCCAAATATTCAATTTTTTCCAAAAATTTATATCTTATAAAGACATGGGGTTTAAAATTTATAGGGTATCGCTATATTTTATTATATATTATATTCCATTTAGAATATAATCGATATATATGAATTTTTATGATAAGAAGACTATCACAGGATTGATGGATATAAAATTAAAATTTTATCTTGTTAAATTCTATCATCTTCATATGGTGAAACACATAGAAATTGTGAATTTATTATTGATGGCATGCATTATCAAATTAAAATTTATTGCAACATTTGATAGATGAATAACTAATTCTTTAACTATATGAGTTCCACAATTTATTTAATATAATGATGATAAATTCAAAAAGGGTCCTATATATGGGGATATGAATAATACTTGATACTAAGGATGGAGATATATTGATTTTCATACAGCTTATGAAATTTATAATCTTGATGAATTTTAGTGATTTACGTTACATTTATTCAAGGGTATGATGAATAATGGATAATGGGGACATTGTGGTTTGAGATTTATGAGATCATCCACACTGTGATGATAGATATATCATAAATATTAATTCTTATAATGTTCGTGTTTCATGATCAGTGGGATCGTATTGAATATTGATACATTTACTCAAGATATAAAATATTTTAAAACTATGAATTTTAAAATTCTTCAAGAAATAATTTTTCAATTCATATTTTTTGGTGGATAAATTTCTACATTTAAGTAATTCATGATAAATTTTATAAATTTCTATAGATAAAACTATTTTATTTGAGTAATTGAATAGTTTAATCATAATTTATTGGCTCTATGTGAGAGATTAATTACTACTATAAGAGGGGTTAATTAGTTATTAGTGAAACAAAAATTCTCCAAATTCTTTTTCCTATGGATCTAAAAATAAGGATTGTAACAAAAAAACACGATGATATACGACAAAGAAGTATATAAGGGGAAATATATGAGTTTTTATAAGTAACATACACTATTTTTATCAATTTTTTACACCATTGTGTCTAATAGATTTAATACCATTTAAAATTTTATAATATTTTTTTCATGAAGTAAAGTGATTGTAAGAGAGGATACATCTAATAAGTAACTATGTAAAAGATCTAGATAAATTTCAATACGTTTATTAAATAAATAATATACTGTACATGTTAATTCAATTTTTATTCTTTGAACACCTTTTATCTCATAAAAAATAACCCAATACACTTTCAAATGCTCTAAAAGTTAGTTAAATATCTAATTGCATCATTAAAATTCAATTATTGGAAAACACAATTTATTTATATAAATAAATAAACCAAGGAATTTCTACATTTACCATTGCATTTCCTTTCTTATGTAAACCCTATATAATATAAATGGCTTCATATATTTCTAATCACTCCATTTTTGCTTGATGTTTTACAACTGTAATATATATTTTATCACCCACTAAAGAATATAGAGTATGGATACAAAATAATGTAACCCATGATCAACCTAAAATATATAGTTCATATGAAATTTTCATTCTACTGTGAATGGTGCTCATTTTTTTATGTCACTATAGGACTGAGCACACCCACATCAACTACATATTTCAATGGTGAAAATCTATCTTTTCCAATGATTTTCAAAAACCACAGTCTTCCTTAAACAGGTGTCTCTACTTGATTCCATGGATTTTTAAACATACACCATACACATTATGAGATTCCTCATGACCTAAGACCCTGTATGCATGATCCATAACATAAAATATGGATATTATGGAAAACTTTATCCAAAATATACATGGAATTTTTTGTATGATTTTTATAGTATATCACCATATAATAATTGATTCTTGTAAAATTATTTTTCATTCCATTTCATTATAATTATCTAGAATAAAAATCCCACTAATGAATGAGACTAATATATATATATAAAATGAAATCATTATCATCATTCCAAAAGGAATTATCTCTTAATAATGGAAAAAATAATCCTCTAAATTTAATGTTATCTAAAATTAGCCTATTAATGATTACTTTAATATAGTCCATTTCATAATTTAGATCAACTCGGAAATATATATTTTCAATTAAAATGTTGAGGTCTCATCAATATTTAGTAATCATTAGTCACTCCAATCACTATTTAATCCTTAATTCCAAATTTTTTATTTTTTGAACATTCAAAAAAAATGAGATCCACCAAATTTAATGACGTAGTTGTGAAACCAAATATATCCCCTTGTAAGGAAAATCCCCCCCCCCTTCATTGTCAACATTAAAAAGAAAAAAATATCACTCCACCAATATAATAAGTTGTAATTTTTTATTTACCCCCATTTATAATCACAAAAAATGAAATAGGGAAAAGATAACAATAAACTGATAACGATTTTGGGAGAAAAGGAACTACCAAAAATACTCTAAATTTTTTGATTCATCATTTGTTAGGGATGTTTTCATGATTTAATGAAATTACACCATTATTGAATCAAACTATACTGAAATTTATTCCCATTACACCTTTTATTAAATAATCCTTCCATTATATCCATATGATTAAACCTAAAATGTCACATCAGAGCCCTTAAAAGTTGAATTTAATTAGATTTTCACGCACAATCATTAATGGGTAAGAGACGTTTTCCCTTATTTCATCAAGTTACAAATTTATTTACATAATTTTAGTTATGAATTCAGATTCCACAACATAGTTATCTCTCATTGTTCTAAATGTTATTATGAATTTTTTTCATTGTGTTCAAATAAACCCCTATTCCTGAAATAATGAAAGGCCTGGTAGACATTTATTTTTGATCACTAATGTGACCATCCGAATCTATATTGGAATAACCTATGTGATGTAAAAAATCAATATTTTTCACACCTGATGCCATATAATTTATTTCCATTATTGTATCACGATATCCATTTTCATTCAGTAGATTTTACCTCTTCATCTCATTCCTTACACTTGTAAATTAAAAAACTAAAACCATGACATTCAGTCAATGTGGTTAAGTAAACTGGGATTCCATTGATACTCTAGAACCACTTTTTATCAAATCACCTCCCCTCTTTATCTAATGATAACATGGTTTCATGAGCTATAGGAGTGTATGAATTAATCGATTTATCCACTCTATACGTCTTTAACAACACCTGAGATTACTTCTCATTTAAATAATAACAAAACTGATGGTTTCATGACATAAAAAATATAATAGTATATCACAAGTAATTTAAATTTTGTCATATTTACAAATTTGATAAGTAAATTCCTCCAAATAATAATTTTTCCAAAAATAATGAAACCAATATTCACATTCACATAATGTGATTTTGTGTCCTTTCAATGGTTAGGGAAATTTATTCCCTCATTTCATTATCAATATTTTATTCTCTTTCAAAATATTTGTAAATTTTAATATTATTCATAATGAACATTTTTATAACCATAAATCAAAATTATTTTGGTCTCAAACCTTGGAACCATTGCCATCATGAAAAATCAATTCATGTTATTTAATGTAAAAATCATTCAAAAGATCATCATTAAAGAACTGTGATCTCTTGTTCATTTAGAACACCTTATAATTACATAGAGAACAAATCAAAATACATAATTGATTCATCTCAATATTATTATTGGATGGAATTTATTATTAAAATATACCACAAAAATTTTATATTAAACTTGTATATAAAAATCAATTTGTTTGATGATAACTCTAACTTCTAACTAGTGTTGTCTTACGAGATCAACATCATCCCAACAACATTAGTATCTTTAGAAAATTGATTTATCTCCAATGATTAATTTTTCCATGAAATTTTATTCATTTATTCTATCATTACTATCCATTCCTCTTGTTGTAATGAAAATTAAACATTATTTAGTTCACCTTATTAATGAATGTAGGTATGATTTGATAATATAGAAGATCAGTAGGATTCAAAACACATCAAAATATATATAAATTTTTTTAGATTAAGATATATTATGAGTCATTGGATCTTATAACCTCTATTCTATTGGCCCTCATGATCACTATAGATCTTACAATAAACATCAGAATCCTAAATAAAAACAACTATATTAAAATCAATCCCATTTTTTACATGGAATTCTCTAATTTATTTTTCAGTCTAACCATCTTTATGTTATATTTTTCAATGATGATTTAATTTTAGAAGCAATAAAATCATAAAGATCATTTATCAACATTTGATTCATCTTCAATTGAAAATAACTACTTATTTTAGGTGTTTATACAAGAAATATTCCTTTTTTGTATATATCACCATAATTTCCCAAATTTAATACTCAGATCCTAATATAATAAAGTTTAGGACACTATAAAACCCTAATATGGGAGAGATGTATTAGGGTGATAACTTTTTCTTTAAATGATATGTATCTCATCACAATATTAGTAGGTACATGTAAAAACCATTCAGTTGGAATAGTATAATTATAAAACATTGAGATATATAAGTAAAAACACAAAATAACAGTTTTACTTGGTTCACTACTAGGGGATAGCACAAGGAGCATACACTAATTATACATTGGTCATAACTAAATCCACTATACATCACTATTAATCGTGGATTATAATTTTTCAAGCATGGTTCCTCCATTCCAATCCATCTACCATTATAATAATTTTAGGGATATCACATTGCATCCCTCATAACTCTTATATATGCTACACCTTACCCACTATCTTGGGTGATGTATTAATCAGTTTATTGACATGATGGTTTCTTCTATAGTTTGGAAAAATATCTCTTTTCCCCTGATTACTATGAAAATAAATATGCATCATATTCCTAAATTGATTCACATAAAATCACTTTTCATTAAACCAAGATGATCAATACTTCTATTAACAAATCTCATAGACTTCATGAAACCTAATTCTTATTTCAATGATACTTGATCATTTCTAATCCAACTAAATTTCACAATTCTCATAGATTTCATGAAGTTACTAACCATAGTGAAACTCCAAATAGTCTTGAAGCTCCAAGACATCATGAATCCCCATTTCTAAAATTCCTTAAGATCAATCAGTTTTTAGCCACACATTTTGATAAGCTTGTGTTCATTAGGTTTAACTGATTTTGGATTAATTCCTTTTGTGAAAGGTTCGTTAAGAATTCCTGTAATTTTACCATCTTTAAAAATTTTATAAGTTGATTTTTAATATTGGTTTACTCCTATTTATATACATCACATTTTTTTGGGGCTCCCAGTATATTACCATCCAATTTGAGAACCTATTATTCCAAATTGACAAATCTCATATTCTTCAAGAATATCAAGGGAATATATCTCATTCACGAAGCTTCTGGTAATTATATAGCTTGTCATATTTTAATTGTGCCTCATTAATTCATAATGAAAACTAAAATTTGATCCTTTAAACCATCATGATAAAACATTTCATGATCCATACGAATTCTATATATTATTTTGATTCTCTAATAATCAGGAAATCCAAGAACTTGCATGAAAACTACCTAATCATCCCAGTTTTCATTGAAAACAAAAACAATAAAAACACTCTATTTATAGATGTGAAAAACCATGGTTCTAAAAAACACTCCCTCTATGTTTGTTTTATATTGTTCAATGATTCCAATAAAGATTCAACCTCATCCAAAAACCTAATATGTGTTAACTAACTAATATATCACTCTAAGTTAATGAGATAAAATATCAGCATAAAAAAGTGTTCCAAAAGTGAATTTCATTTAGAAATTGACCACAAAAAAATTCCTTTAAAACTAGAAATAAATTAAATTCACTGATATCCACCATTACCAATACTCCTAATGAAACTATATTTTTAATTTTATGTATCAATTCTAACACCTCAAGATTATACGTCCCCAAAATACTTTAACCACATCTACCAACAGATTCAAAATGTCAACACAATTTTGTATAGGGGGTAAATTATAAACTCCTCATATAATGGGAGGTGGATGAACTCTGATGTTTAGATAAGGTTTCGCAAACATTGGATATTAAAATGGCTTAATTAGAATGTTATCCACTTGAACATTAGTTTTGACATGATATATTTTAATATCACATTGTTCAGCTTTTTCTCTGATGAAGGGTTATGTGATCTAATTATGTTTGGTACGTGTGTGTTGAACCAAATTTTTGGTATCATTGATCACACACTTCTTGAAATAATGAATCAAATTCTGTTGTTTCACCTCATCTCCAATATTTATGAGTTTTTTATTGAGAATAGTTCACTATATGAATTTGTTAGAGTGATATACCCTACTAAATACATAATAAGATAAGTAATTTCTTATTTCATTCTAAACCACTCCTAACATTTGATTCCAATGAATAATCTATCCCTAGTTCCGGATTTTCAATCCACTACATTTACAACCCATTCCGCAATATAAATTATAATGACTTAGTGTTTTATCAATGGAAATCACTTCTTATGATTATGACTTATAGTATAATCACATTACTAAGAACAATAACATATAATGAAACTAAATACTATGTGATCACTAAAAATAATTTTTCCACTTCTATTTTTTGAAATTCTAAATGTTGTCATCTACATTTGTGTTATGTAAGTTATTTTGAATCTGATGGAACCAAAAAAATTTGTGAATAGTAAAATAACCTTATGAATAGTAACATGATTAGTAATGATACCCTAAGGAAAATTAAATTTAATTATTATTATATTTTCCTAAGGCATTAAGATAATAACATATTGGTTATTTTTTCTATGTAATACAAAAGCATTTATAGAATTATTTTTGTTAATTTTTGAATTAAATATGATTTTATTTAAAAGTTAAATTCATAATATTAAGAATATTATTTTCAGAAAATTGTGTTCATTTAGGGGTTATAGACATCCAAAAATGGTTAGGATTATTTTTTTGTTATTTTACTGAAATTTTGGAATTTTGGATAAATAGTGAAATGCGGTAAAATACTATATTTTGAAATTATGAGTTAAATACACTATTAATGACATAAAACATGATGAAAGTCAACGTGATTCGAACTCAAATTCCATTATTACTATTTTGGGTCACATGAATTTAGATTATTCACATTATTGAGCAAAAATATTATAATAATGATTTAAATAATGTAAAATACCTCCTCTCCTCCACTATAAATAACACCCTCATTCTATTCTTCCTCCCACACCACTCAAGCCTTGAGAATTGAAAATTTTATTCCCAATACACATCCAAAGGATCTTCCCCACATACTATACCTACTGGTCTCACCCAATGGAAAAAAGGAAAGGCCTTAAGGATGATCTCATGGAGAAGATATCAAGAGGTAAGAATCATATTTCTTCTTCATGTGTTTTCCTTTCCTTTCCTTTCCTTTTATTATAGTCACTTCCCATCATATTATAAAGAGGCATGAAAGATACATGAATATTTTATATTCTGGATTTTCTCATGTTAATGGAAAATCCATCATCATTCTTCTTCTCCCCTCAAACTAATTCAAGGAATAAAAACATTGTTTGTAATTTGTCGAATTACCGACATTGTGGACGATGTGATTTCAATTTTCTATTTTTCCTTCAGATATGGTCATGAAACAACATTTATTGTTGAACCAGAATATATTATATTCATTATATCCTATTAAGTTTCTTTCAATAACCTATGTAAATATTACAAAATTATTAAACAAAACATGTTTGTTGTGGTTGATAATTCGCCCAAATTAACCCAAATGATTGTCATTAAATTTTTACTACTGGTTAATCCACATGGTGTATAAAATAATTCAATATATGATCATTTACACTCCCTAAATATAATTATAAACATGTAATATCTATTCTATATTTTTACACATGTTCTACACGAACTTCAATTTATGAATACATGTTAACCATTCAATAAAACCATAAAAATAAACATTCCCAAAAAACGAATTTAAACACTATAACTCATAAAATGGCCCTCAAAATAACCTAATGAAACCAAAATGAACCATATTCATGTAAAAAAGGTTCTAAAATTGTTAATTTAGTAATATTATGTGGTTATACAGTACTTTAATGTGAAGAACGCTTTCAGATACATGGTAAGGGTAAATTCTCGAACACAACATTCTTTCTTCGGGTTCTCCCTCTTTCACTCCAGGTTTTGTATGGGTTCTACATATAATAATATATTCATAATTATCAACCATTTTCTAGGATATACATGTTCTATACATGATTTTTGAGAAAACCCATAGTTTTCTAAAAGAACTATTCCTTCAAATAAACATGCCCTTTTTACTTCTTGAATATTGTTTCTCTCTTCAATCATGGATATCGGTTCAATGTCAAGAATGATATTACCTATTTATTTTGCGGAATGTTTTTTATTAAATACTAATTTATTATTTGAAACACATTTCTTTCCATGGGTTATGTTAATTCTATGTTTTATATTTTTTTAATGTGGAGTGCATGATAATGTAAATAATATGTTGTGATGGGTGCGTCCTGAATTATACAGTGCTCCAATGCATTGTGTAAAGTGGTAAATCTCATCAGTTAAAGAGAAATGATGTGTAAAAATTATAATATATTTATTCACATGTATTTGTTTTATTTAACCACTAATTCATGATTTGTTTCACATATCACTCCTGAGAAAGTACAAACCCGATCCCTCACATGTACTGAACTTTAAAGGTGGTGAAACTGGAAGATGATATCTCATAAGAGGAGAAGCTAATAAAGATTATGGACTAGAGAGATAAGGTTCTACGCAACAAGATAACCAATGTTTTCAAACTGTTGTGGAGGAGACATATGTTTGAAGAAGAAACATGGGAACTAGAGGAGACGATGATGGAAAAGTACCCCCCCTGTTTGTGTAAAATGAAATTTCATAAGGGGGGAAAATGTAAAGACCCAATGTTTTATCAATGGAAATCCCTTCTTATAATCATGCCTTATAGTATAATAACATTATTTAGCATAATAAAATATAATTATAGTAAATACTATGTGATCCCTAAACATAATTTTTCCACCACTTTGTTTTGAATTTCGAAAATAGAGAAATCTATATTTGAGTTGAGTTAGTTATTTGGAGTCTGATGGGACCAACTCTTATTCTGGTGAATAGTAACATACCCTTATGAATAGAAAAATGAATAGTAATATGACCCTAATCAATATTAAATTCTATTATTATTTTATTTTCTTAAGGATTTATGATAATGGAATCTTGGTTAATTTTTCAATGTAATATAAATGCAATTATAGAATTAAAATTGATAATTTTTTAATTAAGTATGATTTTTTAAAAACAATTATATGAATAATATTTAGAAACTTATTTTAAAAAAAATGAATTACATTTTTTAATTCTACACATTGATAAATGGTTACAGTTAATTTTTTTGATTGTTTTGAAATTGTGGAATTTTTGATGAATTGTGAGATAATGTAAAATATCGTATATTAAAATTATTAGTTAAGTACCCTATTTTTGACTTAATTAGTGTTGAAAGACCCCTTGGCTCGAAATAACACTCCCTTATTACTATTTGGGGTCCCGTTAATTTATATTATTCATATTCGTGAGAAAAAATATTATAATAATTATTTAAATATGGTAAATTACTTCCTCTCCTCCACTATAAATACCACCCTCATTCACCACTTCCTCCCACACCTCTCAAGCCTTGAGCCTTAACTGGTTTCTTCACAATACACCTAACAAGGATCTTACCCACTTCCTAGACCATATTATCTCTCCAAAAGGCCACAATAATAGGCCTTAACGATGATCTCAATGATAGAAGATCAAGAGGTGAGAATCCACTTTCTTTTTCATCTGTTTTCATTTCCATTCCCTATAATTAATTATTGTCTCTTCCAATCCTCTTATAAAAGAGGAATTAAATCTCCAAAAAAACTATATTAGGGATTTTATAATGATCATGGAAAATTCATCATCATTATTATTCTCCTCTAGATCTTATTCAAGGAATAAAAACATTGAACATGATGTGTCAAATTACCAACATTGTGTACAATGTGATTTCAATTTTCATTAATTCCTTCAGATCTGGTCATAAAATAATTTTCATGGTTGAAAAAAATTTATATTATATATTTTATATACTATTTAATGTTATTTAACTAACTTATGTACATATTAATAAATTATTAAACAAGAAAAGTTTGTTGTGGTCGAAAAATCGCCCGAATTTACCCAAATGATCATCATTAAATTTTTACTAATGGTTCATCAACATGTTATATTACATAAATCAATATAATATCATTTAAAATACTATAATATCATTAATATAATGTAATATTATTTTTGTATGTTTTCCAATCTTCTACGCGAACTTCCATTAATGAATACAGGTGAACCATTCAAGAAAACCATTAAAACGAACTTTCCCGAACAATGGATTTAAAACCTATAACTCATCCAAGGAAAATAAAATTACCTAATGAAACCATAATGAACCATTTTAATGTACACAGGGTTATAAAATTTTAATTATTTAATCTAATGTGCTTATACATGTCATTAAAGTGAAGAATACATTCAGATATAAGATAAGGGGAAATTCTCAAACCCAACTTTATTTCTTCATGTTCTCCCTCTTTCACTCCATGTTTGGTATGTGTTCTCCATCAAAATAATTTATTAATCATTATGAACCATTTTCTGGGATATACATGTTCTCCACATGATTTTTTTAATAACCCAATGTATTCCTAATGAACTCTTCCTTCAAATAAACATACCCTTTTTACTTCTTCAATATTGTTTCACTCTTCAATCGTGGTTAATGGTTCTATGTCAAGAATGATATTACGTCTTTATTTTGGGAACCATATGTTTACTAATGTACTAATTATTATTTGAAACCAATTTATTTCTATGGGTTATGTTAGGACCTTGTTTTATATATATTTTTTAATGTTTCATGCATGATAATGTAAATATTATGATGTGATGGGTACACCCAGAATTATATAGAATAAGATGAATGTTTGAATGTGAAAGGTGCGGTAGAAATTATATATCACTCCAATTCATTGGGTAAAGTGATGAATCTCATGATTTAAAGTGAAATGATATGTGAACAAGGATCTATCTATGTTCAGAAGTATGTGAGGTAGTTAACCACTAAGACATGATGTTTCAGTTTTTAGGCATGTCTACATTACATGTATTTTATTAATGCTTCCTCTTATGTTCATGATCATATGCCTATGTTATGATTATGCACACCCCATTTTATATTTTTCTAATCTATCCTCTTTCTGGGCTTTTAGGTCACCCCTTTTTGATGTATATCCTCAGGTGACTACTTTTACTAAGGAGAGGTCAAGTGCCGATTAGAAGATTGAGAATGAGGAATATAATAAATGCTAATATATGATGTTGTAAATGTTATGTTAGGTCCTAGTTTCCAATGTCATTAAACCTTTGTATCATAGTGTTGTAATACTATTCTGTTTTTTATCATTAAAATGATGAAATAGTAATGTAAGAAATGGAGGGTCACTATAGTTTTTATTAGAGGAAAGGTTTAGTTAATTTGGAAATTTGGATTACTGAACCCTAGAGAAAACCTTTAGTATGAAACTATGTACAAATATTTACACAAGAAGATTTAAATAAGGACCCCATAAGTTATGCTTTTAGTGTGATATTTACAAATGAATATTTTATTTATTCATAAATTGTTGACTAATGTTTTCTTCTATCCTTTTCTATTTTAGAGAATGGTGGAAACTAGGAGAAACCCGGACAAAAAATTATGCGAGGGAAAATGAAACGATTACCCGAATTACATCACCAATGATTTGGGTGGTTGAGTTCAAAAATTCATGGTGATTCTTACCCAACTATCTCAGGTTATGAACAATAACCAGAATAGTGGGGAATTCCCACCATCACCAAAGTGGGAGAAACGGCAATCCAATGGTTTATGCGGAAACTACCACCGACATTTAGAGGATTTTCTAATCTACTAGTTGCGGAATAGGGGGTCAAATCCATGGAAGAAGATAAATTATGTGATACATTGTTTGTAGATAGAGAAGGTAACTCTAGCTATTTAACATCTAGATGTAGAGGTTGATCAATGGTTGGATTTGATTAAGAACACAAAACCAAGAGAAGAAATTGAAGAGATGGAATGGGAAGCCTTTAAGATCATGTTTCTTAACAAGTATGTACTATGATATCTTTGTATGAAGATAGAGAGAGAATTAATAGAGCACATGAAAATGGACTAATATTCTTTAAAAACCTATGAAGTGAATTTCACAAATCTTGTAAGGTACGCTTTGGGTTTTTTTATCAACAATGATAGAAAAATTGATAGATTTTTTGGTAGATTAAAACCACACCTTCAAAATGATCTTGCAATTCAAGAAGTTGGGAGTTATGAAGAAGTTGTTCGATGTCCCTAAAAGTGGAGTTGGATTTTGGATAATGTACCCCTGGCTATGGTGATAAGAAAAGAAAGATGGAGTTTCAAGTTGGGGGATGTAATGTTAAAAATTGGAATAAATCTCAATGACCCACCTACCAAAAATATGTGAAGTTTCATCATGGGAAAACATCAAAGGGATTGGTAAAGGCTTCATGTGTGGGAATGAAGGACATCATGCTCAAGTGTTTCGAAAAGATATGAGAAGGAAAGAGAATGGGGTTGAATAAAGAAGAGAACCACCCATGGTTCAATGCTATAATTGTTGGGAGAAATGGTATTATGCAAGCTAGTGCACTAAACCTAGAACCCTTTAGGGTAATCAGAGTCAGCAGCCACCAAAGTCAAAGAAAAAAGGGATAGATTATAACATCACTACTATATAAGTGATGAAAGGTAAAGAATTCACACAAGGTACACTTCGTATTCACTCAATAATGGAAAAGGTCTTATTCGATTCTGGTACTACACATTCATTTATATCATGCATGTTTCCTAGAACTGTAGAATCAATGTCCTGAAACTATGATGTAGATAAATTTCTAAAACCACTAGGTGGTTAATTCATTACAACCCAAGTGTTTGACTCTTCTCTTATTCGCATATGTGGGCAGATTATTCCATCAAAACTCATAATAATTCCCCTGGTAGAATTCAATGCTATAATGGGAAACAAAAATTTGTCATTATAGAGAGCACATATAAACTATTGGGGAAATTAAATATCTTTTTGTATTCCAAACCATCCCATTTTCCTCAACAAATGAAAGGAAGATCATGAATCTCCTTTGAAAAATCCATCAACGACATAGGTGTCGATACCCTATGAAGGTTCAAACCTCTCCCAAATGGTTGAGTCAAATGAAATTACCAACCCTAAAAAAATTCACATTTTGAGGGAGTACAGTGATGTGTTTCCCAAAGAGTTACCTGAACTTCCCCCGAATCCTAAGGTAGAGTTATCTATATAACATATAACCTTAGGTACTCATATCTAAAAGTGTCCCTAATGAATAGCTCCTATTGAACCGAAGGAGTTAAAGAAGAATTTGTAAGAGCCTTTGTTTTAAGGGTTCATACGCCCTGGTGCATCACCTTGGGGTGCACTAGTTCTAGTTTTGAAAAAGAAGGAAGGAACAATGAGAGAATGTATTGATTACCGAGAACTCAACATGATCACCATAAAGAACAAGTGCCTGCTTCCAAGGACTAATGACTTGTTTGGTCAATTAAGAGGAGCTCAGTACTTCTCAAAGGAAGATCTATGTTCTCGATATCATTATCTAAAGGTGAAGAAGGACGATATTCAGAAGACTGCCTTCCTTACAAGGTTTGGGAACAATCAGTTTCTGGTGATTCTCTTGAAACTTACCAATTCCCCTAAAATCATCATGGATTTGATGAATATATTCTATAGGCATTACCTTGACATGTTTTTGGTAGTGTTTATCGATGATATTCACATCTACCCCAAGAGTAAGGATGAAACTGAAGAACATCAAAGACTTATGTCAGCGAAATTGAGAAAGGAGAATTTGTACACCTAGTTCAGAACATGTGACTTTTGGATGAAACATGTCACATTATTGGGACTTGTGATCACAAGTGAGGGAATTTATACGGACCCTTCAAAAGAAAGCTGATTGAGAAATGGCCCAAAGCCAATAATTTCACACAAATCCGTAGTTTTCTTTGATTAGCTGGGTAATAAGAATGATTTGTGAGAACTTTCTCATGATTTTCAGGCCTACTAACTATGTTAACAAGGAAAGGGGTAAAGTATGCCTGGATAGAAAAATGTGAGGGAAGCATCAAGGAGCTAAAAAGAAGTCTCATCACTACACCTCTACTCACATTACATAAGTGTGGTGAATGTTTTTTGATATACAGTGATGATTCAATGAATGTCTTGGGTTGTGTACCAATTAAAAATGATAATGTGATAGCCTATGCATCCTAGCAGTTGAAGATCAGTGAGAAGAACTACCCAACATATGATCTAGAGGTGGAAGCGATGATTTTTTCCATGAAAATCTAGTGGCACTACCTTTATGGTGAACATTGTGATATATACACCAACCGCAAGAGCATAATGTATATATTCACACAAAAGGAGCTCAACATGAATCAAAGGATGAGGTTAAATATAATCAAGGACTAAGATTACTCTATTTACTATCTTCCTGGAAATTATAACAAGGTAGCTGATGCTATAAGTAGAAAGAACTTATACTCTATCCAGGATATAGATTGAGAAAGACACTATACTCTTGGATATGAAAAGGATGGTTCTGGAAATCATAAGGGCATTGGATACACCCTACCTTTCCGAAATGACTGCGCAACCTTAAATCAATGACGTGATTCAGGAGGCTCAAAAGGATGATCTGTAGTTACAAAGGAAGGTGAATGCAGTAAATGAAGGGAAGCTACACGAGTACCATATCGACGATGAAGGTGTGATTTGGTTTGGAATGCGGCTTTGTGTGTGTTCAGAACCTAGGATAAAGAAGGATCTATTCGAAACTGAACACAGCTCAAAATTATCTATCCATCCTGATAGCAACATGATATATCATGATCTCTATGAACACTTCTGTAGGAAAAACATGAAGAAGTAGATCATGAAATATATCACACGGTTCCTTGTATGTCAAAAAGTTAAATCAAAGAAACAAAATTCCAAATGGTTCTTGCAGCTATTTCCTATACCCATGTTGAAATGGTAGAATGTAGCTATGTACTTTGTTATAGATATCTTGATAAATTTGATGGGAAATAATTTGTTATGGGTTGTGGTTGAGTGACTCAGCAATACTTCCATTTTTATTGATATTTCAAAAGATCTATCACTTGAACAACATGAAAGGATAGATGTGAAGGAAGTGGCGAGACTGCAAGTTGCTCCACTATAGACTATCCCTGATTGTGATCCAAGGTTAAAATATAAATTATGTAAGATTCTTCAATATGCTTTGAGTACTGAATTAAATTTCAGCATGGCATATCACCCCCAAAATGATGGCCAATCTGAAAGGAATATTCAGACAGATGAAGACATACTAAGAGCATAATCTATAGAATTCTAAGGTGGATATGATCAGTATCTAACACTAGAAATGTTCTCACACAATAATAGGTTCTAGTCAAGTATTCATATGGTTCCATATGATGCTCTGTATGGAAAGCAATGTAGAACTCCAACCTGTTGGGAGAAAGATGGAGAAAGAAAGCTACTTGGACCTGATCTTCTGTAAGAGATGATAGAGATGGATTAAATCATCCAGACACGCATCAAATCATCTACGAGTCAGAAAAAGAGATATACTGACAACTGTTGAAGGGGCTTGGGGTTCGACGATTGGGATAAAGTCCTCCTTCTAATATCACCATGGAAGAGAGCCATATGATTTGGAAAGAAAGGGAAGTTAAGCCTATGGTACATTGGCCCATTTGAGATCCCTGACCACATAGTAGCCATGGACTATCGACATTCACTTCAACTGAATATAGCTCAACGTCATGATGTGTTTCACGTATCACTCCTGAGGAAGTTCATAAGAGATCCCTCACATGTGTTTTTCTTTCCATTCCTATTATTTTTTATAGTCTCTTTCCATAATCTTATAAAAGAGTAATGAAAGTTTAAGAAAAATTTTATATTCAGGATTTTATCATCATCATCTAAAATACATCATCATTATTCTTCCCTTCTCCCTCTTATTCAAGGAATAAAACCATTGTCCATGATGTGTCGAATTACCGACATCGTGGATGATGTGATTTCAGTTTTCATTACGTCCTTCAAATCTGGTAGTAAAACATTTTTTATTGTTGAAAAAAATTATATTATATTTATTACATCCTATTTAATGTTATTTAACTAACTTATGTACGTATAACTAAATTATTAAATAAAACAAGTTCATTGTGGTCGAAAAATCGCCTGAATTGACCCAACTGATCATCATTAAATTTTTAGTAATGGTTCATCCCATGTTATATTAAATAAATCAATATAATATCATTTAATCTCATGGAATATCACTAATAACATGTAATATCAGTTTTTTATGTTTACAAATGCTCTACATGAACTTCCATTTATAAATACACGTGAACTATTCAAGAAAACCATAAAAACAAACATTCCCGAACAATGGATTTAAAACCTATAACTCATCCAAATGAACATAAAATAACCTAATGAAACCATAATGTAAAATATTAATGTACATAAGGTTTTGTAATTTTTAATTAATGAATCTAATGGTCATATACATGACATTAATGGGAAGAAAACATTCAAATATAAGGTAAGGAGAAATTCTCGAACCCAACCTTATTTCTTCAGGTTTTCCCTCTTTCACTCCTTGTTTTGTATGGGTTATCCATAAAAATAATTTATTAATGATTATGTTAAATTTTAGGGGATATTCAAGGTCAATACTTGATTTTTGGAAAATCCCAATATATACCAAAATAACTCTTTCTTCAAATAAACATACCATTTTTTTTAATTCCTGAATATTGTTTCACTCTTCACTAATAGTTAATGGTTCTATATCAAGAATGATATTCCTTCATTATTTTGGGGACCATATGTTTATTAAATTACTAATTATTATTTGAAACTCATTTATTTCCACATGTTATTTAATGTTCATGTTTTATTTATTTTTTTAATGTGGCATGCATGATAATGTAAATATTATGATGTGATAGGTACACCCATAATTATATAGATACAGATTAATGTTTAATATGACAGGTGCACCTAGAATTATAATACTCTCCAATGAATTGGGTAAAGTGATTAATCTCATGATTTAAATAGAAATGATGTGTGAATAAGAAGCTACATTTCTTTACAAGTATGTGCGGTAGTTAACCACTAAGACATGATGTTTCATTTTTTATGCATTACTATATTTCATGTCTTATATTAATGGTTCCTCTTATGTTCATGATCCTATGACTATGTTATGATTATGCTCACCCCATGTTACAATGTTATTTTCTATCCTATTACTAGGCTTTTAGCTCAACCCTTTTTGATGTATATCCTCAGGTGACTACTTGTACTAAAGAGAGATCTTATGCCAATAAAAAATCTATAGATGAATGAATTAAATAAATGATTATGTATGATGTTGTAAATGTTTTTTTGGTCCTAGTTTTCCAAAGATACAAAACCTTTGGATCCTCATGTGGTAATACTATTGAGTTTTTTATCTATAAAATTATGTTATAGTAATGTAAGAAAGGCTGGGTCTCTGTATAAATTGTTAATGATTCCTTATAGCATACTACAGAAAAGTATAAGCCAATGGTGAGATTACCTTGAATATATATCACGATTCATTTAACTAGTGAAAATTTTTCCTCATTCTTATTATTATTGAAGGAATAAACTATACATTTATCAAGTTTATATATGGCCATGTTTCATTACAACATAATAATATTCTAATTATCCTCTTATACAAGGTGGGATCTATATATTTCATATCCTCTTAGCTTACATGTCTTTTCATAACCACATTAGAAGTCGACATTGGTTTAGAATCATTCTTGTTAAATTTATTCAAAATCCCTCTTGTATACTTTACCAATGAAATGTAGTTGTATTCAATATTTTAATTCACCTATAGAAACAAAAAAAAATGTGAGTTCACCAATCATGGTCATTTTAAATTCATATTTCGTATGATGAGAAAATTCATCCAAAGATTCTTTCCTACATCTAAAAAATATAATATTGTAACAACCCATTGTTTCATCAATAAAATTTTATTATTATATTTATTTGTTATAGTATAATCCCATAAGATAACATATATAACCCAGTGCAAAACTTATAAATGAAGAATGAGTGAAATAAATTTTGTCTCTAGAAGTTAAAGAACTTATACAAGGAATAATAACATGACCTTTGGAATAGTAATGTGACCCATATAAATAGTGAACAGCCCAATGTAATAGTAACTTCACAAATTAAAGTATAAAAAATTGTTCCATCTTATTAGTGACAATATGATATAATTATATCTTAGTATATATAAATGAATATTTTAAAAATTACATCATATGTATTTTTGTAAGTCATGTATATTTAATTAATTTTTTTTTTGATTAATTTAATAGATTAGAATTAAATCTATTTTCATCATAAGAGTTAATAATTTTTTTTATTTTCATGTATAAGGATCAATTGATAATTTAATGATACCTGAATTTATTTTTGAAATTGTTAGAATAGCGGTTTTAATTTTAATATTTTTTTCAAGTAAATTAATTTTTTATTCAGAAATTAAATTATTCATACTTAGAAAATACTATTTAAGAAATGGGTTTGAAAATTTTTATCCTAAATTGTGAAAAATGGTTGGGGTGAATTTTTGGTATTTTTCTAAACACGTGATTTTTTATGAATAGTAAAATACGATATTTTATGATAAATGCAAAATAAATGAATTTCTAGGTCATGATTGAGTCATGAATTATGTAAAATGGAAATTGGTTTGAACTCACGTGATTTATTTACTATTTTATATCACAATAATAAAGACTCTTCATTGTCTTGAGGAACAATATTAAACAAATTATTGAAATAATGGAAAACCCTCATCCCTCCCATTATAACCCCCCCACTCTTCTCTTCACAGCTCTCAAGCATTGTGACTTGTTCAAACTCAACTAAAATGTCCTCCAAATACCCTATGAGATATCTATTATACCTTGGTCTCTTAAAAATACCAAGTCCACTCACCGAAAGAGTTTCTGAAGGAAGATATATTCAAGTGGTAAATTCCTCTTTTCATTTCTTTTATTTTCCATGAAGTTCCTTTCAATATTTTTCATTACTCAACAACTTTCGTCCAAATGATATGATAACTAATGTACCATACATGTAATAAAATTATTTTACCATAATGGAATAATTCATCATCATCAATCATTTCCACTCCTTTTATACTTGAAATGAAAACACCATCCGTGTTCTTTTAATTTATCACAATCAAGGGCGACGAGTATTCAATTTATTTTACAATCTTAAATTATTTTCATGAAACTATTTTTATTATGGAACTAGTATATAATGTATTTATTTTCTCTAATTAAAGTTTCAATAATATTTCATTCACATGATATTAATTTATAAATAAAAATGTGTTTGATGTGATCGAAAACCGCCAATTAACAAAAACTATTGTCATTAAAATTTCATATAATGATTCTTATTGACTAAAAATAAGAAAATGAATATTATAACCACATAATATTATATAGGTTCACTAATAACATACAACATTAATTCAGGACAACCATTCCCACTTTACTTGTTTATCCTTACATATATATAAGTAATCCAATCATAAAAACCAAGGAAACACCCTCCCCCAAACAATTAAATTTAACCTCTTAACCCATAAAAAAAGGTCATTAATGAAAATAATATGGTTATTATAAATCATTTTCATAAATCAGAGGTTCTGGATATACTAATTGATGAATTTTATTTTGTTATCCCAAATATTAAGGTCAAGTAAAGGGCACCGTCAGACTTATGGTAAGAAATTCCACCTGGACCTCAAAATTATTCAATGAGGTTGCTCTATCTTTCATTTTACCAAAATGATATTATTTTTTCTTTTTTATTTAATTATTATAAATTCTATGTAAATTATTCAAACTAATGTATCATGTCCCATTCATCATTCTCTTTCAGGTATATACATGGTTTTCTATGGTTCCCTCCTCAATATTTCCCAGAAAGAAAACTCATCTAAGGGAACTTCTCGAATTTATACCCAATGTAAAGTACACACTATCATCTATTTTAAGCTACCGTTTTTTCATTAAATCATTATTTTTATTACGAAAACATTTTTTTTCACTTCTAGTTTATATAAATGACCATTCCCTTTCCTAATTTAATTGTTTTTCAGTATTTTATTTGAAACTGCAAAAAAAATGTTTTTGTGACAAAATTTCATTAGTACCATTCTTACATGTTGTCACTTATTTCTGACATCACATTCCATGATATATGCTTATTTTTTCTTAGTAATTTCTATTTATTTTATAATTCCTTTATTTTATGTACACTTAAATGACACACCCATTCATTATGCTTTATTACATGATTGTGATACCCATTTAGTTCCATTGGTACCCTAATGTTTACGTATTATTGATTATGTATGATTCATTATGTGGAGACAGTATTCATGGACATGTTATGAGGGGTGTTCCTAGTCACATATCTGATTCATTGGTTTATTATTACTCTCATGAGACATTATGTGCATCAGTCTTGGCGGTAAACCTTGACTCGTGCTACCACGTGCAATGGTCTTGGTGGTTAACCTTGACTTGTGATAATATATGTGAAATGATAATTGAATCATGATAATGTATTGTTTTTTTTTTCCACATTACTATGAATCCTTGTATATACGATCCCATGCATATATGTTATGATTCCATATGTTTCATTACTTTTATTTCATTCTTTCATGACTTATAACCCATGTGTTAAAGTTATATTCTTATGTTTCTTCCTGTACTGGGGTTTTTAGAGAATCCCTTTGTTCATGTTATCCCCAGGTTATCTAATGAATATGTATAATAAAAATAGAAATTAGAATCTTTTGATGATGATTAAAAAGACAAATGTTTTATTTAGTCCCATGTTTTCAATTTTATGTACATATTCTTCCAATAAACAAGACTTTTATGATATATAGATTGTAATATTCTATTTTATTATTCTTAAAATCATGAAATGATATGTGTAAAATTCTAGGGTCTCTATAGATGGTATCATAGGATGGTCTCGTTATTTTTGGAGATTGGGAATAAAGAAATTTTGTAAGAACTTTGGGGAAGTGAATAAGTTTAAGAAAACATACCAAAATATTGGTAAGTATAGAGTAAGTGTTTTATCAAGAAAATGAATCCCTCTATGGATAAGAACATGTGGATGTGTCTCTGGAACAGATGTATCAAGGGGTAAAACCCTAAAACGCCACTTGGAGATTCACTCAAATGGGAACTGGTGCAAGATATTGGGCATCGCTGCACTCTGATTTTGACACTCCCAGGGGATATCATTTGGTAAATTCAAAGGATCAATATGAAGCATTATTAAGGGAATAGAAAGAGAACACATAAAAAAATAAATTAATTAAAATATCATGGATAAACTAGATTGAAACCCATACAATCACAAGTTGTGATATAATTTTCCTTTAAGATTTTATCCTTTTATGATTGATGTTTACATTTTTTATAATTATTATCTATGTCTTCAAGCCCCATAATTGTACATTATTTTTAAAAGTTCATGGAAGGAAATAATAGATCAACTGCCAACAATTACTGTGATAGGAAATGTTACTATTTCCTTAATATAATCCCTAATATGATGCAACGGGTGCTCAAAACATTATTATAGATCTTACTCAACTTGATAAATTTATGAACAATAACATGACTCAGATGAAATGTCCTCCTAATCTAATGAAATAAATTCTTTTCATCAAATTGATCATGCGTCTACGGATTCCCATGTTTAGTAGATATTCTAATCCCCTCCTCATGGAACAATGTAATAAATATATTAAAAATATATTATCTCCAGTCATGTTCTCAGAAGGAGAGAAAATTGTGATGGAGGTATATCATTTTGATGGGGAAGATAATCGGGGCTGTAAAATGATCAATAATACAATGTCTTACATGGAAATTTATTCCATGGATTGGGAGGAATTAAAGAAAATGTTTTGTAATAAATATTTTCCACAAACTCACTATCTTATGATTTAAGGAATGTTCCTTGGAATTATGAAGAAGGAAGATGAACCCATCATGGCCAATGGAGAAAACATAACATTGTTTTCAAGATACACCTCATGATTTTTCATGAACACTTTAATCAAGGTTAATCACTTATTTTGTAGAATAAAGTAGAGTCTGTGAAAATTGTTCACAATTCTTGATTTTGAAAGTTATGAAGATATTTTATGTTGTGCCCTCAATGTTCAAATATAGATCAGATACATTCAATATTATCATAATCCCGATGAAAAAATAGAAAAATAGATTCTAATATGGTTGGTTTGGAAAATAATCCCTTGATGGAATGATGATCAAACATACCATGGGTATAAATTGTGGGAAGAAGCATCTTGTGAAATTTCTAAATAGAAATAGGAATTTCTTCCAATGTGGATAAATGAGTCATTTGGATAAGAACTGTAAGAGGAATATGAATTATCTGACTAAGGTTCACAAAGAATGTTTTGGATCAACACTCAAGCTATAGTGTAGCGTTACAACTACAAGGATAATGGCCGTTATGAGAAAAATTTCCCTAATCAAATGGTCATTGGAGGAAATCAACAACAACCTCCAAGGATACAAGGAAGGGATTATACTACCACTACTACTAAGGTAGATCTTGACAAATATGTGGTGAAATGTATGCTAGTTATTCATTCTTGAATATCAAATGTACTGTTTGATTCTGGTTCTATTCATTATTTTATATCAATAACATTTAGTATAACTATTCATACGCTCCCTCAAAATTTGTAGATTGAGTTATTTATGAAAACAGTAAATGGGGAAATTATTTCATCCAAATTATATGAATCCTCCTTGGTTAATGTTTGTAGACTGAACCTCCCAGAAAATCCCATCATACTTCCTTTAATGAAATTTAATGTTATTTTTGGAATGTATAGGATATCATTATACAAAGAAAACATCAATTGTCATGAAAGGGAGATCACTGTTCACATTCTAGAGTATTCCTCAATCTGGTAAAAGTTTAATTTGGAAGATGAATATACTTCAAAATCAGCATCTCAAGGGTGGATAGTGTTACCTTTTGAGAAAATATATCATGCTCAAATTATTTAGACAAAGGAGATGATTCTTCTCAATAATATTCCCATCACAAGGGATTACACTGATGTATTCCCAAATGAATTGTTTGGAGTTCCTCTAGAGTGAGATGTTGAGTTCTCAATTGATCATATTCTTGTATCCATACCTATATCAAAGACACATTATATAATGGACACTATTGAGATGTAAGAGCCAAAAGCAGTTACAGGAGAATCCAAAGAAGTGTTTTTTACCCTAGAGTTCTTCACTATGGGGTGTGCCAGTCCTCTCTATCAAGAAGAAGGATCGATCAATGTGTCTCCCCATTGATTATCATAAGCTAAATAAAATCTCGATAAAGAACAAGTATCCCAAGCATTGGATATATGACTCATTTGATGATCTATATGGGCCCAGTAATTTCTCTAAGGTAGAACTTCGATCAGGATATCACCAATTAAACTCGAGGAAGGAAGATATTCCGAAGACGACATTTAGAATAAGGTATAGACACTATGAGTACATAGTGATTCCATTCGGACTGAATTACTCTACAAATATTTTCATGGATATAACAAATTGATTCCTTAGAGATTACCTTTAAAAAAATTTGTAGACTTTATCAATAATATTATTATATACTCCAAGAGAAAGGAATGAAATTAGGAGAATTTGAATATTGTGATGATGAAATTTTGAAGGGAGAACATATATGAAATGTCCATAAAAGTGAGTTATGTATGGAGGAATTATCATTCCTGGGGCATTTTATCACAGGAAAAGGAATATCTATAGACTCTTCCAATAAAAAGGAAATTGAAGAGTGGTCAAGGCCAACATTTCTAATTGAGGAACGAATTAATCTGGGTCAATCTGGGTATTATCAATGACCTGGGAAGATCTTCTCATGATTTTCAAACCCAATGACCATGTAGAAACAGAAGGAAGTGATGATTTTCTAGAACCATTCGTGTGAGGAACACTTTAAGGTGATCAAAAGAGGCTTATCACTACCCTAGTACTCGCACTACCAATATGTAGAGAACTCTTTGTGGTGTATAGTTATTCGTCAAAGAAAGGGCTATTTGTGTAAAAATGTAAAATTATTAAGTTATAGACTATTCCCCAAGACAATTGAAGATTAATAAGAAAAGCATTACCACACGTGATCAACAGTTTGAAACAGTGATCATTTCTTTGAATATCTTTTGACATTATCTCTATGGGGAGAAGTGTGAAATATATTCTAATTGTAAGAGTCTCAAATACAAATTCACATAGAAAGAGTATAATATGCACCAGTGAATATTGTTAGAGCTCAAAACGTATTATGCATACTCAATAAACTACCATCTTGATAAGGAAAATAAGATAGGATATTCTCAAAGTAGAAAGGATCCTTCATCTTTATCAATAATGAGAATTGAAAAAGATCCAATCTTCTTAGATTTTTTGAGGATCTAGATGGGAATCATTATAGTCAAAACATCATAAATCCTCTCTAAAATAATTTTACAACACACCCATATAGAGAAAAAAAGGATTCTCAATGAAAAGATATGGAAATTTGGAAAAGGGTCGAATCTATTATAAATGGGAAATCCTCTGCGTTCAATATAGATGAGGAAGGAGTTGTAATATTTGGGTAACTTTTATGTGTACCATCTGATCCAAATATAAATAAGGATCTTATAAGTGAATCACATAGCTTAACAATATCTATTAACCTAGGGAGCACAAAGGTGTGTCAATATCTCTTAGAGATATTTTGGTGTGAGAATATGAAGAAGGAGATTACTGAATATATAGAAAGGTTCTTGGTATGTCAACATGTAAAGGCTGAAAAACAAAAGTGTAAGGGGATGATGAGACCACTACCCATTAAAAAATGGATTTGGGAGAACATCACCATGGATGTTTTCACTGGAATTCCATGGACATCCTAAGGGATCAATGATATATTCGTCATTTTGGATCATCTTCTAAAGACAGAACACTTTATCATAATAGATAGGAAATCTCATTTGATCAAATTAAACAGATATATATAAAATAGGTGGTAAGGATGAACATATTACCACAATTAATTATATATAATATAGTTCTGGGGTTCACCTTGATGTTCTCCAAGAGTTTCTAATATGCACTATATAGGGATCTAAAATTCATTATGGTATATCTCCCTCAAAATGATGGCCAAGTCATTGAAAACTATTCAGACACTATAAGACATGTTGAGAACATTTTCTATGGACTTCAATAGAGTATGGGACCAACATATTCAACTATTAAAATTCTCCTACAACAACAGTTTCCACTTGAAAATCCAAATGGCACCATAAATATCCCGTTATTGGAAAAGGTGCAGAACACCAGTGTGATGGGATGATGTCAGTGCACGTAAGATTATAAAACCTGAAATGGTCAAAGAAGTGATAGAGAAGGTGAAAAACAATTATAATCACACCTACAATTCCAAAATTTGACAAATGATTTATACATCAAATCATCGATGAGACGTTGTGTTCAAGGTTGTATCCATGGTATTTATCCTCATAAATCTATGGAAGAAATTCATGAGGTTTGGGAAGAAAGTAATGTTATGTCCCAGGTACATCGTCCCCTACTAGATTCTTGATTGTGTTGGGTTTATGGCCTATCAAATAGAACTTTCACATACCATGTCTAAAGTTCATGATGTATTCCTTTTATTTCTCTTATAAAAGAACATACCGAACCCTTCACATGTACTCTCTTCAAAGGTGGTACAATTTTTGAATGATCATTCTTACGAGGAGTATCCAGTGAAGATTTGGATCATATATATAATGTACTATGAAAAAAGACAACTAACCTGGTCAAATTACATTAGTAGAACCATAACTATGAAGGGGAAACATGGGAACTGGAGGAATAAATGAAGGAAATGTACCCACAACTATTTACAAACATAGAATGTAAAATGAAATTTCATGGTCAAAATATCTTAATAGGGAAAATATGACAACCTAATGATTTGTCATTGGAATTTGCTTCTTATAATTATTTATTATAGTATAATCATATAAGATTAAATACTGAACACAATACAAACCATATAAATGAATAATGAGTGAAAGAAAAGTTATCTCTAGAAGTTAAGAAATGTATAGGAATAGTAACTTGAACTTCAGGTGAGTAATGTCACCCTTTTCAATTTTAAACCCACAATTGTAACAGAAACTTCACCAAAAAAATTATAAGTAAAGTATATAAATCATATAAGTGACAAAATTCTATAATTACATATTATTATAAGTAAATTAATATTTCAAAAATTAATGATAATGGGTTTTTGTAAGTCATGTATATTTTATTACAATTTTATTATTACTTTAATATATTAAAAGAAAAAAATTCCTAAAATGAAAACATAAATTATTATTTTCAAATATTATTATCAAAATATTACATTCTCAGACATGTATTAATTTCTCAAAGTGTTGGAAAAAAAGTATTAATTGTAAATTTGTTTTTCAAGTAAATTATAATTTTTATTAAAATTAAAATTTACATTATTAATAATTTTTTTAAAATCAATCTATCTCTTTATTTGATTGTACACAATTAAAATTGTTGAGGGAATTTCTGGGATTATTCAAAATTACTTGATTTTTTGTGAATTCTAAATTACGATAATTTACGATAAATGCTAAAAAATCAATTTTTGCATCATGCTTGAATCATGGATGATGTAAATAGAAATTGGATTAAAATCACATTCATTTTTTATAGTTTTCAGACACACGTGATAATACTATTCATAGTTTTGAGAAAAAAAATTAATCTAATTATTAAAATAATGGGAAAACCCTCCTCTCTCCTATTGTAAAAACCACCCACAACCCCTCTTATATTCACTTTTCCCAATACCATTGACTAATATAAATTCTACTAAAATATCCCACCAAAAATCTCTCCCACTTCCATCAGCCCTTGTCCTCTATAAAAGACCAAATAATATCCACTAAAGAGGTTATCAAAAAAGTAATATTCAAGTGGTAAATTCCTCTTTTCGTTTCATTTATTTTCTTTCAATTTTCTCTATTGCATTTTATTTCCTCGCCTCATTTAATCCAAATGTAATGATAAATCTAGTACCATACATGAACTAGAGTATTTTATGATAATGTAACAATTCATCACCATCACTCATTTCTCCTCCATTTATACTAGAAATGAAAGCACCATCTGTGATGTGTTAATTTATCCCATCCAAGGACTATGGGATTTCAATTTCAATTACCCTCTTCAATTCTGGTGATGAAACAATTTTTTTGTTGAAATAGAATATATTATATGTATTTTGAATAATTTATAGTTCTGTATTATTTTTTACACATTATATTAATATATATATCCAAATGTGTTTGATGAGAACAAAAACGTCCAATTAACCAAAATGGTTATCGTTAATGTTTTATATAATGATTCATGTTCAAACAAACTAAAAAAATAATTTTCTAACCATGTGGTCTTATTGATGTAAACTAATAACATAGAACTTCAATTCTAGACAACCATTTTAATATTACATGTTTATGCTTAATTTCATATAAGTAAACCAGTCATGAAAACCAAGGAAAAAATGCTCCCAAACAATGAAAATGAACCTCATAACCCCTCAAAAAAATGTCATCAATGAACTTAATAAGGTTATACCATATAAATTACCTGAATAAGAAGTTACGGAAATACTAATTAGTGAATTTAGTTTGGTTATCAATGAAAATAGGATCACATTAAGGACACCATTATACATAATGTAAGGGATTCTACCCAAACCTCCCTTATTCCATAAGGTTTCTCAATCTTTCTTTTCACCAAAATGATGTTACATATTATTTTTATGTATATATTTTAAATGTTTCTTAAATTATCAAAACTCATATATCAAGGTCCATTAATCATTTTATTTTGGGGATATACAAGTTTTTAAGTGGATCACTCATCAAAACTTCCCAATAAGCCAACTTGTTTAAGGTAACCTCCCCAATTCTTACCCAAATTATTATACACACTATCATTTATATTATGACACAATTGTTTTTATAAAATTATTATTTTTATTATTAAAACCTTTTTGTCTCACTTTATTTTTTTTATGAAATATTATGCCATTTTTTATTTAAAATTTTCATTAGTATTTTCATTAAAACAACACCAAAATGTTTTACGGATAAAATTTCTTAAATTCTCTTCTTACATGTATTCACTTAAAAATGAAACAAAAATAACTTGATATATTTTTATTTACCCTTATAAATGTTTATGTATGTTTTAATTACATTATTACATTTACTCTTGTATGATACACCATTTTCCTATTCTTTATAGCATGATTGTGATACCCATTTAATTCCATGGGTACCAATATGATTAAGTAGGATTGATAATGTGTGATTCATTATGTTGAAAACAAATCCATGAACATGAAAAAATGGTTGTTCCCAAAAAGTTATCCAACTAATTGGGTAAATGATAGTCTCATGCGACTTTATGTGAAATGGTCTAGGTGGATAGCCTTGACTCGTGCTACATCATGTGACGGTCTTGGTAATTGACCTTGACTTGTTCTACTCCTTATGCAACAATCCATGAATCCTGCTAAAGGAATTATGTATATTTCTATCACAGTAATATGAATCCATGTTTATATGATACCATTTATATATGTTAGCATTCCTTATGTTCCATTTCTTTTTATATCATATTTGCATTACTTCTAACCCATGTATTAAAGCATTATTAATATTTTTATTCCCTTACTGGGCTTTTTAGCTCAGCACTTTGTTCTGGTTATCCCCATGTTATCCTATGAATATGTTTGAACACAATGCAATTTAAGATATTTTTATAAATATCATATAATAAAATGTTTTATTTAGTCCCATACTTTTAGTTTTATGTTCCTAGTGTTCCTAGACACTAGATATTATGATCCTCGTCTTGTAATATGATGTTTTATTACGATTAAAATCATCAAACGATGTGTGTAAAAGGCAAGGTCACTATTTTTATCTTCCATTTAAAAAATAACAAAAAATTTGTCATCTTGTAAATTTTTTTATATATGGGTTTTATTTATCACCTCCTCTATTAAAATGATGCTTCTTTATATAAGCATCCAATCTAGAATTTCATTCTTGTGGTGCTTGATTGAGGCCATAAAGAGCATTTTTAATATTTAAACCTTTTTTTGATTTTAACAATCAGAAATACCACCTATCATTTAATTTATACTTATTTCTCAAGAATACCATTTAATAATTCCATTTTGACACCCATTTGATAAAATTTTCATACTATAAGAAATGGATTTGCTAGGAATAGACTAATTAACTCTTATTGATCTACTGGAGAAATAGTTTATTGAACACAAATTCCATTAATATATGTATATCCATTTCACACCAATCCTTCCAGAATTCTAAAAAAATTTCCTATATAATTGTTTTATAAAGATCCACTTTCCCCCAATAACAATCTGTTTTTCTGATATTTTAACAATATACTAATTCTGGGGTGTTTCAATCTATTCTAGTTTTCATTCATTGATTACCCCAAAATTCATCCTTCAATACTTATTCAAAATAGGTTGGATCAACAAAAAATAATATGAAATAACATGATTTATTCATTATCTTTATTTTCATTGATGGTGTAGAACAATCCCTAATGATGTTTCATCAATCAACTTCAACCCTTAGATTTCTCCTTTTAGGTTGCTGTAGTGTTTAATTCTCAATATTTTCATATTCTTAATCCCTTTCTAAATAATAATTATTTTGAGAGAACTGAATATCAGGTAGGCCTTCCATATTTTCTTTATTTGAATCTTTTCCTATTTAAAATTTTTATTCATCTTAAATCATATAAATATATGAGCTCCTTGTGCTACTTATTGTATTATGCTCAATAATTTCAACATAAATACCCCCCAAATATTTCCCAGATGACTATTTTTATAACTTTTATGATCTTATTTTCTATGATAATCCATGGAACATTCCCTTATAATCATAATTACAGTACATTCCTTGATTAAATTATTTTTTTTCGATGAAACAATTACATTCGAAAGCATGAAAAATAATTTAGTGAGGTATTCTGGCAATTCCAATTCTCACATAATTTCATGCCATCTCATATAAATAGCCATGTTTGATTTTGATTGTACAATTGCATTTGAGTATCCACTATCTTGTAATTTTTTAAAATAAAACTCTGAGTAAACATAATTATGGACATATTATTTAACTATCTATTTATACATTCAACATCATATTTTTTTTGAGGAGTTATCACATAGGAAACATTATGATATATCCTATGTATTTCATGGTAATTTAGAAATTCAATAAATGCGTACTTTTTTCCATTATCAGATCATAAAATCTTGATTGTTGATCCAATTTCATTTTCAACTCTTCAGAGATATTTCTTCATATATTCAAGAACACCCCATTTGTGATGAATAAACATCATACATGTGATTATACCAAAATAATCAAAAATAATAATAAATTAACGCTCTATATTTGTGAAACCTGCATTTATTGGACCATGAAAAACTTTGTAGTAGAGATAAAGAAGATACAATTCCGCTTTTTTCATCAAAGGATATGATTTCATGACCATATTTCCTTGCATACAACCATTATATGTATTTTTATATCATTCTTCAGATTGGGAATTTTGAAAACAACCCTTATCTTGGATTTTTTTTTCATATTTCAATTTTAGATGAGACACAATTTCCAGTGCCAAATGTTTCCTTCCTAATCCATTTTTGAGAAACATGTGTCTTCTTAACTATATAACTGGAATAAATTACCATTCATCATAAATCCTTTTGTCATAGAATTATATATCCACCCCTTGACAGTGCATCCATTCTGAATAATTATCATTAAGAGTCCTAATATATAGAGTTAAATCACACTTAGGAGAATGTGATTCAAACCATCTATATAGATAAATTTTTTTCATTAGATCTTCATTATATAATTATTTATTTCCACTACTTTTAATATTTATATCCCCATTCATTTCCAAATATCATTGTTTCATATACCCTTTTCTTAACATTTTACAACAAATCATAATTTCTTGTCATGTGGTATGAGCATCCACTATCATGAATCCATGTTCTACTATTATAAATATATATTTGATAGTATTTTCTAAAAGGATTAATTTCTCAATCATCTTATTATCTGTCCATGAGATATCGGATTTAGTGGTAGAAGGAATGGGTTCTCCAATATCTTTTCTCCATTATTTGATGAATCATACTCGATTATTTTTCTGTGGAATAATACCTATTTTCATGTGTAATCCTTCTTGGTTGACTGTTATTCTCTTGTCTCGGGGTTCTGTAGTTATTTTTCCACCATTCATCTACCATCAATGAGTATCTTTACCTAAAAACTTATAGTAGTGAATATATTTCCATATTAATTATTTATTCTATATGTTGACTGATTTGGTTTCATTATCCTTTTTTAACATCTAGATGCTTCCCTATTCTGATATCTCCCTTCCTCTACAAATTATGTCATGGTATGGCCTATAATGTAAAAAAATTGACATTATATAATAGAAAATATCTTTCCACCTCAATTCATCTATATGTACGTGTCTTTAGTAAAAAAAAATTAAAGGTGGTACCTAAAAGATAATTGTCAATTTTTTTCACTCTTATCAATTTATATTGAATATAACTATGTTAGGGCTTGTTTAATATTAGTTATAGGTATGTCTTTCTTCTTCCCTTTGATTTGGATCAACACATTTCCACTATTTGATGTATTTATATCACAACAAATTAAAATTTCTCAAAAAAAAATTTCTTTTATCATTCATGTGTTTCTTTAATCCCTAAAATAGAAGTTTGACTCTTTACAGATGCTTTACATCTTAAATCCTTCCAAAATGTAGTTTCTTCTTCATTTCCCTTGATTTTGATTCAGTTTCTAGTTTAATCCAAAATGAAATGAATTATTATTCAAGGTCCCCATCTATATTATCCATTTCCTCTGATCATGATCTATAATCATTGATGACTTTTGAGAAATCTGAATCCTGATTTTAAACTCCAATACATATTTTGATCTTTTGAAAGCAGACACATTCTATAATACTTTTCCATGCAGTAAATCAATATATACGTTAATATGGTCCAAAACTCTAATGACTCTTTAAACAAAACTCTAATCTTTTGATTTTTATTTCTTTAAATTCTAGTTTCATCAAGAGCACCCTAAAATTCCACCGTGAGACCTACACCACCATTTTACTGACTATATTTATATGTCTAAGGTTATACCATTACAAATGGATCTATTTTGGAATTCCCAACATCATATTTAAACTATGGTTCATCATCCCTTTAACAACCCTTCTATTTATTACACCTTTATATATGATTTAATATATACATTTTCAAATAATACAAATCATAAGATCGGAGGTCTGGTTTGTTGGGAAATTGGGAACATTACCTAAAAAATTAAAACATGAAATACAATGTCATTATTGAAAACATCTTTTACATGAATACAAAATTTCTTTGTACTTAACACTGCACTGGATAACCTGACGATGTACATATGAAATGGGTGCACTATAAATCCAACTAATGGAATAAAAATTTTATAACATGATAATAATAATAAATTTAAAACAAGGCATGTCAATGAGGCATGAATGAACATGAATATAAAGGAATGATAATCATGACAAGGAAATGTGGAAACAACCTAGAACACTGTATCATAAATAAACAGGAATAAAAAACAATTTCCCAATATGGTGGAAATAATTCATACAATGGAAAATGGTAAACCCTTATCCCAACATGACATATCATGATACTGAACATTACCCAATGCATTGGAGGGCTATCAGGGAACACCCTTCATAATCATATCAATATCATTCTTAATGGTGCCACACAGTTCATATAACATGGATTCATACAATATCATCATTTATTCCAGGATAATGAAATATGGAATACATACATGTAGATACTCAATTAACAAGTGTATGTTAATAAATTTGAATACCCTAGAGAGAGGAATTTGTATTGAATTCAATATATAGGGATTTTGCATGTAAAATTGTGGGGCAATTTTAGTAGCATAATGATGTCATATGGAAATTCCTAAAATTGGATAATAATAGAGAAATTTGTATCTAAGAATTTATAAATTAAGTAGATTGTAAGGGTATTATACTCCATAATACCCCAACACATGAAATGTAATTTAAGAAGCATAATATAAATGAAATGCATTATTGGGAAAGAGGGGGGATAAATCCCTTATTGAAATTTCGACAGGGTAAAAAGTGTATTTAATGCATCATGAATGTCTTAATAAGAGTGAAAGGAATATATAATTATTTATAAATCAAATGGATATTATGGGGAGTATTTATGAACATATCCCAAAAAAATCAAATTGAAATTAAAAGCCATATCACAATAGAAGTTCTTGATAAAAGTTGAATGTGATAGATCCCTTACTTGGATGTGTGGATTTAAAGGTTTGGGATTTTATTATTGGGAGCTTGGGGTGCCTAAGAAAGACTATATGGAGAAGGGTGAAGAGGATAGTTGAGCGTTAAAGAATTTTAGTGACCAGAAATTCACGGTTGGGTGGGTTTATATAAGAAATGGGTGTATTTCATTAATATATTAGTTTGGGACACCTCAAAATACAATATTCAAAATCAACAACCATATCATGGTATTTTCCCATGGTTTATGGAAAATGGGATTGTTATATATTATTTTATAAGCCTATGTTTAGATGATATTACTACATTACCCTTTCTTAAGTGGAGGTCAGTCATATTTTCATGGAAATGATTTTAAAATCTTAAAATAAATTATATGTTTTTGAGGATACACTAAGTGTTTATAAAATAAATAAAATTAGAATAAAACGACATTATATTAATGGAAAAACATATATTTGATCGAATATACCATTTATTGTATTTATTACATCATTATTGAGCCATTATGATATCATAAAACACACCATATATTTTGAAGGTATTTAATATTTATCCACAAATTTGACCATCTTGTCAAATTTAAAAAATTCATAATTTGATAATTTTAACATACTGATTAAAAAATAATATGAACATTATCTAAATAAATTACTAATTTTTTTAATTGTTACATTTTAAATAAAAATCGACAAGTATTGAAAACTGACTAGTTTGGACAAAAAAATGACTAATCCTTAATAAAAATTTCTTTTCACTTTATAAAATTTATATGTTTATATATATTCAATAAAAATAATATAATAATAATATTTTGTTATAGTGTGATTTATTTCAAAAATACATGAATTTTTTATAAATATTTTTCTTAATTGGATTTGAATTTTAACCAAAAATACTATTGATTTTTTAATAATCATTCACAAAGTACCAATAATAAAAATAATGTATATTAATCTTTCAATAAAAAATTAATTAACAGAATTATAATTCTAGTGAATGGTTACATATCACTTTTTTACACCATTATACACCCTAAGAGTTAGGTGGGTGATGGTGGGGCTTTCATAGGGCCGCTTGGTGAACAATGTCCAGCCCATGATCTTGAGGAGGTTGAACATGTCCTGTAAACTATTTCTCTAATGAATTAGTTGTTGGATATAGGCTTGGGGTTGTTCTGGTGAAAATCCTAGAAATGATATATTCCTCGAAATCTTATATAAATAGGATGTATAGCGAACGATCCTACTTTTTGAGGCCATCACTTCTATTGTATGTGCCAAGTTGATTTGTTTAAACCCTATATTTATACTAGTAATGAGAAAAATGTTTAATAGAAATATTATCAATGGTAATGATACGTAATGGTTATTTAAATCCAATTAGATATAATAATAAAAAAATATTTAATTTTCTTCTATATCCATAAGAAATTTAATTAAATCATAATTTTTAATTTTATTCATAACATTTGGGGTCGTTACATACTTCCCCCTTATGAAATTTCTCCCTCAAAATTTCCTTGTACAACACTAAAATATATTATGGTAACACTACTTCATCACATCCTCTAGTTCCCAAATTTCTTCTTAAAAGATTTGGTTTCACCACAACACATTAATGAGGGGCATTGTCTTAGTATGTATAACATATTCTCTTTGATCTAAGATCTTCACCAGCTTCTCCTCATAAGAAAGTTCATTCTCCATTGGTACTATATCTACGTTGAGTAAATTCAATGGTTCCGATTATTACATTCTTAAGAGGGATACATGGAATAAATTTTGTACTTGAGACGGCTTTGGTGAGAGTGATAATCGATAGGACACTGCTCCTATTCAATAAAGGATCTAAAAAGGTAAGATGTACCTTGTACTAATCTTTTCCTTTATCCCAAATCTCATAACTCTATTCCATGGAGACTTTGGGAGGAATACCATGTGTCCAACATCACACTCTAGGTCACATCTATTATTGTCACCATAGCTCTTTTCTCAACTCTGAGCAGCTTTGATGTTCTATGTGATGTTCTTAACCTTCTCCACCATTTAATTGACTATTTTTTGACCTAGAAGTTTTCATTCCTAGACAACATCCCAACATGATTGTTTTCTACACTTCTTCCCATAAACTGGTCCAAAAGGGGAAATTTGGATGCTCGATTGGAATCTATTATTGTGATTGAACTCCACCAAGGGATGATTTTGGTCCAATCCACCTTTTATGTCAATTTAGAAATTCCACACATGTCTTCAAGTGTTTTTATAGTATAATTAGATTGACCATTAATTGGAAGGCGATAATCCATATTAAAATTCAGCTTATTGTTTAGAGTATCTTGGATGCTTTCCAAAACATATAGGTGAATCTTGTATCTCAGATAGGCACAATAGTTTTTGGTACTCCCTGAAGCCTTACCACTCCCCTAATTTATATTATTTCTAGTTGATCTAGTGAGAAATCCTCTTGATTTATAATGAAGTGTGAAATCTTTGTTAGATGATCCATAATAACCCATGTAGCATTGTTTCATTTGTATTTATTTAGAATTAATTGACAAAATCCATAGTGAGGTTTTTCCATTTCTACATTGTTATGGTTAATGGTTCGATATTCCCCTTAGACTTATACCTCCTATCATTTAGTTACTAAGATACCAGGAACATCAATTTATATCCTATGATCTGATTCTTCATGTTATCCCACCAATAGTGTTCAATGAGATCTCAATGCATCATTATGTTTCTAGGGTGAATGGATAAATTCGATCTATTTGCATCATCCAAAAGTTCCATCTTTACCACAAGATTTTATAGAACATGAATCTTTGACACAAATATCTCAATTACTTATACATTAACACTAATCTCTATGGATTTCCATTTTATGATAGTTTCCACTTTCTTCTGAATTCTATTATTATCCATTCGATCATCCTTTATGATTTCCAAAATAGACGGTTGGTAATTAATTGTTGAAATTATTGATGATGTTTCCTTCTTTATGACTCCCATGTCATTATTAATAAAATATTTGAATGTTGGATCTTTTTCATTTCTCATCAATGATAAAAATTTTGGTTCCTTTCTACATAAATCATCTTCCACCTTGTTCTATTTCCCAGGATGGTAGTGGATTGAGTCGTCGTAATATGTGATAAGCTATAACCATATTCATTGGAACATATTCATATAATTATTTTGGAATATATATTTGAGACCATTTTGATCCTTGTATATCTCACACTTCTACCTAAAGTGATAATATCTCCTGATTTTCAACACAAATATCATATTTTCAAACACTAGATCATGTGTGGGATTGTTTTGCTAATGAATTTTCAACTTCCATAAAGTGTAGGCATTGACTTTTCCATTTTTCATTAAAAAAATTCCAATAAATACTTTGAAGAATTTATGGAGATTACAAACCCCCCCACCCAATTGTTGATAGTGTGAGCACATGGGCAGTAAAAAGCCTATTTTTCAACTCCATGAAGTTTTATTCGCTTTCAACATTCCAATAAAACATGACTCCCTTCTGATTTTTCATAGTAAGTGGGTTTAACAATCAGGAAAAACTTCTCCCAAATCAGTGGTAATATCCAGCTAACCCAAGGAAGCTACAGATATCTTTCATAGATGTTATCCTTATCCATCCATAAATTTCCATTCTATTGGAATGATCAATTGATATCCTTTATCATGTGATGATGTTCCGCAAGAATGAGACTTCCTTCAACCATAACTCAAACATTATATAAATTGTGTATATATTCCCTTTTCGCTTGGTCATTAAAAGAGTGCTTAGATGATCTTCATGACCATCCTTGGTTTTAGAGTATTTTAAAATATCTTTTATATAGACTACAACAAATTTATCATGTTAATATCTAAATAGTATATTCATCAAGTCCATGAATAATTCATTAGAATTAGGGAGACCTCATAATGCCAATACCTTGTGCAAAATGTTGTCTGGGATATATCCTCATTATTCACCCTTACATGATAATATCTCGACGACAGATCCAACTTGGAGAAGTATTGTGCTCCACATAGCAGATCATACAGGTCCTAAATTCATCGAAAAAGATACTGTTACTTTATGATAAAATTTTTTAACTCACGAATTTCTATGAAATGGTGAATTGACCCATACTTCTTCATAATGAGGAGGTCTGGTTCATCCCATGGTGAATCACTTGGGTGTATGACCTCTTTATCCAGATTCTTCTATAGTTGTTTCTTTAGTTCATAAATTTACACCATAGTGATTCTACACGTATTCCTGGATATTTGAAAATTCCATATGTATAATATCAATTGATAATTCGAAATCACAACAAGGATGGAGAGTATAAAAATCCTTAGGAAACACATTAGTTAATTCTCTCACAATAGGCATATTTTTGTGGATGATTCCTTTCTTATAATAAATCATCTGAGAAATATATGGTAGCTAATATGGCCGTAATATCCTTTATAGGGATGATGGTGAAGTGGGATATTCATCCTCCTCCTTGCACCTGTATAGAATCCTAGGGTCAATTCTATATATGTAGAGTTATTTCTCATTCATGACAATTTATTTTATCACTATACATGGGAAATCCAATCCATGCCAATAATTACATCAAATTCTACCATGGGAAGTATAACAAGTTTCACTTGGATGTTCATTCCCAAAATGGTGATAGGGGAGGAGTTATACTCATGGGATGAATGAATATCCCCATTTTTAGTCTCCACTGACATATCTACTTCTATACTTTTTTATGGGGTTTGGATTGTTATAATAATAATTTTGGATATAAAAGAATTTGTAGAACTAGAATAAAAAAAGTTTTATTTCTATTATTGAATAAATAACTAGTGTACCTTTCACCACATCGTTGTCAGAATTCACTTTAGTAGTGATGCAAAAAAATCTCTCCCTTAATTCCTTGGAGGCTGTTGGATGTCTTTAAAAACCCTTTTATTATGGTACTGGATCAAAAAGTGCTTTAGGTCCTTGTAGTTGAAGAAATGAACAACATGTTGAGGATTGACTAGAGTGTTCCATTCCTATGTCATAGTGGCTGGTTTTTTATATTGTAAATCATTTTCAGGGTTCCAATATCTTCCAAACCTATATCATTTCAATGTTCCCATTATGAAATTTATGGTGTTCTTCACTCCTCACTGTTGAAAAGAGGTGTTCTAGAACTTATTAGCACCATTGGATTTAACCATAAGACCCCCAGAATGAAATTCTAATTTCTGATTCTTATCCCCATGATACCCATGAGATTCACCAATTTTCATCTTGATATTGAGGGCACATTATATAATTTCCTCATATATATCGAATTCATGGATTTCCAAGGCTGTTCATCATCTAGGATTTAGGCCACTAAAGAAGAAGACAACCATGAATTCTTGGGTAACAATAAAACCAGATGTGTATCATTCAATTCTTGTGATTTATTCTTCATACACCCCATTAGATTTTTTTTATCATTTATTTTTTGTAAATAAATATCTTTCCATCTAAATATAGAGGGTGTATGGAAAATATTTATCAAAAAACATTTTCCAAAATTCCTTCAACCTGATTGCTTCTATAACTTCCTCAAGCAACATATTCTAGATCAATGTCCAATACTGATCTGGTTCACCCTCCATATGATAAACATATAGAAGAACCTTCCCTTAATTGGAACATTTAAGGATATTGATGATATGTTTTATGGAATGGATCCATTTCTCTATAATTAATGGATCGAATGATCCATTGAATGTAGGAGGCCTTTGTCACATGAAGCTCTCGACTATAGGTTGCTCTATCATGGGGGGTGGGGGTGGGGTTCGCGATCCTCTTGATATAGGATTTAATTCTGAACCAGAGTTAACAGAGATAGTATCATAATAATTTTTGTGATTCCTATTCCCATGGGGCGGGGAATCTCAATAGGGAAATCCTCATATGGCCCTTGTCATCGGTTGTTAAAAATATTCCTCCTATTATCATCCATTGGCTAGAATAAATGGTAAATTAGGGATAAGAATCTGGAAATGTTAAACATATAAAGGGAATCAAATGACGTTGAATGGATAACTTATAAATTATATTTATCTCCTTATCTCTTATTTTTCTAGGCTTTAGTGTATGTTATCCATGACATACAATCTAACATTTATTATTATGGGAATTTTTTTCTTCCATTAATAATGGTTTGTATCGATCTTATGAATTTACCAATTAATATCCCCAAAGGATCATAAATCATGGAGTCTAAGAAGGATCGTTTTCATTACCCAATTCCCATTTGATTCTAGATCAAAGAGATTTCTTTAGATTTACACATAGATACATTTATAACAAAGCCACAACCACATGTTTGTATCCCAAAAATGGATGTATTTCCTTGATAAAACACTTAATCTATATTCACCCAAAATCTAGGGATGTTTTTCTTATACTTATCCTTATCCCTATCTGTTTTCACTGTGGTTTTCTAATTTTAATCCAAAAAATAACAAAACCAATCCTCTAATACCCACTATTAAAACCTTGATATTTGTTACACATTTAAAAAATTTTTATTACATAGATTTTAACTTAATACAACACAAAATATCAAGAGTTATAGTGGCATGGTAAACTAGGAACATTACGTAACAAAATAAAACATGAAATACAACATCTTTATTTAAAACATCTTTTACATGACCACAACATTCCTTCGCACTTAACACTGCAAAGGAAAACCTGAGGATGTACAAAAGAAAGGGGTGAGATATAAATCCTAATAAGGGAACAAAAATTGAATAAAAAGAGGATAACAATATATTTTAGACAAGGAATATCAATTAGGAAGTAAAGAAGATGAAAATAAATTGATGATATAGCATGATAATTTTCACATGGAAGTGAGGAGACAACATAACAAATACATCATAAAAACAATGATTCCAGAAAACCCCAATCCCAATGTGGTGAAACAAAATTAAAATAAATTAATAAGGTAAAAACATTTCCCAACATTCTGTATCATTAAACTAAACATTATCCAATGCATTGGTGTGCTACTAGGGTGCACCATTCATAATCATATCAATCTCATTATTATGTGTGCCATAGAGATCATAAAACAAGGATTCATTCAACATCATAAATTATTACATATTCAATGAATGTTTATTAAATACATGTAATTACTAAAAATAAAATTATATGTGAATATAGGTGAATACCCATGATATAAAAATAGGTATGGTAATCCCTAAATGATTATTTTGGCCAGGAAAATCGTGGTGTAATTTCAGAAGCATAACGACATCATATGAAATTTCATAAAATGGGTTGATGAGATAGAAAGGAGTTTCTCATAATTTATACATGAAATGTATATTATGGGGATCATGTAACATTATATCCCAACATATTAAATGGAATGTAACATGCATAATATAAAACAAGCGCTTTAATGGGAATGAGGATAGAGAAATATCTTACGTAATTTTGGAATGGTAACTGGTGTATATAAAGATAGTGAAAGGATTAATGAGAGTTTAAAGAGTCTATAATTATTTATAAATCAAATTCATTGTAATTTTATTAGGTATTTACATACCCCGCCAAATTAAAATAGAAATTAAAAGGCATATGACAAAAGGAGTGTTTGATAAAAGGGGAAAGTGAAATATCTATTACATGGATGATTGACTCTATAATATTGGGAGGGGATTAATGGGATATTTTGCTGTCTTAGGAGGACATTAAGGAGCCATTGTAAGAGTTTATTCAAGAATCAAAGTGTTTTAGTGAAGATAAATGGAATCTTGGGTGTGTTTATATAGTAAATGAGGGGTATTTCTTTATTATTTTGGTTATGGACACCTCATACTAAAATACTCAAAACCAAAAACCATCCCATGGTTTCGTCCCATGTTTTCAGAAAAATTGGAGTTGTATAAATTATTTTATAGGTCTATGGTATGTAGATATTACTATATTTACCTTTCTTATGTGGTGGTCGGTCATACTTTCAAGGAAATGATTTTAAAATATTAAAATATATTATATTCTTTGGAGGATTCACTATGGATTTATAAAATAAATAAAATAAACATAAAAAATGATTATTATAAAGAAAAAACATATTTTTGTCCTAATATATCTTTTATATTATTTAATACATAATTATTGGGCCGTCATGATGTCATAAAATAGACCACATATTTATACGGTTTTTAATTTTTACCCCAAAATTCGACTATCTAAGAAAATTATGAAAACTTCACCATTGGATAACATTGATATCCTAATTCCAAAAAAAATATTACTTTTATCTAAATAATTTTCTAATGAATGGAATTTTCAAATTTAAAATCAAAATCAAAATTTATTAAAATTTAACTAGTTTTGACAATAAAAATGGTATTTAATCCTTAATGAAAATTACTTTTGACATCATAAAAATAATACGATTATTTACATTCAATAAAAATAAATTTAATAATAATATTTTACTATATTAAAATTTATTTCAAACATATATTAATTCACTAAAAATAGTTTTCTTAATTGAATTATAATGTTATCCAAAAATACTATTTATTCTTTAAAAATCATTCACAAAGTAACAATAATAAAATTCAAGTATATTTATTGTTCTATAAAAAACAATTTAAATAATCATAATTATAAATTATTGTTACATATATATTTATTACACTTTCCTAAACATTAAGAGTAAGGTGTGTGGTGGTGGGGCTTTCATGGGGTCGTTCTGTGAACACGGTTTGGGTCGTGATCTTGGTGAGGTTGAACTTCTCCCGTAAATAGTTTCTCTCTTGCATATGTTTTTTGATATAAGTTTGGGATTGTTTTAGTTCAAAGTCCATTAATTATATATCCCTCTAAATTTCTAAAAAATTGGCTTCATATGGAGTGATCCTACTGGTTAATGTCATTACTTCCATTGTATGTGCCATAATGTATTTGTTAAAACCCTATATCTATACTAGTCAATTGATCACAATTAAATGCCTATATTATAAATAGTAATGATAAATAACATTCATTTAAATCAAACTGGATATAAAAACAATTAATATTTCTTAAACATCCATAAGACATTTAATTAATTCCAAAAGGGTAATTTTATTCATAACATTTTGGGTATGTTACAACTCCCCCATCTTAAGAAATTCCACCCTCAAAATTTCCCTTTACAAAAACAAAACATATGGGGTAACTCTTCTTCATCACCTCCTATAGTTCCCAAATTGTTTCATAAAAAATTTGGTTTCACCACAAAACCTCATTGAGGAGAATTTTCTAAGTTCTTATAACTTATTATCTATAATCGAAGATCATCATAGAATAATCCTCATAGAAAATATCATTCTATAATGGTACAACATCTGCATTGTGTACATGTGATGGGTATACTATGTACATTCTTAATAGGGATACATGGAGAACATCATGAAATTGGGATATATTTAGTGGGAGTGTTGTTTATAGGCCACTGATCCAATGCGATCAAGGATCTCAAAATTTATGATATAACTTTCACTAAGCATCCCCTTCATCCCAAATCTCATCACTATCTTCCATAATGATTTTTTCATGAATAACATGTCTCAAACCAAAAACTCGAAGTCACCTCAGTATTTTTTTCCTAGCACGTTTTCAACTCTGAGTATCTTTGATGTAACGATGGATGGTCTTAACCTTCTCCCCCATTTCTTCTACTATTTCCAAACCTAGAAGTTTTCATTCCCAATCATTATCCCAACATGCTGGTTTTATTCACTTATTCCAATAAAGGGGTTCATAAGGATCCATTTGGATTCGCTAATGAACAATTTTTTTGTAAGAGAACTCCACCAAAGGATGATGTTGGTATCATCCTCCTTTTATTTCCATTGAGAAACATCTCCACATGTCCACAAATGTTTTTATAGTCTGCTCAGATAGACCATCATTTTGGGGGAAATAATCCATAATTAAATTAATCTCATTGTTTAGAGCATGTTGTACTTTTCCTAAACCTAGAGGTGAATCATGGATCTTTATTGGACACAATAGATAGTGGTACTCAATTAATCCTTAACACCTCTATGATGTATATTTTTTCTAGTTGATCTGGTGAGAAATCCTCCTGAATCATATTAAAGTGTGAAGTATTCATTAGATGATCCCTAATAACCCATATAGAATTGCTTCCTTTGTATGTATTTGAAAGTCGGTGAAAAAAAATCTATAGTGATGTTTTCCCATTTCCACATTGGTATGGGTAATGACTGCATAATCCCTTTAGTATTCTTCTTCTTAACCATCAGTTGTAGACACACCAAGTACAATAATTTATATTGTGTGGTCTCAATCTTCATGTTATCCCACCAATAGTGCTCCCTGAGATCTCGAAACATCATTTTGTTTCCTAGGTGAATGGATAAATTTGAAAAATATCCATAGTCTAAAAGATCCTTCTATAACTCATAATTTTATGGAATATGTAGCCTCGACCCAACTCTCAAATTTCCTTCTTCATTAACCCTAAACTCTTAGAATTATTGTATAAAAATAGTCTCCACTTTCTTCTAAATTACCTCATAATTTTTTTATCATCCTTTTACCTTTATAAAATAGACATTTTGTCAATCATTTGTGAAAGGATTAATGATGTTACCTTATTTATAATTAACATGTCAATCTTCATCAAATCTATGAAATTAGATCATTTTTATTTTTCATCAATGACAGAATTACTAGGTCCTTTCTACTTATAGTATCCTCCACCTTGTTTTCTTTCCTAGGATGGTAGTGGATTGAGCAAGCATATTACTAGGTGAGCTCTAACCATCTTTATTGGAACATAATCAAATTATTCTTTTTCAATATATATTTGAGACTTCAATGATCCTTTTATATTACACACTTCTCTCCAAAGAGATAATGTCTCCTAATATTCATTGCATAGATCATAGGTGATATCCTTAGATACTGCATGGGATTGTTTTTCTCATGAATTTTCAACTTCCTTAAGGTGTAGGAATTTAATTAATCATTTATCATCAAAATACATTCCAATCCCATCTTTGATGCATTGGTGAAGATTACAAAAGTATCCCCACTTTTTGGTAGTGTGAGCATATGGGAAGTGATTAGCCTCCTTTTCAACTCCATGAAGAATTATTCAAATTCCACATTAAAGGAAAACATGAATACCTTATAAGTATGCTTGGTAAGAGGGCATGAAAATTCTAAGATATTTCACACAAATCAGTGATAATATTCAGCTAGCCCAAGGAAGCTATGGATTTATGTCATATATGTTTCCATTGGATATCCCTCAATTTCCTTTCTCATGGATCAATCCCTATATATCCCATTGATCATGATTATATTCTATAATAACAAGGATTCCTTCAATTAGAACTCACTATTTGTATACTTTTTATAGAGCTTATCCTTTCATAAGGTTATTATCATAGTGTATAGATGCTCCACATGATCCTCCATTATTTTATAGTATATTATAATATCATTTATATATAATACCACATATTTTTCGAGGTAATATCTAAAGACTATGTTAATCAATTCCAAAAATATTTCTAGAGCATTAGTGAGACCGCATAACATCACTATGAACTCATAATGCCCCTACCTTGTATGAAATAAATCCTTTGGGATATCCTCCTTCATCACCCTTAATTGGTAATATCTCGGCCACTGATCCACCATGGATATGTATTGTTCTCCAGATATAAGAATGAACAAGTCATCAATACATAAAAAATGTTACTTTTCCTTTATCACGAAATTGTTGAGATCACAAAAATCAATGCAAAGTCTCATTGATCAATCCTATTCTTGATTAAGAGGACTGGTTCACCCCTGGTGATACACTTGGGAGTATAAACACATTATCAAGATTCTCCTGTAGTTATTTCTTTTGTTCTTAATGTTCCACCATAGTGATTCTAAATGGATTATTGGAAATTGAAAATTTCTAAGGAATAAGATCAACTGATAATTTGAAATCTCTACTAGGAGGAATACCACACAATTCCATGGTAAATAGATACCTTAATTCTTTTATAATAAGCATGTTTTCATGGACGATTCCTTACTTAGACTCAGTCATATGGGAAAGATACACATGCTAAGAGGGAAGTAATATCTATTTTGGGGATGATGGTGTAAAAGAAGATTCATCCTCCTCCATGAACATGTATTGAATTGGGGGGTCCATTATCCATATGGAGATTGAATACCCTTTTGTGAAAATTTATGTTGGCTCTATATATTGAAATCCAATCGTTGCCTTGAATTTCATCAAACTCTTCCATGGGAAGTATCACAAGGTTCACTAGAAAACTCAATCCGAAAATGGTGACAGGGGAGGAGTTATATTCAAGGGATGAATTAATTTCCCCATTTTCTATCTTCACCGACATCTCTACTTCTATACTTTTATGTGGTGTTTGGATTGTTCTAATAAATATTCGTGATATAAAAGAATGCTAGAACAAGAATCAAAAAGTGTGTTCTCTATTATTGAATGAATAAGTAGTGTACCTATCACCACTTTGTTGTAATAATTCACTTTGATAGTGATGGAAAAAGATCACCATTGATGCTTTGGAGGTTTTTGGTATCCTCCAAAAAACCTTATCATATGGAACTGATTTGCGATGTGCCCTAGTTTTATGGTGTTGTTGAAAAGAATAACACATTAAGGATTGACTATAAAGTTCTTTTCCTCAATCACATTGGTGGGTTTCTCCTATCGTAATTTATTTTATAGGTTTCCATATCATCCATACCAAACACATTTTCAAATTCCACTTAGGTAATTTACAAGATGATTCTTTATGCACCTCTGATAAGTGGGGTGCTAGAATTTAATAACACTATTGGATTTATCCATCAAAACACCAAAATTAAAGTCATTATTCCAATTCTTATCCCCATAATGCCTATGAGATTCAACAATATACATTTTATCTTTAAGGGAAACTAGATAATTTCATTATATCTATCAAATTCATGGATAGAAAAGGAATTTCATCTATAAGGATTTGTCCCTCTTATGAAGTGGACAACCACGCATTCATGGGTAATGATAAAACCAGAGGTCTATTGTTCTAGTATTAATAATTTTTCTTAATGCACCGTAATAGATTTGTCATCCATTTTCATTAGTGAAAGGAAATGTATTTCTATATTAATATGGAGGTTGTGGGAAAAATATTTATCCATAAACATTTTTATGCATTCCTTCCACTCCATTGCTTTGTTCTCTTACATTAGATTATTATTCTTAATCAGTTTCCACCACTGATCATCTTCATACACTATACGTTAAATATACAAAAAAACCTTTTCTTTCATGGAACATTGATGGGTAGAGAATATATTTTTTATGGAATTGATCCATTTCTCTGCAATTATGTGATCGAATGATCAATTGAACGTAGGAGGCCTTTGTTGCATGAAGATCTTGACGGCAAGTTGCTCTCTCTTTGGGGGGGATATGGTGATCCTATTGATCTAGGATTCTATTCAGAACCTGAGTTAACTGAGAGAGTATCATAATAATGTTTGCCATTCCTACTCCCATGGGGTTGGGCAATTCATTGGGGCAATCCTCACACTATAATTCAGATCAATTTTTTACATTATTCTTCATATTACCGACCATTATCAAGAATTAAAGTAAAATTATGGATGAAGATATTCAAAAGTTAAAAACATAAAGGGAAACTAAAAACATTGAAAGGATAAATTATAAATCACATTTATCTTCTTAACTTATGATTTTCTAGGCATCAATCTATGTTATCCATGATCTATTTTCTAAAATATATTATTATGGGAATTTTTCTGTTCCCTAAATAATGGTTTGTATCATGATTATGAATTAACCAACGAAAATCCGCAAGTAGTATCAAACAAAAAGTGAAATAAGGATCGTTTTCATGTACTGGTTCCCATTTGAGACTACCTCAAAGTAATTTTTTCAGGATTTACCCTTTGAAACATCTTTAATAGAGACACATCCACTTGTTCATATCCAATAAATGATGAATTTTCCTGATAAAACACTTAATAAATACTCACCCAAAATCATGGGATGTTTTCATAGACTTTTAATTATCAATAAGTGTTTTTACTAGGGTTTCATAATCCTAATACCGAAAATAACTAAACATATCCTTTGATACCAACTATAAAAAACACATTATTTATTACACATTTTTACATGATTTATTATATATATTTTCACTTAATACAACTCAGAAGATCGAGAGGTCTAGTGTATTGGAAAATTAGTAACATTGCATAACAATATAATACATGAAATACAATATCTCAATAGAAAATGTATTTTACATGACCACAACATTCCTTCGTACTTAACACTACATGGGATAACCTGAGGATTAACATAAGAAATGGGTGAGATATAAATCACAGTAAGGGAATAAACATGTAATAACATGAGGATAATAATACATGTTAGAAATGGAATATAAATTATCCATGAAGGAACAAGAATATAAATGAATAAAATATCATGATAATCATCACAAGGATATTGGGAATCAACATAAAAAATCCATCATAAACAAAAAGGAATCTAGTAAACCCATATCCCAACATGGTGTACAAAATTTCCAATAATAGAAATAAGGTAAACACCTTCCTCAAAAAGAGGTATCATGATACAAAACATTACCGAATTCATTGAAACACTATTAGGTCACACCATTCATAATAATTTCAATTTCATGATTACAAGTTCCATAAAGATCATATAACATGGATTTTATCAAATTCATAAATTATTCCATGATCAAGGAATGAGTATTATATACATTGAATTCCTCAATAAAAAATTAAATGTGTATAAAGGTGAATAACATTGATTGAAAAATGGGTATGGTATTCACTACATGATGATTTTGGAATGTAAAATCATCGTCCAATTTCAGATGCATAACGACGTCATATAAAAATTCATAAATCAGGTTGATGAGAGTGAAAGATTTTTTTCATCATTTGTGCATGATATTGATAGTAAATGGATCGTGGAACATAATATCCAAACATATGAAATGGAATATAATAAGTATAATATTAAAGAAGTTCTTTAACAAGAATGAGGATATAAAAATCTCTTATGGAATTTCGGCTTGATAACTAGTGTATATAAAGCATCATGAATGGATTAATAAGAGTGTAAGGAATCTCAAATTATTTATAAATCAAATGGATAGTAATGTGAATAGTTATCAAAATATCCCAACTTCTGCTAATAAAAATTAAAACGCATATCACAAAGGAGTTATGGATAACAGAGGAGAGTGAAGGATCCCTTACTTAGATGATTGACTCCAAAAGATTGGGAGGGAATTCTTCGGAGATTGGGACAGCATGGGAGGAACCTTAGGAGAAAGGTGAAGAACGTTTTCGAGCTTAAAACATTTTTAGTGAAGGGAAACATAATCTTGGGTGGTTTTATAAAGGAAAGGTGGGGATGTAAACATTATTTTGGTTTCAGACACCTCATAACAAAATATTCAAAAAAACAAACCAGCCCACGCTTTTTGCCCATTGTTTCTGTAAAAGGAAAGTGGTATAAATTATTTTATAATGTTAATGGCCAAATATATTAAAATATTTCCCTTTCTTATGTGGAGGTGATTCATACCATCTTGGAAATTATTTTAAAATCATAAAATATATTATATCGTTTGGAGGATTCATAACGTCTTTCTAAAATAAATAAAATAAACATAAATTTAAAAAGTATTAAAGGGAAAACATATATTTGGCCGAATATCCCATTTATATTATTTGTTACACAATTATTAGGGCATCCGTATTTCATAAAACACACTGATTTTTTATACGGTATTTAATTTTTACCCATAAATTTTATTATCTCATGAAAATTATGAAAAATTCATTTTTTGATAATTTCAACATCCTGATTCCAAAAATAATATTAATTATTTATAAATAATTTTATAAAATAGTGAATTTTCACTTTTAAAATAAAAACAGATATTTAATAAAAATTGATTGGTTTTGAAAAAAAATTAAACCACAATAAAAATTACTTTTGAATTCATTAAAATTATATGATCTATTTTATTAATAAAACTTATTTAATAATAAAAATTTACTTGGATATTATTTATTTAAAAACCATTAATGAATTAAAAATTTATTTCTTAATTGAATTTAAATATAAACCCAAACTATTATTTATTCTTTAAAAATAATTAACAAAGTAACAATAATAGAATGAAAGTATATTCATAATTCTATATGAAATAATGTACACAATAAAAATTTTAGGTTCTTCTTAAAAATACTTTTATTACACCATAATATTACCTGTGATTACGATGTGCGATGATGGGGCCTTCATGGGGTCGTTCGGTGAACATTGTGTGGTCTATGATCTCGATGAACTTGAACATCTCCTATAAATGGTTCTTTCCATTCTTAAGTCGTTGGATCATGGCTTTGGTTTGGTCTAGGGAAAATCCCAAAAATGAAATCTCCCTAAGAATCTCTAATAAATGGGATTTATAGGGAATAATTCTACTATTTGAGACCATCATGTGTTTTGTCTATGCCAAAAGGACTTGTTAAAACCCTATTTTTATACTAGTCATGTGATCACTATTCGATGACTATTTTATAAATGGTAGTGATACATAAAATTCAATTAAATAATCTAGATATTATAATAAAAATAATTCAGGTGTCTTCTAGATTCATAAGATATTTAATTAAATAAAAAGGTGTAATTTTATTCATAACATTTTGGGTTGTTACAATCCCACTTATCATGTTACACTATGATAATGAAAATCATTCTCAAAAAAATCTTAAGATGAAGTCTCTCTATTGTGGTAACCTCTTAAAATTCATATCCATGACTTATGCTTCACTTTCTGTACTGTTGAATATCTTTGATCACCCAGCATTAATTGTCCCTACATTACCATATCAAAAAGAATCCAATAGAATCTATCTTTCAAGTATCCTTTACCATATCATGAATATCATTCGAAAAAGAGAAAAAAATTCTTCTTTATAATAATCTCCGTCATCACTAACTCTGGAAATATAATTTTTTCCATGGATTTGAATTCCATTTACTTTTCTGTCATGATTAGTAACATCTTCTTATTTTAACATATTTTATAAGTCAGTCGATTTCTTAGTAGATCATCAAGATGAATCATAGAGAGATTTATTTCCTCAACAGATGAATCATTTAGATTTTAGAGAGGTGGGATCATTCAAAATGTTTTATTCAAAATTTAAATATTCTTAATTTCAACTCCATGTCCTCGGGTTGATCCAAAAAACATCTATTTTGTGATTAAAAAACAATCTATGTTTTTACCCAGATGTATTTTCAGATCATTGAACAGATTTTGAATGACTTGATGTTTTGTGAACTTTAATTTGTTATCACGTTCATATCTATTTTAAATTCTCTCCCAAATAGAATTTTTTATAGTGAAAATATTAACATTCATATAGATTTGATCAGTCGGTACTATAGTTATATCATTTTTATCTTTGGCATCTACATTAAAAAATTTCCAATTTGTTCCCATTATCAAAAGAAATTTTTCATCACTGACCTGAATACCCTGGTTTATTGAATATACTGTTCCCATCCCAAGGGACCGGATATGAGATCTCATAATATCCATAAAAATTAGGTATTTTATTTTATTAAATTTGTGGACTCCCAAAACATTCACTAAATTCTCCAGGAAAACAATAGTGGTTATATTTAACACCTATAACTTAGCTCTAATACCACTTGCAGTACTGTATAACACCCTAAGAGGGGAGGGTTGAATCAGGGTATAAACGTTTTCATTGTATGAGATCGCTCTATTCCCAACATTGGTACGAACATGGTCATCCTATGTGATGGAATTTCGCAACTGTCAAATGCCCATATGTATATGTAGAAAGAGAACACAGTAATTTTACATGGTTCACCACATAGGGCTAGTCCCTGTAGCATATGACGACAGTAAATTTTCCATACCTAAATCCACTTATTGTTACTAGTTATAGCAGATTAATTTTTTTTATAAATTATCACTATTTTCCATTCCAACTACTTTTAAAAGAATTTTATTTATAGAAACAATCCTCTCTCAGATCACTTCAAATGACTCCCTAATGCTCACTACCTTAGGTGAAGTCTTACTCAGTTTATCGACCTTAATATCACTTAAATATATTGGAAAAAAATTAATCTCTTTACCATATTTTCAGGAGAATATTCTTGAAACATAGTCCATATTGGATTCACTTGAATAAACTCTTCACTAATTCCAGATTTCCAACACTATTTTTCAAAAATCATGAAGCTTTCCGGATACACATTCCTATTTCATAGATACATCATCCTTCACAAATCTTCTATCTTTCAGGAATCTCCCAGCATTTATAGAACTCTAAAAAATAATGAATCTTCTAGTGTTTGAGAAATCCAATGTTCTAAAATTAATTAAGATCAATTATTTTTTAACCATATGTTTTCAAATCATGTGTTCATGAAGATTTGGTGATTTTTAAATAATTCCTTTTTTGGAAGGACCTTCATGAAATTAGAGCATTTCACCGTTATTTGAATTTTCACTATTTATTGTGAAGATGAGTTTCCTCTATTTTATACATCTCAAATTGTGAATCCTGCATGATCATCTTGGCTATCTCAAAAACTACTTCTTCCAAGCCCAGGAGGCTCCTATTTGTCAGAATGCCCCAATGAAAATTTACCATTCACGAGTCCCCTCACAATTTCATAGCTTATATTAATTTCATCATGCCTCATCCATTCATCATGGAACCTACATCTAAAACCTTCAATAAATCATAAAAATAGATTCTATATTCTTTCTAAATTCTCAATATCTTCAAGATGATCTAATAATCACAAAATCTAAGCCATTACCATATTATTGAAGAGAGGGTCCTGAAAATCACTCTTTCTCAATTCTTTCCCAATCCACAAGATTTTGAGCTCCAAAAAATTGGGGACCGATGTTAAATGGTTTCAGCTTTAACACTATCCCCTCATACACATTAAAATCAATTTCTATTAAAACTCCTTAATAATCTTAGTGCGGATTGACACAAACACATAAAAACACTATGTTTCCAGGTATGAAAAATATAGTTCTAAAAAATAGCATGTTGAATGTAACAATGGTTTTTTGATTTATATTATTCCTAAACAACATATCATAATCTATATTTAATAAATTTTCTCAATGTATTCACAGATTCAAAATTTTTAGTGTATTATCCTTTTTCTGAAAAAATTTTAATATTCTAATGAATGATTAAATATTCCTTCCCTTGTGCATCAAATTTCAACATTTAAACCCAACTACTCTATTTTATAGTAATATGTTTGAATCAATACATTCATTAATTTCTCTATTCTCCATGATATATTCCTCAAAATCTAAATTCGTATATTTATATCAATTATTCAATTGACATAAATTTTCAACTCAACTAATTAGCTTTTAAATACACCTATGAATGTGATTAAACCTCTCAAATTCATATGATTTAATAGAAATGAATTAAATATAAATAATATTAGTGAAATAATTATATAATATAATGAAACACATATCATTTTTGGTATATTTAGTACTCCTCCAAAGGAACACATCTGACTATATGAACATGGTACAATTCATTCTTCTAATCTTAACCATCATGTAAATTTCATTCACCAAATTTCAATTATGATAGACAACATAATTATTTTTTGGTTTCTTATTTTACTTTGGTATGTTTTATATTTCATGAATATACATATGCTAAAATCATAGTTATATTCATATATTTAAATTGAAAATTCATTCTTCACCATTGATCATTCTCATCAATGAAACTCATGTATTAACTATTTTTATCAATTAACTAAAAAACACACTATTTAAATCCCCTCATAATGATTTTCCATCCTTCAACATTCTGATGAAACATTTATTATATAAATAGGCCACAAAAGTTTTATTTTTAAAATGATGATAGTAACTCAAAATATTATTCATCAACACATTGAAAAAGATAATTCGATATGATTTATAACTTATTTTAAATAATCACGGTTCTTTTAAATCCTTTCCCATAAAGTGATTCATAAAATATGAAATCCCTATATCCTAAAACAAAAAACTATATATTTCAAGATTTTTTTTATTTTTATACATGTGTGATTAGAAAACGTAATCAGGTTTCATAATTATTCAACCATTCATTAATTTTTAATATACCACAACCACTAATTATTTTTTCCTGATTACTAATAATCTTGATATATTTGGAGATCCCATTCAACATATACTAATATGGTAGTATAGGAATATAATTTTTGTGTTTCATCTTAGTTGAACATACCACCAACTAGTTTCCTCAAGAGAATTAAAACAATTATATAAGTTTTCCTTTTTTTTAAAAAAAAAATCTGCACTAGATTCTAGGAACGTCATCAGAAATACCCCTTGATTATTAACCCCTAATCAATATTGTGAGTGAAAAACTATACCAGAACCCATCGGATTTGTTTCTATATACTCTATGAAATAAAAAACATTACGAAATATTAAACTACATGGTTATAAATAATGTTTTTCAATAACATAAAATTCATTTTCTCATTAAATTTGAAATACTGTTCTTTATTTAAAATTTCCCATGATTACAAGAATTATACTTCAAAATTTAATTCCATAATTTATAAACTTAATTTAATATCTCATACACTCCACAATACTTTATGTAAAATAAATAATTCCCTTAGTTTAATGTAAATATTTATAAGGTAATTTAAAACTCTCTCCCACTTATTTCACGGTATTTATGAACTCCATAGATTGGAATTAAAAAATTATTTCTAAACTACACTTATCATTTCTAGAAAATTATTTTCCTCCCCATTCCAAGAAATAATTTTCTGTTTATGAATCTAAATATTCTTGTTATCTAATATAAGAACTGTATTGATATCTCCCTACTTTTATAAAAAATCTATTTCACTCATGGAAATGTTCTTTACATTTTATTCATTAAGATATTTAATTATGAAACAATGTCATTGATGAATGATATATTATTTCCATTAGTAATCCTATTTTATTTTTGATATTAATGGATAAAAATAATTCATTGAAACCCCTTTAGTTTCTAATAATGTAACGCCCCGACCCTAGTTACCCAGAGTCGGTGCATTATTACATAACATTGGCATGATCACAAGAAAGATCAAATCTCGAAAGACCGATTGGTTTAGTAGCCTTGGAAACACTAGATATATTCATAAGTTTTACATTACATCATAAATTGAAAAACTACTACAATAACATAATGTCTCCACAGTCCACACTATTATCCTCTCATAATAACCCTGCAGGTCATTCATAACTTACTTCTTCACATCCTGGGAAAAATAAAACATAGAAAATGGGTGAGCTCAAATGCCCAGTAAGGATAACAATATAGCGGGACATTCAAAATAAGAATAAACATTTAAGGCAATGCATTACTAAAACAAAATCCTTTTAAACTTGAACTTCAACATAGTATGGCAAAAGTAAAATGAAATAATTCCATTTACTTGTTCACATGGATATTCTACTAATCGAATAATCACATGAAATATCAATAACCACTTCCATAATGTTGGAATGCATAATGCCAGACTATCATAACCACATAGCCAAGGCCTCGTGCCAAGACTACAAATAAGATTTTTCCAAGGCCTTGTGCCAAGACACTAGATTGTCTCATGAGACCTACCGATGCATCAGGGATCTATAGCGGGCTCCACCCATCACATATTAAGTCCAATGCATTCCCATATGAAAAGGTTTAAACATAACATAAACATTCGTATTAAAACTAGCATACGAAATGTCAATAATTTCACCATAAACTATGAATGGTATAAAAATAGCACATCCACAGTCAAACATATCATAAAACCTTCAATACAATATAGAAGTTTTGTATCATAATATATCAACTTCAAATAAGTGTAAAATCCATCAAAGGATGTTGACATAGATGAAATCAAAACTATTTTTAGAGAAATATCACTTTCTATTTTTGAAATAATTTAAGAGCCATATAAAATAAAACATTTTCTTGAAAATATTCTTATAAGCTTGTAAGGAATGCTTTGAAGATTTTATAACGGCAGAAAATAACCGCACTTGCCGTATAAGTTAAAAAAACATTCTTACCTTAATTCTGTCGAAAAGGTTAAAAAGGACCTTGTTTTGAAAACGACGGAAAGATTCCTCTTATAAAAAGTCAAACAAGGGTATAAATGACTTTAACCCATATTCTTGTAAATAATAAAAATGTTTTGAAATACATTTTGAAGAAACATGGATGTGGATGATAAAGAGATCCCAGTAGATTATTACGTATAAACAACCTCGGATAATGAAGAGATTGTGAAATAACCCTTACCAATTTGGTAACTTATGAAACATACAACCCATGAAATAGGTATCATAAAATGAATATGTAAATACACATAGATTAGAGTGTATTACACGAAGAATATAATTATGGGCAGTACATACACCACACAAAAGGTGATGGTGGCAATATGGCATGAATCTCACGGAAATAAGGAGTGAGATGAAAACCCCTTACCTTGTACTTTTCTTTGGTTGGGGTAGGTTAACCTCCTGTATAATGGTGAAATAATTTTTATTAAATTATACAAGAATCATATACATTAATATGATATCATATATGATCTTTTAATATTGATTTGATAATAATATCTTAGTATTATCATTGTTTCGGGTGTTAACTTACTTGTTTTCTTTTATATGTTTTGTTACGTAAGAAATGTTTGTAAAGGATAGGCTGTATATTATTCATATCCAGAATGATATCAAGTCCTTAAACATCATTTTTTAAATCATCAAATGATAATTATACTTGAATGGATACGATGGAGAATGAATCTCATCGCGTTCGTGGAGACGGTAGTCCGTACGTACGCACGAGCGACAATATCATTCTTTTGATATTAAAATAATATATAAATGGATGGTATATCATATATACTTAATCATTAACATGTTATATTTATTATTTACATGAGTTACACATCATTATTATACCCATCCAAATAATATTATATTGAATAACAATTACACCACGACGTGGAGACGGTAAGCCGTACGTACGCACGTATGGTGACATGTTATTCAAAGGGTGGATAGAATACTGAATATGGTTGTACTATATTTATAATAAAATCACAGTATATATATGATACTAGAGTTATTATTTTATAATTTTAACAACAAAGGGAGAAGAAGTGGAAGAAGAAATGAACTTGGAAAAAGGGTGGTGAAATCATTACCTCTTCTTCGGGTTCTTCCTTTTGATTTGATCAAAAAGGCTCCTTAGGTTGGCTTTCTGATCAAACTAAGGCCTCTAAATTGTAGTGAGGGAAGTTGGGAGAGTATTTGGGCAGAGTTTGGCCGAACCAAAAGGCTTTTAAGGTGTGAAGAAATGAGAAGGAGGAGTTCCCTTTTATAAGAGGGGTGAGGGGCACCTTTGGAAAAGCTAGAGATATTAGTTTTTAATAAATTCATAATCGGTTTCCAATGGCTCCAAAGTATACTATTCAAAGGTTAAGGTGGGTATGTGTCGAAAACAACTCAACCAATAGAATTTAGACAGGTTTGGGTACTTATATTAACCTTATCTTTAAGTATTAACTCTAAGTTAATTAGTTTCACTTTTACAATGTCTCTTTGTATTTTTATATAATATGGTTAATAAACATACTATATACATCCAATAGACCCCCAAGTGGTCCATTAATGATGAACCTATCATGATATAAGTCTCTTGTCCGAACATTAGATTTTTAGAAATTTAATATCAGTTAATAATATAATATTTGTTTTAAGAACTCTTTTATGTCAATTTTGACACTATTCAATAGTTGATTTTTTTGAAAATCATAACAGATTGATTAATTTGAACAAAGTAAATTAAATCAATCCTAATATATCATATTATCCTATAAAATTAGTTTAATTCATTAAAAGTTTCATATTATATTTATTTGGGTATTTATAATATCAATTAACTTAATTTTTCACTATTTTAGTAATTACTGCATCATAATTGTGTCATAAATAAAATAAATTATTTAATGTCTAAAAATTATAAATAAAATATCATTATGTAGGAAATCGTTTTATATTTCTAATTAATATTTATAATCTAAAATACAACATATATAACCCTATGTAATAATTGTTTTTCTAAAAGATATATGCTTGTGTCATTTTTGTATTCATTTTAACTTAATTAAAATAAAGTGTCCCTATCACCTAAAAGTGGCACCATGGGGTCCCAAATCGACCCAAAGATGCCTATGGTCGAACATGTATCAACCAATAAGGCTAGGACACGTTTTAGGGTAATTTAGTATTATTATAATATTATTTTTTAACCCTTATTTACCAGATTTACCCTTAACCATGGTAAATAAAATATTTACCATAGTAATTATTCAAAATGTATAAAAATAAAAGTTACCTATTTACACAATTTGGACATCCTGATTCCAAATATGGAATCCATTTTTCTAAATTCAAAACACAGAAGTGGCAGAAATTAATTTAAAATTAATTCCCGCTGTCAAAACAAAAAGCGTGTTTTTAAGAGATAATAACTATCAAAAGATTGACACTTGTTTATGTTCGGTTTAATTGTAAAATTATGTCCAATGACCAAAATTATATTAAATGGTAAAAATATATTCTAAATATACTTTAAAACCACTCAAATTCATAATTTATCACTATTAATTATTTTGATTAAAAAAGTTGTTTTTAATTAAAATTTAGTAATTTTCACTATTCATCAAAATATGAAAGTTATCCGAAAAGTACCAAAATTTCACCTTAGGCTAAATTCGATATTCTGAATCCAGAAATGAAGTCCATTTTAAAATATAAAATATATATAATTTCAAAAAATATGTATTACTATTCATAACGGCTAGTTTAATTGGTTATGGTGTGTTAGAACTCAGTGTTTCGTACAACACACGCTATCTCATTATTCAAAGAGAAGTGTACCGTAGAAGCTTGGGGTGTTACATTCTCCCCTCCTTCAAATAATTTCGTCCTCAAAATTTCTAGAATACTTATCACGTGAAAAGACTCGGGTGATTCTTCATCATAAGTTCCTCGGGTTCCCACGTTGCCTCTTCCATCTTATGGTTTCTCCACAAAACTTTTACCAGATGCGTTGTCCGGTTTCTCAGTACTTGTTCTCTTGTATCAAGAATCCTGACAGGCTCTTCACAATAAGACAGATCGGGTTCCAGTTCTAATTCCTCATAGGTGAGTACATGCATTGGGTCAGGCATGTATTTTCTCAACAGAGATACATGGAACACATCGTGAACTTTGGAGAGACTTGGCGGCATTTCCAATCAGTAAGCCACAACCCCAATTCGTTCTAGAATTTCGAAAGGTCCGATGTACCTAGGACTCAATTTACCTTTCTTACCAAAACGTATGACTCCCTTCCATGGAGATGCCTTCAGGAAAACATGATCACCGACTTGAAATTCCAAATCCTTCCTTCGATTATCGGCATAGCTCTTCTGCATACTTTGAGCTGCTTTGATGTGATTTTGGATTACCTCCACCTTTTCCACCGTTTCCTCCACCAGTTCTGGGCCTACAAGTTTTCTTTCACCAAAGTCATCCCAACAGGTTGGTGTACGACATCTCTTTCCATATAATGCTTCATATGGTTCCATCTGAATACTCGAATGGAAGCTATTGTTATAGGAAAATTCTACCAGTGGTAAATATTGATCCCACATACGCTGAAAGTCAAGTGAGCAAGATCTCAACATGTCTTATAAGGTCTGAATAGTCTGTTTTGATTGTCCATCTGTCTAAGGGTGGTAAGCAGTGCTCAAATGATGTTCAGTATCTAGGGATTTCTGAAGTCTTTTCCAAAATCTTGAAGTAAAACGGGGATCACGATCAGAAACAATCGATAGGGGTACTCCATGAAGTCTCACAACATCATTAATATATAGTCTTGCTAGACGTTCCAGGGGTAGATCTTCTCTTATAGCAAGAAAATGTGCTGACTTGGTAAGACGATCAACAATAACCCATATTGCATCATTCCTTCTAGGAGTCTTTGGTAGCCCCATGACAAAGTCCATCGTAATATTGTCCCATTTCCACTCCGGTATGGGAAGAGGTTGCATGACTCCTCCAGGCTGTTGCCTTCCAGCTTTCACTTGTTGAAAAACCATACATCTTGACACAAAATCAGCAATCTCCCTCTTCATGTTGTCCCACCAAAAATGTTCCTTCAAATCTCTATACATTTTCGTGCTCCCAGGGTGTATAGAGAAATTTGAACTATGAGCATCATCCAATAATTCCTTTTTTAGATCAGGTAAATCGGGAACACAAAGTCTCTTCCCGAATTTCAAAATTCCATCTTCATACACAAAGTCTCTCAATCTCCCATCATTCACAGCTTTAATCTTCTTTTGAAATTCTTCATCATCGGTCTGAGTACTCTTAATCCTTTCTAGTAAAGATGGTTTGGAAACCATTTGAAAAAGCATTGATGTTTCACCTTCCCTGGTTATTCCAATGTCCATCTTCACTAGATCCATGAAAATTGGATCCCTTTAAATTCTCATATTGTTCAAAACTCCATGATCTTTTCTACTCAAAGCATCTTCCACCTTGTTTTCTTTCCCGAGTGGTAGTGTATCGTGCAATCATAATCCTTGAGTAATTCAAGCCATCTCCTTTGCCTCATGTTGAGTTCTTTTTGTGAGAAAATATACTTCAAACTCTTGTGATAAGTATAAATCTCACATTTTTCACCATAGAGGTAGTGCATCCATATCTTCAAAACAAATATCACAGCTGCTAACTCGATATCATGAGTAGGATAGTTTTGTTCATTAATTTTCAACTGTCGTGATGCATAGGCAATAACTCTATCATTCTGCATAAGGACACAACCAAGTCCTTTCTTTGATGCATCACTATAAATAACGAACCCATCATTCCCCGATGGTAGAGTCAATATAGGAGCATTGACTAATCTTCTCTTCAGTTCTTCAAAACATTCTTCACACTCTTTTGTCCAAACAAATTTAACCCCTTTACGTGTGATCTTCGTTAATGGGTTATCCAATCGGGCAAAATTCTGGACGAAACGTCGACAATAACCTGCCAAACCAATAAAACTACGTACCTCAGTTATACTCGTAGGTGTTGGTCATTCATGGATTGCCTTGGTCTTAGAAGGATCAACAGATATTCCATCTTTAGAGACAATATGGCCAAGAAAGGAAATCTCCTGAAGCCAGAATTCACACTTGCTAAACTTCCCATATAATTCATGCCTCCTCAGAGTCTTCAAGATAATGCGCAAGTGATTTTCATGATTTTCGTAGGTTTTGGAGTATACCAAGATATCATTAATAAATACCACCACAAATTCATCGAGATACTCCTTGAAAACTCTATTCATCAGATCCATGAATACAGAGGGTGCATTAGTCAATCCAAACGGCATTACGGTAAACTCGTAATGCCCATACCTGGTTCGAAATACTGTCTTCGGAATGTCTTCCTTCTTCACACACAACTGATGGTATCCAGATCGAAGGTAAATCTTTGAAAAGTATTGAGCTCCATGTAGTTGGTCAAATAAATCATCAATACGAGGTAGGGGATACTTGTTCTTTATCATTATAGCATTGATCTCCCTGTAGTCGATACATAACCTCATAGATCCATCTTTCTTTTTAACAAAAACAACTGGGGCTCCCCATGGAGAAACACTAGGGCGAATAAATCCCTTATTACTCAATTCCTCTAGTTGTTTCTTTAGTTCAACTAATTCTACAGTGGCCATTCTATAAGGGGTCTTCGATATAGGCCTTGATCTAGGAATCAAATCAATGGAAAACTCAACTTATCGTTCTGGAGGATGTCTAGGTAAATCTTCCGGAAATACATCTACAAATTCTTTCACAACAGGTACATCCTCTATTTGAACATTACTTTCCTCACCGACAGTTATTTCATTCTCTTCCACCCCAATAATTGAATTAAGTTGAGCTACTGGGGGTGGATCTAAATAAGAATTAGGTGGTGACGATTCTGCTCTAAAGATAAGGTGTTCCTTATCATTATCATCAAGAATCGTAACCTCTTTCTTCTTACAATAAATCTTCGCATCATAGTCCGAAAGCCAGTCCATACCGAGGATTATATCAAACTCAATCATGGGTTTGACGACGAGATCAGAAGATAAAGAACATTTATGTGCTCTGATGGGGACTGATTCACAAAACTTTGTTGCAATGATACTTCCCTTAGGAGTTTTAACTGAAAACTCCCTTATTAAATCAAATTGGAAATATCTAATTTTCTTAGCAAACTGGGAAGATATGAAACAATGCGATGATCCAGAGTCAAATAATGCATTTTCTAAACTTGAGGAAACCATTAAATTACCTGCCACCACGTCTTTCGGAGCTTCTACCTCAACAGTAGTGATAGCATAAGCCTGGCCTTGATCCCTTGGCCTTTTCTGAGGTAAGTTCTCTTGACGCTTAGGACATGCATTTGCATAATGCCCCATCTCCCTGCAATTGTAGCACTGAACGTTGGTAGCTTCCTTCTTCCCCTTGCAATCACGAGCTTGGTGGCCTTTTTCACCACACTTGTAACAGACTCCCATTCCCTTCAAGCAAGTACCAGGATGTTTCTTCCTGCATTTACCACAAGATGGATATTCAACCTTTCCCTTCTTCCCCTTATTTCCATTCCCAGATTGATCAGCTGGTCTCTTCTTCTCTTGCTTTGCTTTAATGTCATAAGACTTAGAGAATTCCTTTTCGATCTTGATAGCACATGAGACAATGTCTTCGTACGACGAAAAGGATTGTGAGACTAATGCTCGACGGAGAAATGGTTTTAACCCATCAAAGAAATGATCAATATTACTTCTTGGGTTACGTATATAATCTCCAGCATACCTTGCTAACCTTTTAAAGTTAGCCTCATACTTGTGACATTCTCATCCTCCTTTTGTCTCAGACTCAGAAATTGCCTTTCTATATCTGCTCGATGGTCGCAAAGAAAGTATTTTTCTAAAAATAGACCTTTGAACTCCCTCCATTCCATATTTGATACTTCATCATCTTCCTTTATGTTTTGAATCAATGACCACCATTGATTAGCATCTCCAGTGAGGCTGTAAACTACCATGATAACTTTTTCCCTTTCACTGCTCCCCAAAGCCTGAAATATTTTCTCTAGGGAATTTATCCATTGCTCTGCTACTAAGGGATTTGTACTCCCATTGAATGTTGGTGGTTGTTGCCTCATGAATCGATCTAACATTGATCCTCCACGCTGTGTATCAGGGTGCTCCATACGGGTAAGGTTATTATTCATAACCTGAGTAAGTTGTCCCAGTATGGTGATAAGCTGATCGGCACCAGTTGCATCACCAGCTCCACTATAATTATCTTGAGCAGGATGGAAATACTTACATGGAGTGCGTGCATTGATATGATTTCCATTTCTTCCACTAGGTGCCATTTCTAAACAATGGCATAAACTAGATCAGTTTATGAATCAAAATACATAATCCCATACTGATAAAACACTTAACATAAATTGAACTATTTATGGATATAATCCATAATCATAAAAATGTTTTCTTTGAGGTAGTATATGCTCATAAACCCTTCATAATGATTTGTAAAGAAAATGAGAGTTATCCTAAGCATATCCCCCTGGAGTGTCGTAACCAAGAGTGCAGCAAGGCCCGTTGTCGTGCACCAGTTCTCGTTCGAGTCTAGCTCAAAGTGGTGTTTTCAGGTTTTACCCCTAGGTACATCTGTGCCAGAGCTGCCTTTACCTGCTCGTATCCAGACAGGGATGTATTAATCAGAAAACTCACAAAATCTCTAAAATACCAAAATTCTAGGAAGTTCTTCTATACTAATCCTCAAAGTTAATCTTAGGTCTACGTGCTCTAATCAGAGTTTATCTAAATCTATCTTCCAAGGTTTGTACTAAACTTCCTCTAATACCAACTGTAACGCCCCGAACCTAGTTACCCAGAGTCGGTGCATTATTACATAACATTGGCATGATCACAAGAAAGATAAAATCTCGAAAGACCGATTGGTTTAGTAGCATTGGAAACACTAGAAATATTCATAAGTTTTACATTACTTCATAAATTGAAAAACTACTACAATAACATAATGTCTCCACAGTCCACACTATTATCCTCTCATAATAACCCTGCAGGTCATTCATAACTTACTTCTTCACATCCTGGGAAAAATAAAACATAGAAAAGGGGTGAGTTCAAATGCCCAGTAAGTATAACAATATAGCGGGACATTCAAAATAAGCATAAACATTTAAGGCAATTCATTACTAAAACAAAAGCCTTTTAAACTTGAACTTTAACATAGTATGGCAAAATTAAAATGAAATAATGCCATTTACTTGTTCACATGGATATTCTACTAATCGAATAATCACATGCAATATCAATAACCACTTTCATAATGTTGGAATGCATAATGCCAGACTATCATAACCACATAGCCAAGGCCTCGTGCCAAGACTACAAATATGATTTTTCCGAGGCCTTGTGCCAAGACACTAGTTTCTCTCATGAGACCTACCGATGCATCGAGGAGCTATAGCGGGCTCCACCCGTCACATATTAAGTCCAATGCATTCCCATATGAAAAGGTTTAAACATAACATAAACATTCGTATTAAAACTAGCATACGAAATGTCAATAATTTCACCATAAACTATGAATGGTATAAAAATAGCACATCCACAGTCAAACATATCATAAAACCTTCAATACAATATAGAAGTTTTGTATCATAATATATCAACTTCAAATAAGCGTAAAATCCATCAAAGGATGTTGACATAGATGAAATCAAAACTATTTTTAGAGAAATATCTCTTTCTAATTTTGAAATCATTTAAGATCCATATAAAATAAAACATTTTCTTGAAAATATTCTTATAATCTTGTAAGGAAAGCTTTGAAGATTTTATAAGGGTAGAAAATAACCGCACTTGCCGTATAAGTTAAAAAAACATTCTTACCTTAATTCTGTCGAAAAGGTTAAAAATGACCTTGTTTTGAAAACGACGGAAAGATTACTCTTATAAAAAGTCAAAAAAGGGTATAAATTACTTTAACCCATATTCTTGTAAATAATAAAAATGTTTTGAAATACATTTTGAAGAAACATGGTTGTGGATGATAAACAGATCCCAGTAGATTATTACGTATAAACAACCTCGGATAATGAAGAGATTGTGAAATAACCCTTACCAATTTGGTAACTTATAAAACATACAACCCATGAAAGAGGTATCATACAATGAATATGTAAATACACATAGATTAGAGTTTATTACACGAAGAATATAATTATGGGCAGTACATACACCACACAAAAGGTGATGGTGGCAATATGGCATGAATCTCACAGGAATAAGGAGTGAGATGAAAACCCCTTACCTTGTACTTTTCCTTGGTTGGGGTAGGTTAACCTCCTATATAATGGTGAAATAATTGTTATTAAATTATACAAGAATCATATACATTAATATTATATCATATATGATCTTTTAATATTTATTTGATAATAATATCTTAGTATTATCATTGTTTTGGGTGTTAACTTACTTGTTTTCTTTTATATGTTTTGTTACATAAGACATGTTTGTAAAGGATAGGTTGTATATTATTCATATCTAGAATGATATCAAGTCCTTAAACATCATTTTTTAAATCATCAAATGATAATTATACTTGAATGGATATGATGGAGAATGAATCTCATCGCGTTCGTGGAGACGGTAGTCCGTACGTACGCACGAGCGACAATATCAATCTTTTGATATTAAAATAATATATAAATGGATTTTATATCATATATACTGAATCATTGACATGTTATATTTATTATTTACATGAGTTACACATCATTATTATACCCATCCAAATAATATTATATTGAATAACAATTACACCACGATGTGGAGACGGTAAGCCGTACGTACGCACGTATGGTGACATGTTATTCAAAGGGTGGATAGAATAATGAATATGGTTGTACCATATTTATAATAACATCACAGTATATATATGATACTGGAGTTATTATTTTATAATGGTAACAACAAAGGAAGAAGAAGTGGAAGAAGAAATGAACTTGGAAAAAGGGTGGTGAAATCATTACCTCTTCTTCGGGTTCTTCCTTTTGATTTGATCAAAAGCACTCCTTAGGTTGGCTTTCTGATCCAACTAAGGCCTATAGGTTGTAGTGAGGGAAGTTGGGAGAGTATTTGGGAAGAGTTTAGCAGAACCAAAAGGCTTTGAAGGTGTGGAGAAATGAGAAGGAGGAGTGCCCTTTTATAAGAGGGGTGAGGGGCACCTTTGGAAAAGCTAGAGATATTAGTTTATAATAAATTCATAATCGGTTTCCAATGGCTCCAAAGTTGACTACTTAAAGGTTAAGTTGGGGAGGGGTCGAAAACAACTCAACCAATAGAATTTAGACTGGTTTGGGTACTTATATTAACCTTATCTTTAAGTATTAACTCTAAGTTAATTAGTTTCACTTTTACAATGTCTCTTTGTATTTTTATATAATATTGTTAATAAACTTAATATATACATCCAAGCGACCCCCAAGTGGTCCATTAATGATGAACCTATCATGATATAAGTCTCTTGGCCGAACCTTATATTTTTAGGAATTTAATATCAATTAATAATATAATATTTGTTTTAAGAACTCTTTTATGTCAATTTTGACACTATTCAATAGTTGATTTTTTTGAAACTCATAACAGATTTATTACTTCAAAAAAAGTACATTAACTCAATCCTAATATATCATATTATCCTAGAAAATTAGTTTAATTCATTAAAAGTTTCATATTATATTTATTTGGGTATTTATAATATCAATTAATTTAATTTTTCACTATTTTTGTAATTACTGCATCATCATTGTGTCATAAATAAAATAACTTATTTAATGTCTAAAAATTATAAATAAAATATCATTATGTATGAAATAGTTTTATATTTATAATGAATATTTATAATCTAAAATCCAAAATATATAACCCTATGTAATAATTGGTTTTCTAAAAGATATATGCTTCTATCATTTTTGTATTCATTTTAACTTAATTAAAATAAAGTGTCCCTATCACCTACAAGTGGCACCATGGGGTCCCCAAATCGACCCAAATATGCCTATGGTCGAACATGTATCAACCAATAAGGCTAGGACACGTTTTAGGGTAATTTGGTATTATTATAATATTATTTTTTAACCCTTATTTACCAGATTTACCCTTAACCATGGTAAATAAAATATTTACCACAGTAATTATTCAAAATGTCTAAAAATAAAAGTTACCTATTTGCACAATTTGGACATCCTGATTCCAAATATGGAATCAATTTTTCTAAATTCAAAACACAGAAGTGTAAGAAATTAATTTAAAATTAATTCCTGCTGTCAAAACAAAAAGCGTGTTTTTAAGAGATAATAACTATCAAAAGATTGACACTTGTTTATGTTCGGTTTAATTGTAAAATTATGTCCAATGACCAAAATTATATTAAATGGTAAAAATATATTCTAAATATACTTTAAAACCACTCAAATTCATAATTTATCACTATTAATTATTTTGATTAAAAAAGTTGTTTTTTATTTAAATTTAGTAATTTTCACTATTCATCAAAATATGAAAGTTATCCGAAAAGTACCAAAATTTCACTTAGGCTAAATTAGATATTCCGAATTCAGAAATGAAGTCCATTTTAGAATATAAAATATATATAATTTCAAAAAATAGGTATTAATATTCATAACGGCTAGTTTAATTGGTTATGGTGTGTTAGAAATCGGTGTTGCGTACAACACACGATGTCTCATTATTCAAAGAGAAGCGTACCGTAGAAGCTTGGGGTGTTACAAATAATCATTTATTTATATTTTATTACTACCTAATTATCTATGGAAGAAATCATTTCACTATTAATATTTCCTCAAAATTTCTATAGAATATATATCGTTAGAACTCCTTTTTTATTTTTAACCTTTCATATAAAAATATACGACACAAAATTATATTTTTCAAAATTATATTTCGTTGATTTTTGGTATTTCCATTTTCATATAAATTATTTTCCTCCACTACGTCCCTATTTCACTATGTATGTACAATATGATATTTTGAGTTAATCAACCTATATATCTTCTTCTTCCTTATTGGGTAATTTTCACAAATGTTTTTATTATTTTATTAATAAAAACATAAAGGTAAATTTACCCTCCTATTCATCATTTCACTATATTTGAATAAAAGAAATAAATCACAAGAAAATACTAGAATAGTGGTTAACACCAGTTTCTTCGATATTAGACCATTTCAATTGAATATGTTACAATCCACTAGAAATAATGAGTGAAATACAAATTTTCAATTTTCATTTATTCCCTAAGGATGGCCTCTTCATCATCTCGTAAGATAACATGGAATTTTTTATCTTATTAATGATGGAACCAATACTATTTTTTAATAATAATGGAGTATGGATTGTGTATGTTTTCAATCATCACATATCTAATGATGGAGATTTCATGTAATATGGTAATATGATTGAGGTTGAAAGTAGTGTTGAATGTGGAACTATTTTCTAGTGTTTTCCAATATTTTCTTCCTTAAAATCCGGAATTTATTCATAGGATTGAACATCATGAAGAATGATGAAGAAATAGGAAAAGGTGGGAAATGCAATGCTACGGACATAGAATGTATACCATGTATGGGAACGGCTTGCAGAACACATACATGAGAGTGGGAACAGCATGCTGAATGGTTCACAGAACCGTAATTAGTTCATGGTGAAGAATTTCGGGTGAAGGAGTGTGGTACACAGAATGATGGAGATTTGGAGGATTATTGTGGTTTGAGGTTTAAGAGATGAACACTGTGGATGTTTTACCAAATAAATTATTTGGTAAATCATGGATTATCATATATTTTTGATCCATTTTTCCAACATGAGGGGCAGTAATCCCCCTTGTTAAGGTATAGTACTGAAAATAATAATTTGGGAGGAATTTGGAGAAGTCGAAAGTGGTTCGTGGGATGGAAAATTTTTATTGGAATAGTTGATTGGTGGAGGAGAAAATAGTTTACATAAGAGAGTTGGTTTGCAGATGAATCTCTCGTAGTATGCGGAGAAGAAATGTCGTACACAAAGAAAAAAGGGTCTTACACACTGAGGAAGTAGAGAACATATGAGGAGTGGAGGTGGCTCGTAGTGGAAAATCAGTACGCCAAAGTATATGCAATACACCTAGTAGGGTATGTTTGCAAAAGGTGGTTTGTGGGTGAGACATATGGATCTTATATGCATATAATATGCATTACAAGGTGAATAGAAGTATGCAGAGTATGTCAGTATGTGGGGACGAATATATTGTGGATGATGTATGAATGTACACAGAGTAGGGTAGTACACAGCGAAGCACATTCAGCACGTGGATTCAGTTTACAGACATATATTCCAGAGGCATCTTGCAGAGGCAGAAAACAGAGATGGTTCGTGGAGAGGTGATCCACGAACCGAACCCACCACTCATTACACAGAAAAGGTAAGTTTGTGTGTGGAACACTCAAGGAAGCCTATAATATGACCAAATCAGTTTGCAAAAGTAATTTCCCTAACCTACTAGTAAGGGGAAAATTTATATACATCTGGGGATAAAAAATTTATTTTAATATGACATCCATTTGTAGTTGAGGATGTATGATTCAATTCTAATACATTGAATAGACCATAACATTTATAAACTGAGTTTTGGTTCCTCCCATTGATGTGAGCATGGGGTGTCAGTGGAAGTGTCCTGAGGGAGGTATTGAGATATCCTAGAAACTTTGTAAAGGCAAAGTATTTGTCACATAGTTAATGTGTTGGTCCTATTTACTCCCAATCTAGTGAAGATTAGTGGATTTTGGTATGACAGACACATATTCAGTGTATGCTCCATAGACCAATCCCTTAATGGTGAACCAAATAAAAGTATGTTGGGGTCCCTTTGCATGTGATTTCTTGATTTCTGTTCTTATCCATCAAACTAGTTTAATGAGTCCCTATAAATTTGGTAACAATATCCATCATTTTAAATGAAAAATTTGACACCCTGATTAACCCCTCCCCTATTAGGGTGTTCCTGGGTCTTAAAAGTGGTAATAGAGTGAGGTTCATGTATTTTGGATTCTCTATCATAATGTTATTCAGTGAAGGGTTTGAGTTTTTCATTCCTAAGTCAATAATGAAGTGCAGTCTGATGAAGATTAAGTTATCTCAAAGAATAAGTCTATATCCATAATTTCCTTGATAAATAAGAAAAATAAAGGGAAGGGATATTTGAAGAATTAATTCTTATCTAAATAAGAGATAGTGTGCAGTTCTTCACTCCTTTTTGAAAATGATTATATATCATGATTTGAATGTATAAATAAGGTGGATCAAATTTCCACCAGAGAAATGGATGACACTTAAACCTCATATAAATCAATATTTTCAAGTGATTGGGATTTATGTGTTAGCACCTTTTGAAGTTGTCTAAAAAATAATTAACCAATAACAAGTAAGAATTTTGTTCAATCTACAAACACATATGAAATTTAAAGACTACAAAAATATAATCATGATATTCTGGAAGAATGTGTCATCGTTTTTTGTAGAATTTTTCAATGTAGGAAGCAAGAAATAACCTAGTTTAGAAAAGAAATAGATTCTACGGAGGTTATATTGGAATGAAATGTTTCAAAATGTTATATTCTATCCAAACTGGTTAGGACCATTGAATAATGAAAGGGGACATGAAATAAGATCCATGAAATACCTCAAAAACATTAAAGATAAAAAGGGATTAAAAATCCTCTTGTTGAAAATATCCATGTGCTCGAATTGAAATTCAAAAACAAAACTAATTTCAAGAATTAACATTTGGATGGAATATCCAAGATGATCAAGGAATTTGACTCTTTGATTCAGAATAAAATGAACCTACGTGAAAAATAAGTTATCACAATAAATAAGGATTGTGATGAAATTATGATTATGATTCATGATCATTAAATCATCCACAATATGAAATTTCTATATTTGGAAGTGTAGTTAGTCAATCTTGATATCACATATATGGATAGTTTACAAATGAATGAAATATTTTTAGTTTCTACTCATTTCTAACAGGAGGATTCTAATGTTTAATGACCTATAAAATGTAATAAAAAGATCATGACATTTTTTTATGATCTATCTCAAACTGTAGAGAAGAAACAAATGTACATCCAAATCAACTATTTCTATTGATTTTATACATTTTATCCTGAATAGTGAAGTTTTTAAGGATAATATTGGAAGATTATGGAGGAAGAAAAGATATATGAAACCTACCACTATTTATATGGTGGATAAGAAAGAGATAATGTTAGTTGGTTGCTCACAGCGAACCCAATAAGGCATGAAGAAGATCTAATAACCTTTTACAAGAGACACAAATATTTCACGATTTTTGGGTTAATGTTGGTGATGCAACAGATTCAGGAATTGTGTATTAAATATTTTGTACAATCTACAAAAATTTATGGAACACAAGAAGAATTTCTCATTGGGGAGGAATCTTGATAAGAATAAGAAAAATCCACATGTCCATAATCATATATTTACTACAAAAAAAATTATAATGTTTGATAATGTATATGATTCTTGAAATGGAAGTGGTCACAACGATGGTACATTTTTATCTCAATAAAATTTCATTTTTGAAAATATTAGAAGACCCAAAAAATGGTTATGTATGAATAGTCTCCCTAGGGAATAAGTGAGAAGAATTATTTGAAAAGAAGTCCTCCTATAAAGGTATAAAATAATAATGGTGAGAAGACATTCAGAGTTTTGTACATGAAGTTGAAGGGAAGTATGTTCAAATTAATGACTAATTTTGATGACACTCAAAAGAATTCATGTGGAAGATTCAACCCTGCTTCCACAGTTCATAATTAAATGTTGGTTATTTAGCAAACATATTTGGAATGAATGAGGAAACGTGATGATGCACGGGCAATGGATGCTAAAAAAGTAAAATAAAATATTCCATGTGTCAAAGACAATGTGTAAGAGAGTCTCCAAAAAAAATGAAACTCATTTTATAAAGTATTTTAATTTGAGAGATTCATGAAATCATGTCATATTACAAAATTATATTTATCCCTAATACCAGAGGAAGAATCAATCCTCAAAATTAGTACTAATGTATCACCCATTATGGTTGTTAAGAAGAAACATTCTCTACACATAGTAGAAGATAATACGAGGAGAGCCATGTAACAAAAACGTAGGTCAGAACATATGACCTAATGTGAAATCATCAAGATTGAAGTTAATAGAGGCACTAGATTTAGAGATGCATCTCAAACGAGTAGTTAATATTGATGATTCAAGGAGATTTGACTCTATTCCCTTAATTTGTTTTGTATTGTAGTTGTTCTTATAATGTAGGGAATTGAAGGTGAAGAAATTTATCAAGGGAAGAACCTTGAAATGTATATTGGGGTTTCAATTATTGATAGCCATGATGAATAAGTCACTATCTATGAACGATTACCCAATTGATCTTCAAATTAAGATATGATAGAGGTTCATATTTGGATGAAGTTGAAGGTGTTAAACATTGGATAACTACGATACATAAGGTAAAATCATTGTCTGATACTATTTCTTGTATCCTTAAAAATAAGTGTTAAAGAAGATCATCTATAGTGGAGTTGTGGACGTTATCCAATTTTTATAGATCAAAGATGAAGAAACATCATCATGTTATCACCATAATAAAACTTCATGAAATCCATTATTGATGAGATCTACCATTATGAAGAAGTTTCCAGAATCATTATTTTAATTATTATCTTACCTGATTATTTTGGAAATTGCAGGATGGTCATAGAATTAGAAAATAAGTTTCATGTATCATGATCAGTGGTCAAGGGACAGATTCCGATGCTGAAATTGAAAAATCCTTGCAAAATATATTGGGTTGACCTAATGAATAGGATCCAAAAACAAGAGTTAGAAGAAGAAACTATAGCTAATGAAACTATATATGAACCTCATAAGAGAAAAAGAACATATAAAATTGATCAATTGAAAATTATTGGATATTGTACCTCACCTAGACCTACAAGAGGAATGAGGAATGACACACAATCTACCTTCCTATCAATTGTGATGCCAACCTCATTTGATAAAGCGGTGAATGTTTAATCATGGGAAAAATCCATGAATGAATAACTCAAACTGATTCACAAGAATCAACCCTTGGATCATGTTTCATGACCAAAAAATCACAATGCGATCATGAACACGGTAAACATAGTGTGTAATAGCTATTCCTAGGTTAATGGAATTGGATTCGAATAAAAGCATTTCTCCTGTGGAAAGACTAGAGTTGATCATATGGATGCTGATGAAAACATTCCATAATGACATTATTGAAGATGAAGTTTAATTGAATGACCCAAACAATGGGCATGGTATTCTTTCTTAGATTCTTATCTAAGAATCTCCAATTCCAAATTGGTGGTGTCGATCATAATCTATGAATGAAGAATTCATAGGATGATCAATTTATTATGACTGAGTAAATGGATGATATTATATTTCATGTAAAATGGATGCGATCAATAGATGAATTTTCCAATCACATGAAATCATAATTGGAAATGTTTATGATTTTTGAGTTGACATGCATCTTGGGGTTGTATGTGATTTAGATAACTGACTCGACATTTATTTCATAGTAAAATTATGAAAGTGATTTACTGAATAAGTTCAAAATGCATGAATCAAAACCGATGTTGACTCTAAAAGTTGTTGGAAATAAACATAGAAAGCAAGAGGATAGGAATTATGTGGATCCCAACATGTACATGAGAATAATTTGAAGCCTACAGTACTAAACTACAACCCAACCATATATTTTCTATGAATCATTATTATCATCGCTCTTTCTACATAATCTAAAAGACAAATATATGGAGGTAGCGAAAATAATCTTTCAATACCTTCAAGGAACTCACAAATATGATTTATAAGTTGATATAGGTATGGATAATTAATTGTAGGCATTTTTTGACACATAATAGGCTAGAGATTTGATAGATATAATGTACACAGGTAGAGGAGATTTCATCATTGGAAAATATTATGTATTGTAGTTGTGTAAGAAATAGGAAATTACTTCTTTTATTATGGCTACATCTAAGTATATTTCTGCTATAATGACATTCACTCAACTATATTGAATTAAGAAAAAACTAATAGATATTTTTTATGGCATGGAACTTCAAATGGTGATTAATTGTGATAACAAGAGAACAACTGATCTTTCAAAGAATCATGTTCTACACTCTCGTATGAAACATAATGAAATTTGATATCACAACATCATGGAAAAATTTGAACAAGGCCAGATTAAAATGGATCATGTTGGAAATCAAGATCAAGTGGCTTACAGATTGAAAAATCTATTATGTGCACATGTGTTTAAGAAACATCAGTTGAGCTTTGGTGTTCAACCACATCCCAGTTCAAGATAAGGTTATGAAAATCCTTTATCTATAGTTTTTTAATTGGATTAATCTGTTTTTTGAATTAATGGAGGTTTATGGGGAGAGATACGATCTACATGGAGAATTTTGTTGAGCACTGCAAGTCAATATTTGATTCGTTGGTTTTATTTACAATAGGGGGAATAGAGAAATTCAATGTTGAATGTATTTTTGGCATAATAGAGATGGAATTGAGGAGTTTCAAAATGTTACAATGGGGGATAATTAAGAGAATGGAGAAATATTTCTGTGAATAGAGGAAATCATTGAGAATTTTAGTTCTAGAGAAACCAATTGATTTGTATCCTCATTTTTTTACCCTGATCATTGCTCACATAGAATTTTAGTGTTTCCTGAGTTGTTTCTTGTGAATTAGGTTTTCATTGCATCTAGTGGTTCATTGAATTTAACTATCAATTGAAAATATCCCCAAATGGGGAGATTCTTGGAACCAATTTGGTTAGTTTTTAATATTGGATTATGGTTTGGGTTTATTGTCAATCAGTACAAGGATGACCAGGGAATATGCATGGAATGTGGTCATATGATTGAGGCTACAAGTAGTATTGAAGGTGATGCTTTTTTATAGTTATTTACAATCTTTTAAGTGTAAAAATTGGTTCTCTATTCATATTAGTGAAAAACATGATGAAAAGTGAAGAAAATTTCAAAAGGAAAGGATCCTTATATCCCAAGACATGAACAACATACCATGTCCGAGAACAGTTCACGTACCGCGTACAAGATTGTGGGAATGATATGAAGAGAGGTTCACGGAACTGAAATTAGTTCACGAAAAAAGATTATAGGTGAAGGAGTGCAGTACACAGAAGGATTGGGGTTCCCATTATTACTATAGTTCATGGAACATGATACATACATAGTGGAGGTTGTACAAAAACATAGATTGGTAAATCATGGATTAGAGGATTTTTTGGATCCAATTTTTCTATATAAGAAGAAGTAATCCCTTTTGATAAGGGGAAGGACTAAAATTAACAATCTAGGATGAATTTAGAGAAGTACACTGATGTTCATGGGATGAAAACACTACATAAGTAGAGGTGATAAAGGGAGGAAAAATAGTCTATAGAAGAGAGTATTGTTCAGGGAGGAATCTCTCGTAGTACGTGGCGATGCAAGGTAGTACGCAGAGCATGTAGGGAAGTACATGGTGAGGAAGTGGAGAAAATATATGCAGTGGAGATGGCTCACAGTGGGGAATCAGTGTGCTGATGATGATGTAGTACATGTAGTGGGGACTGTTTGGGGAAGGCGGTTTAGGGAGGCAGCATGCAGAGCTGATACACAGAGCACGTTCAGTAAGCTATAAATAGAAGTATGTGAAGTAGTTATGTTCGCGAAGAATAATAATTTTCCAATTAAGTAAGGAAAACTTATTATTAAGGTAGTACACGATAGAGAAGATTCAGTACGTGGATGAAATATGTGGGAACAGTATGCGGACGTAGTACACAGAGGAATTTTGGAAAGGGATAACATAGATATAGTTCATGGAGTGGCGATCCATGAACCATACCCACTACATAGTACATAAAAAATGTGTGGTATAAAGAACAATCATGGAATACTATAAAGTGGAAAAATCAGTTTGAAAAAGTAATTTTTTTGTAACCTACATGTGTATGGAAAAGTGATATACATATACGGATAAAAAATGGACTGGAATAGAGAATAATTTTTCATATATGAGGATGCATGATTCAATGCCAAACCATTGAAACAACCTTCACACAGATAAACTGAGTTTAGGTTCTTCCCAAAAAATTGGGATTCGAGGAGTCTGCAGAAGTGTTCCAAAGGAAGTAGTGAGGTATCCCAAAAATCTTGTAAAGGTAGTGTTCCTGGAATAGAGTGAAAGTGAAAAAACCTTTGTATTCCACTGAAAGTGAAGATTAGTTGATTTTGGAACGACTGACACACTATAATTGTGTGCTGCCAGGACATATACCTTATTGGTGAAACATGAAAATGTGTTGTGTGGTCTTTTTTCATTTTATTATTTTATTGGTGTTCTTATCCATCATACAGTTGTAATGAGTTCCTACCAACGTGGGAATAATATCCATTATTTTAAAAGAAAAATTTAACACCCTGATTCACCCCTCCCTTCTGTGGGTGTTCTGGGGTCCTACAACTAATTTTCCACTCAACGATGTATTTATTTCTAATAAAATATATTTTTAATTCATAATAATAGAAAATATTTTCAATAAATCCATTTAACTTTGTTGAATCAATAAAAACTTCTCCAAAACATCATGCCAAGTTAGATATTGCGTTCACCTAATTATGAATCTAATCCATAAAATCATCACCATCCATTAAAATATCTCCAAATTGAGAATGGAATGTTTTTATTAGTGAATCTTTGGCTTTATAATGACTAACATTTACGTCATGCAGATTTATTTAAATTTTATACATTGTCTTTGTGTACATAACACATGTAACCTGTTTATCTTAACTGGATGAAAGTAATTCATTGTGCTCTCATATTTTGGATTCTATATACCATTATCTATAATATTGAACTTTTTCCTAAATTTATCATCATAAAGAAGATTCCTAGACATATTTTGATTTTTTGAAGTATAACATTCAATATAAGGATCCATCCTTTAATTATGTATATGAAACCATATTCTGTAGAACATAATGACAAATGTTTTGGGAAATATTCAAGATTTAATAAAATATTGTGATGAAATAATGTCAAATAATACTCAAACCATACAATTTAGAACCATATATTAACAACAGTCACACCATTTACCAATTATTATTATGTAAATATGTACTCGAACATTAAATATCTTCAATAGAAATTTCCTCAACAGTTCATCATTGGTATAAAACATATTTAAAAACATAAAAAATACCATATGTGGCGTATAAAAAAAAGAACATGAAAAAAATTAGTATTAATTCAATATATCCATTGGAATATGGAATTTTACATATTATTTATAAATTTATTATACCTGATCTAACTACATAGAGACTAATTATCTAAATAAAAATAGAAACCACTGACACTATGATCACACTCTCAGTTGACAAGGTCTGATGAAATTATTTACTATAAATTAACAAATGGATTACATTTTATTCTCTAACAAACAAACATCAATTAATAACACTAAAATTTACCATAAAACTAATTTAACATAGACTTAATAAACATGAGTAATAGTAATATTCTCTTACACTAAATATTACAAAACAATACTTAGATAAATTCAATTTTGGGAACTCATATTGGATTTTAATTACATAAATAATCATTGATCACACATTTTTATAACCAGTATATAACACTAAAAACAAGTTGTAGTATATTTTGTACATTCATTATTATTATAAGTGGTTATGAATAACTATCATTGAATCTATAATCACTATAATCAATATATTGAGTCACATGCAATTTATTATGTTGGATCACCATAACATCATACATGAAATGGAATATAAATCATCAAAAAATATTATGGAAAAAAACGCTAGTTTATTATCATTGGAATCATATCTAATAATTAATTGATTCTCCCTCAAATGCATGAAAGTAGGAAATTAATAAAAAACCCATATATTAGGGATTTAGAAAAATCATAGTCATGATTACAAGAGAAATAGAGAGATATGGGATGATAGGGATATACTCACCATAAAGAGAATAAACAATTCAAAAAATAATTTAATAGAATGCTAAATGATGTCATTTAAGGTATATAAATAGAGTTAGTAAAAGAGACGAGAGGGTACGGGCACTCTTGGCTAACTAGATGAAAATGAGATGGTGGTGTGTTTCTTATTTTATAAGAAAATAATTTTGAAAATTTTAATATACTTCTAGATAAACCATGTTCCCAGTATCCCATTACCAATTTCCTAATTGTCCACCTATGAACACACTCTATCCATCTATAGAACTAAGTACTCAATGTTACTCTATATTATATAAAATGATTTAAATAGAAAAAACATTTTCATATGACCCCAACTTCAACCTTCACCTAGGTCCCATATCCACACTCATGCTGAGTCACATAGAGCTTCACCAAACTGTTTACATGAAAATTATCAATGTCTTCCTAAAGTGTCGGTACCCTTTATAGTTCATCACCAAATGAGGTGTCATTACACTTTCATGGTCAAAAATCACATTTCTCATCCTTAACTCAAACAAATTCTATAATTTCACCCAATTAGATATCAAATATTCTAAATTTCATTTTTATTTTTCTAGTAATTCCAAAATCATTATTTCATATATGAAATATAATTTACTCATATTTCAAATTAGCATTATTTTACATTACTTGAAATCTATTTGATAATTAAAATTAAATCTCATTACATCTAGGAATTACAAGTCATGAATCACTAACACAACTATTGTACCACTCACCATGTTTAACATGAATGACTTTATCTAAAAGATAAAATAAAATACTTTCATTGAAAGCATGGGTTTAGTTTGAATGTATCCCAACAGTTTTCCTATACATTACCATTGATAAATATCTTATATTTTTATTATTAATGGTTTAATCCTTACTATAATGATTTCTATATCAAAAATATTTGTGTAACAAATATATATGATTACCATTTATATTAAAAACTATAATAAATTATCCATTCTCATAATAAACTTGTTATCCTACATAATAAGTCTCATAATTGGTTAGAGAATTTCAAAGTGTTTCACTCATCTAATAACCATGATAAAGATTTCCCATTATGAGGACAAATATATCTGGATAAAAATTACCAAAAAAAGACACTACTTTGGTCTTTTATGCCATAATATATATACAGGACTCATCCATGCACACCCAAAGCCCAATATATTCCACGTTTCCCTGATTAGAATATTTTTATACATACCATTATGGTAGGTTATACTCTAATATCCCAAATATCATCACCCTAATTCCACAAGTACCTAGAAACCTAATTAATCTCCATAGAATTTTTAGGTAAATAATCTATTACCTTAAATGTAGATTGATGGATGTATAAAATAACATTGGTGTCAAGGAAAGAGAGCATTAAAAATTCTCTTAATGTCATGGTAAGGCCCCATTTCTCGAATACTACATTATTTTAAGTTCATTTACATTCATGTCAAACTAAAACATGAGTGGTAATTTAAACTAAATCACATTATATGATACTATTCGACAAACCAATTTATGGTTCATGAATTTCTATGGCAATATTGAGTTTTAAGGACTCTTGATATGGTATCTCATAAAATAATTAATTTAAATTCTTATAATATAAAAATACAAATTATATTTCAATATCAATGGTCACCTAACTCAATCATTTATGAAATTCATTCTTATAGGATATTGAGTAGGAATGAATATTTATGGAGTACTACTACATTCAAAAATGAAGTAAATTCATTAAATATAGTATTCAATTCCATTGGAACTAATTCATATCCAAAAAAATTATAAGACTTTTATACAGATCCAGGAAGAACCTAATTACCCTATCATCTTCTCTCTCTATAAATTTTTCACAGTATTGTAACATATCAATACACACAGTTTGAAAATCATTCAATGAATCCCTCATTATAAACAATGTACGTATGAGCCATCACAAAAACAATACTAACCATGTTCCCAAAATTTACCTCCGAATCAAGTATATAGGTTTGAATAAACTTGAAAAATAGTCAACTCAAACCATAATTCATCATATAATATCATTCATAAGATTTAATACTAAATAAATTCTATTAATTATATGGGATTGTACCCTTTTTACATATTAGGCATACATGAAAATAATTATCTTTATTTTGGGAGAAGTATATCAAAGGTAAAAGGATTTCCTTATTGAACACATTGGGGCTACACCGACCTCATACCCATCATAATTCCACCACTAAAATACATTTTAAAATAAATCAATACAAAAATTCCCTAGAGACTAGTTAGAACAGTATCATAACCAATATTATAATCGTAATATATACCACAATGAAAATGGTTTTCCACTTTCAAGTGATAAATATCAAGAATATATTAAAATTAAGATTACATAATTAATCTGTTATTTCATGGTACATAAGAAATATTTTATTAATTTATTATTGGCATGTTATTTAAATGAAACAAATGGGGTTTCAGTCAAAATAACCCCATTCCCTAATCAATTTTTTTGTGGTTCAACAAATATTCATGTGTAGATAAGTATGATGTGATCGTAAATTTTTTTTGAAAAGTGAGAATTAATTCATTGTTGAGACATTAAGTAATTGGAACCCTGATTTAAATATTATTCTTAAAAATGGTCATCAAATTGAATCATAAAACAAGTTAAATATATAATATACCATTCATGCATAAGAATGTTTATGAAATATGAACTTATATTCATGGTATTGTTAAATAAAAAAACTAACTCTGAACCAGGACCTATGGATCAACCCTTTGGTTCACTATTATATACTTGATATACTTAACATAAAAGAATAATCAATATTTAGGCTCATTTCCCAAAAAATTTCCAAGAAGCATGATATTCTAACATAAATTGGTTTCCCATGTATATTATGGGTTACATATCATATATAAATCTATACTATATATTGTATATAAAATCCTAGAAAACATAATTTCCACTAAAATAGTACTTTTAGTTCCATGAGATAAATATTTTTTAGACATAGATACTTCCACATTCCCATGTTCACTCCCTGATTTCCCGGGGCGAGAGAAAATCATTGAGGGTAAAAAATTCTCATTAGTGAATGAAAAACCATCTTTTAGTGATTTTTCTAGAGACTTCCAATTGTTATGATTCTATTTTTCTTCCCACATATCATGGTGTCATTTGAGTGCCCTTTCGTTCTCTGCTCTAGCCTCAGGACTATCCATTCCTCCCTAGAGAGGGTATGGAGTGGGGTGACACAAATGTTTTGGGATGTAGGTTCATAGGCCTTCATAGTTTCATGTGAGTGTCTTTAATTGGTGGTGAGTAGGAGTTTCTATTCCACAGTCCATCTGATGATGTTGTGTGGGATTATTTCTACTTTCGTTAGTGAGGTGGGGCACTGGTGGTCAGTCCCTCTAGTTCAGGTGTGGTGATCTCATCATCTATTTGGTTACTTCTTTGGATATTTTTTCGGATAGTCTCTATTATGGTTTTCTATCTGTATATGACTTTTGGTGGAGGATTTATTGTAACAAATATATAGCGTCAAGGAAAGTGATCTACATCATCTTCCATGGTTTGTATCAGGTATGTTTTATTTTTTTCTATGGTGTTAATCTTGTATAGTGGGGATCATGTATGTATAAATTGATATTGTGGTTCTTATTCCCAGAAACCCCTCTTCAGAAATCTTATTCAGTGGTGTTAGGGTGTTGAGGGAGATAGGTGTTAATCTAGAAGGCCACAACATGACTTTCTCTAGCATGATGATCATGATCTCCTCAGGTTTTAGCTTGGATTTTTTGGTTTGAATTTAAATTTTCGAATCCTTCCAGAATTCTAGTTTGAAAAAAATGTCTTGGTTTCTATGTTGAATATTGAATTTTCATTTGGGAACAGTTTTATTTGTTTGAGATTTGTGTCTTCTTTGATGTTGTGGTTCCTAGTAACCCAAAAAATAATTGGTTTTTAAAATGAAAAAATGGGATTTAGTCAAAATATCTTACAAAGTAAAAAAAATTTAATATGACATAAAACATCAATAAATAATAATAAAAATGGACTCTGAAAAAATTAAATAAAAACTAATGAAAATAAATGGGCACTACCTAAAAATAACTATTATGATTAATCTGTCATAATGATGAACTCAAACCTCGTTCCCATCCACATTCATTATCAATAAACATTTGAGAATGTACCATTTTATAGCATTGAATACCTGAAATTCCTTATTTAATTCTATATATTACCCAAAATTCATATGTATTTTAAGAGAGTATTTTGTGGTAGGAAATCACTAATTACAGCCTTAACATAATCATTTATATGTGTGTATGCATACATTTTATTGATATGATAAAAAATATCATGAAATGTGTTAACAATAATTCAATAATTCAATTGAAATTACATATTTTATTCTAATGAAATAATAGAATATATAAAATATTTAAAAAATTAATTTACATGCTACTCAAATACTAGGTGAAACCCACTATATTTTATTTTAGTCATGCTGAAAATTAGTTGTACTTACTTCAATATAATATAAGTATAGAGGATAAGGGATACATAAGATTTTGAGAACATATAACTGAATCCCAAGAGAAAATAAACAATGTGAATTTAACTACATCAGTAATTTGTATTATCTCATGGTAAAAGGGTAAAATGGGAACAAGAGTTTAAGTACCTTTTATTAATTTTCATATGACACTATAGGAATTGTCATAAAAAAACTATACATCAATGTTTTATGTAACCGAGATATGTTCAATAACATTATAATAATATTCATTCCCTCCAAGATTATCTGGATAATAAATAAACTATTATATGACTTGTTTATTGTTATTCCATAAGTCTTTGATAGGCTATACAAGACTCTAATAAAATCATTAAACCCATATATCATTCCATTTTCATTAATAATTTGTTTCATGAAGATATAAATAATAAATTACACATAAATCAATTTTATACATATTTAGTACATTTTTAGTGTTTTAAGTGGTATTATGTAACCTTAGGAGACATCATAAGAAATATAGGTTATATCCTTATTCACACAAACTTTCTTACCCAATCTCGGTATCACATCATAGATGGAAAGACATATAGATTAATAGATAATTCAAGGGATTTCTACCAAGGTAAATTGAAATAAAAACCATCCATAATTGTAGGTATATTCACCATTTAATCAATGAAATAATGAAATAATGTTACACCCCCTCCCCCTCCCAAAATATTATTTGGTTTTATAAAACTTTGAAAGATAACAGCAGACTAAACAGAGGTATGGGGTTTGAGGATGAAATATCACTAAAAATAGACTCTACATTTAGATTAATTTGTTATTAAAAAATGAGGGGAGGATATTAAATATGGTTAATGAAAGAGTGGGAGGTCAAACATAGGGATCAAACTCTAAGGGTTATCAAGATTAAAATTATCATCGATCTTTATTTTTATTAAAATAATATTAATAATTTATATAAAACTAAATTACAAAAACATTTAGACCTATAATCTATGCAATACAGTACATTTGGTTGTCAGTTGATCTATATGAGACCTCCCAATTTAATACACCTCAATAGGAACCAAGTTACATATGTAGAAAAATTAAATATAAGAAACCACATTAACCCGTATCCTTGGCCCTAATATATCAATTTAAACCTTTAAACTATATTATAAATATTCAAAAATTAATTATTTATATTTACAATTAAATATAATGTCTCAAAATTAAAAAAAAAGTTGATATAACCTTGATGGAATCATATTTCATTGAATTAATCAAATGTGTAAAATTATAAATCTAACTCACGCAACATGATTAATAACAGTATGTATAGAACATAATCACTCTATATGTGATAATTCATTTCAGATTTCATCATGTTCATCATTATCGAAATTCAAACAATGAAAGGTTTTTTGAGCCATGTGGTCAGTGGTCACAGTCATCCAAAATTATGTGGAAGACCCCTTCATCATATTTATTTATTTAAAAATATATTTTAATTGATAAATTAATTATAATTTTTAATATATATATAGAACATATTCACATAAGTTTATCCTTCCAAAAAATAGAGGAGAACAATAGGGGAGTAGGGAAGATTCATAAACCTAGTTATTTTTTACATATATATTTAATAGTTCATATTAATACATTCATACATACACAGACTAATATTTGTGTGTGTGTGTTTATTACATTATAAATTGAAAAAAATATGTTGGTAGATCTAACACCCAATATTAATCCGATTAGACCCACTATACAAAGGGTTATAATTCCAACGATATAAAAAAAAATTGGGAAAGAATTTCGCCCACCCACACTTATTTATTAATATATATATATATATATAAGGTTTTAGTATATTATAATTATGAAATTTTAAATTCAAAAATATTCCAACTGTATTCGACCTAGGTAAATAATTGTTTTGATGTTCTTTTCTACATATATTCCGATGATGATATTTATAATTTTTTTTTTTGAAAATTAAATAATATAATTATTAATTCAAATATTTTTATTCTATAATAAATGATTTATTGGGATATGAATATTTAACGAGTATCGATTTATTTTTTTCCTCGTGTAAAAAAATTATATCTACATTGGTTCACTTTGATATCTTAAGATATAAAATTTACTAAATTATGATTTTGGATATGGATATTTGAGCATGAAATGTAGTGAGATTCTCAGTTATTTTGATGTATGAGAGTAATTTGATGGGAATCATGATCACTAAAATGCTTATGATGACTAGTATTAATTGATTGAAAAACACAAAATAAATATTTAATGAAATTGTTCACAAATATTTTTAATGGGTAATTTTTATCATTTCAATTCATACTGATCTAAGAGTTATTTCGATAAGATAATAAATTATATTTTTAATATTTTTTTATCAATGTTGTGATTTGATATTATTGGTTAATTACATGATCCGTCGAATTATTTTCAACAAGTGGTTAGTGAGCAATGATTGAAATTCATACTAGGAGGGAATAATTAATCATATCTCTCTATAACTATGTAGTGATAAATAATTTATATTAATTATTTTTTTGAATATCATTTACCTAAACATAAATAGTGATATTAGTCAATGACCTATGGATTGTGATATCTTATGATTCCTCTAATGATAATGATGATTGGAAAATGTTATCTTATGGATAACCTATATCAACACACACTTGGATATTTTCATGGAGATTATTTAATAATCATGACAAAACTTCTTAAAATTGACTAAATATATGGTAAATTCTATGATGAGTTCATTTATTCCTCTAATTAAATTATGTATGAGTTTTTTTAAAATCGAAAGATTTTTCATGTCATTATTGCGATGGGGATACATCATATAGCAGTTTTGAGTTTTTTTAAATGAAACCCTAACATTGAAACATTATTTTATAGACCATTTATTGGGATTGAACATTTTTAGTTTGACATGCCTTGATATTCCATACTGATTTTCATTACCTGATACCTCATATACTAGTTGGTGATTTTAGGGAATTATTCCATATAACACTAGGATTAAAATTGAGTGAGAATCCACTAAAAACTTGAATATGGTAATTCCCTTTAAATAGTAATATGAAATTAAAAATTAAATCTTCAATCATTGTGTTAGATCATTCCTTGATTAGGAACATATGTTCAGTGTTATATGATCTACGTTATTATGTGATGTTCACTTGTGCACAATGGTGTGGTTTGATTGTGTCCCACCATATATTGTGTATATTTATAATAATTATTATTTATGTGGGTGATTATTTTTTATCTTTGTTATGTTTATTTTTTTATTTTTCACTTTTTTTTTATGCAATTTTCAAACATGAGAAGAATATGTAGTCAAATTTAAAATGTTTTAGGACTATCAGGATGGAATATTATATATGTTCATAGTTTTTATATTTATCCTTAGCTAGTGTCAATATATATCATCACAATTATGTATTATGTTTGTAATGACCCAAAGTTTTTAATAGAAATTACCTTATTATAAATATGTTACAAAATCACACGAGAAAACAACATAATGAACTAATAAGTTCTAAGTGACCATTACACATAATTTTGTTACTTCTATGTTTGGAATTTTTAAAATCTAATATGCACGGTTGCAATCAGTAAGTTATTTGGGGTCCAATAAGAAAACACAGTTTTTGTTGAATAGTAACCTACCCCTTTCAATAGTTACAAAACCTTATGAATAGTGATATACCCCAATGAATAGTAACATTACCTATTATAGTATAAAATAATTTTCACGTGTAACTATGTCATACCTATATTTTAGAAAATGTAAATGAATGTTTTCAAACTGGTATTTTAATAATAAAATTTGAGTAAAATTAAATACTAAATTAATCATAATTATAAAATCATTTTTAAAAAATTGAATTCATTTTTTGGATTCTACTAATCAAAAAATGGTTTTGGTGAATTTATGAGATTTTTCTAAAATAATTGAATTTTTAGTGAATAGAAAAATACATTAATTTACGATTTGAATACACTATAGTGAAAATACACTATTCCTAACTTCCCAAGTGATGTAAGAACCCAAATCTCAAACTCACAAGAATTTATTACTATTCTGGGGAATATAATACTTATTATTCCTTCTCTTGTGATGAAATAATAAATTAATGACTATAATAATATGAAACCCTCCTCCCCTCCACTCTAAATACCACTTATTATTACCACTTTTCATCACTCCTATTAAGCCTTGTTCCTTGCCAATATACTGCCCAAATTTCTCCCAAAGAACACACACCACGTCCAAAGGCCCCTAGTATATTTAATATATCAAAACATATCCTATTAAGAGGTTCTCAAAGGAGGAAGCCTCAAGAGGTAAATTACCCTTTCCAATTCCATCATTTCTTTAATGTTATTTTCTTTTTTATTCTTTCCTCACCTCCCTTCACCAAAATGCTATGAAAACTCCACTAACATATATTTACTAGAATAATATTATTCTAATAGGGATAATTTATTATCTTCTCTCCTTTCCCCATATTTTATTTGAGGGAGATGAAAGCCCTGTTAGAGATGTGATAATTTAGAACATTTAAGGACAACAATTTGTCAATTTATTTTATAATCGTTAATTATGGTCATGAAAAAAATTGTTTTATGGTTTAACTATATTATCATATATTTAATATATCCTTTTTAAGGTTCTGTAATCCTTTTTTACTAATGGTATTAATTTATAAATCAAAACATTTCCATTGTAATCAAACAAATCGATTAACTAAATTGATTTTCACTACAGTTTTATACATAATATTTTGACTTCACTCTATGTAACCAAATTAAATTTGTAACCATTTAATCTTCTATATATTAACTAATAAAATTCAACTTCAATTATGGACAGTCACTTTCATCATATGTGTTTATCCGAACATGAATCTATCATTAAAGCCACATAAGCTAACATGCAAGAACAATGAAATTGAACCTCATAACCAATCAAGAAAGATATAAATGAACTTAAAATTATTATAATAAACCAATTAAATATAGAATAGGTTTTAAAACTATTAATTAAAAACCTAATTTTTTTTATTCATGTCTTTTATAACAGGTGGATAATACCAACTGATTTAAGGTAAGGGAGCCCCTCCTTTTCAGTGTTAAATCAAGATTGTCCTCTATGCTATTCATTTTTATGTGTAATCACAAATTATGGGGTATGATTTCTCAGCTCCCAAATACATCCCTCATGACATATAAGTGATGATAAGCCCCTTTTGTCTCTCATAAATCCCTCTTAGTTACACCCGACACTGTGCCAATAAAATGTAATGAATTCTACCCTAGCCTTTTTTGTTCTTTCAGGTTTCCTTATCTTTATTTATATCAAAATGGAGTTCTCCTATCTGTTTATGTACATATTTTAAATGATGTTTATGATTGAAAAAATTCATTTATAAATACCCTTTAATCATTCTATTTTGTGGATATACATGTTTTTAAAATATTCCCTCCTTTGAACATTCTGAGAAGAAAAACTGTTTTAATTAATGTTCCCGAATTTTTACCCAATTTCAAGTGCACTATATCCTAAATTTTAAGACACCATTTTCTTTATAAAATAATTATTTTTGTTATTAAAACCTTCTTGGTTCAATTCTGATTTTATATAAAATATTTTCATCTTTTCTCTTTTAAAATCTCTATAGTATTTTTCTTAAAACCACACTAAAATGTTTTAATGCTAATGTTTCTCAAATAAATTCCATATATGTTTTAACTTCAGTTTGACATCACTTACCATGTTATATTAATATTTTACCTTATGAAATTCCATGTATTTTATAATCCCTCTATTTCATGGACACGATTATGATACTCCCATTGGTTGGGCTATATGTCATGATTGTTGTACCCACTTCTTTCAATGGGTACCATTATGTTTATGTATGGTTGATTATGTATGATTATTTATATGGAAAGAATATTCCTTAAAATTTTGTGATGGTTGTACCCAGATAGCGGTCCAATGCATTGGGTACAGTTATGTCTCATGGGATGCGATGAGAGACGAGATTGGTGGTTAGCCTTGACTGGTACTAAAATGGGCAACTGGATTAGCGATTAGCCTTGACCCGTACTAAGGAAATGTTTTATGATCATGCACCATTTATATTATTCCATGTTTATATTATTCCATTCTTATATGATATGATTTTATATGTTTAATTATTTGGATATAATTATGTCATTCCTGGTAACTCATGTTCTTTAGACCTATCCTTATGTTCATTCCCTTACTCGGCTTTCCAGCTAATCCATTTGTTCATGTGTTCCAAAGAAAATCCTATATAGATTTAAGGGCCCAAAGGAAGTAAGGATATTTTTCTACAGATAAAATATTGAAGTGTTTTATTTATCCATGTGTTTTATTTTTTATGTACCTAGTCTTCAAATACAATAGACTTAATGATCCATGGATTGTACTCTAACGTATAATTTTTCTTAATGTCTTTTAATGTTTTATATAAAAGGATTGGGTTTCATAGTTGTTATCAAAGGATGGTCTATTTATTTTGGGATATTAGAAATATATCACCATAGTGAGAACCATAAGGATGAGTCTATGTATAAGAAAAAATTCCAAAATTTTGGGCAGTATAGAGTAAGTGGTTTATCAATAAAATACATCCATATTTGGATATGGGTAGGTAGTGGTGTGTCTAGTACAGATGTATCTAGGGGTAAAATGTGAAAACACCACTTTGAGCTGGACTCAAATGGGAAAAGGTCAACGACAATGGGCCTTACTGCACTCATGGTTACGACACTCCTGGGAGATATGCTTTGGTAGATTCATGAGCTTAGTAGAAACCCTTATTAAGGGAAAAAATCCATTAAGAATATAAGTCAAGAAATAGATTGTGGATAACCTAGATTTAAACCAAATGAATCAGAATATAGGATATACATCTTATTTATATGTTTGTTCTTTTATTTTCATAGATTCCATTTTTTCATCAATAGCTATGTATTCAGGACCTCTAATTATACGTTCTTTTTCATAGTTTATGGGTATTTTTTTATTCAAAAAATAAAGGACAACGAAATTGAAGAACACATTCCAACAACCAATGTGATAGGCAATGTGAATATTTACCAATTGAAATGCATGATATGATAGGATCGAGTGCTCAAAACGTCATCACAGTACTTGTTGAGCTGGCTAGAGTTATGAATAATAACATGAGTCATGTGGTACACCCTCCTCCTCCATGGAAAGAGAATGTTTCTAAAAAATACATTATGCGACAATGGACTCCCATGTTTATTAGATCATATGATCCCCTCCTCACAGAATAATGGATTAACTCCATTGGAATGATATTCATCATCCTTCCGTGCTCAGAATAAGAGAAGATTTTACTGGCGGTCTATTGTTTTGAGGGGGAAGCTGATCAGTGGTGGAAACTGATCAATAATACAATGTCTGAAGAGGAAATTGATTCCATGGATTGGGAGGAATTCAAGAGGATGTATTTCAAAAAAATATTCTCCTCGAACCCATTGTCTCAAGATGTAAAGAGAGTTCCTCATACTCAATTAGAAGAAATATGATTTCATCTAGGTGTATGGATAAAAATTACAATTCTTTCAAGTTACACCATTGGCATTTTCATGAACATTGAAAGCAAGGTGGTTCGCTTATTTAGTGGACTAAAGACGAGTCTATGAAAAGCGTTAGAGATTTATTACCTCAAAAATTATGAGGATATTGTCCATTTCACCCTCAAGGTTGAAATGGTGATTGGAGACTCCCAGTGGTCTTGTGGGTGCAGTGAAATGAAGCAGAAAATGCATAACAAGATGGTTGGTTCATCAAAAAAATCCCATGATGGAAAGAATCCTGAATTTTCCCCTTGTAAAATTTTTGTGAATAAGAATATGAGTAACTGTCTGATGAGAAACAAGAATTGATTCAAATGTGGAATTTTTGGTCATCTGGCCAAGAACTACTAAAAGGATATGAAAATTCATGCTAATGTTGAAGAAGAAAGTAAGGTTCAGATCAATTCTCAGCCAGCAATGTAGTGTATCAAATGCAAGGTGCATGGGCATTGTGAAAACAATTTCCCTAATACGAGGGTTTTCGGAGGCATTCAGCAACCACCTACCAAGAAAAAGGAAGTGCGTATACTCTCACTACTACAGAGGTGGAGTTGGAAAGCTATGTGGTGACAGGTACTCTAGTTATTCATTCATGAATAGTGAAAATACTATTTGATTTTGGTTTAACTCATTCTTTTATATCGTTCTAGATTTGTAGAGCTATTCAAACTCCACCTCAAAATATGGAGGAAAATTTATCTATGAGAACAGAAAATGGGAAAATTATTGCGTCCAAGGTTTATAACTCCTCCTCAGTTAATTTTTGTGGACTGATCCTCCCAAAAAATCTCTTCATTCATCCTTTAGGGGAGTTCGATGCTATCTTGTGCATGGATTGGATATCTTTATACAAATCCAACATCAAATGATGGGAAAGGAAGATCACTCTTCACATCCAAAATCTTCATATGATTCATTACATGTGTAAGGAGGAAGATGAATCTTCTTTAGAATCATCATCTCAAGTTTGGATATTAATGCCTTGTGAGCAAGAATATCTATCTCAAATGATTGAGACAAAAGATAGAATCATGTTTGAAGATGTTCCCATTGTGTGGGATTACACTGATGTATTCCCTGAAGATTTTTCTAGTCTTCCTATTGACTGAGAGGTTGAGTTCTCAACTGAAATTATCCCTAGATCTCTGCCTATCTCAAATACACCATACAGAATGGTCATTGTAGAGATAGAAGAGCTAAAGAAGCAATTATAGGAGAATATGGAGAAGGGTTTTATTTGCCCAAGTGTTTCACTTTGGGGTGCACCAGTCCACTTCATCAATAATATGGATGGATCAATGCCCCTCTACATTGATTATCGTGAGCTCAATAAAATTATGATAAAGAACCAGTATCCCCTACCATGGATACATGACTTGTTCGATCAGCTTCCTGGGGTTGGTTATTTCTCTATGGTGGATATTTGGTTGGGATATCCCCCATTAATGGTGATAAAGGAAGATATTCCCAAGACTGCCTTTCATACGAGGTATGGACTCTATGAGTTCATAGTGATTCCCCTCAAACTCACTAATGCTCTAGAAATTTTATTGGATTTAATGAATATTGTCTTCAAATATTACCTCGAAAGATTTGTGGATGTATTTATTGATGACATTATGATATACTCCCAGAGAAAGGAGGAACATTAAGAGAATTTGAATATTGTGATAATGAATTTTTGAAGGGAGACGTTTTATGAAAATTAATGTAAATGTGTGTTATGGATGTAAGAAGTATCATTCTTGAGGAATTTTCTCACTAGCAATGGGATATATGTTGACCCTTCTAGGACAGGGCAATTGAAGAGTGGCCCCTGAGAACTTCTGTAACAAAGATCTACATCATTTTGGGTCTAGCTGGGTATTATCAATGATTTGTGAAGAAAATATCACGATGGTCAAACCCATTGTCCAAGTTGACACTAAAGGGAGAAAAGTTTATCTGGACTCGTGAATGCAAATTCTATTTCTCAATGTTGAAAAAGAGGCTTATCACTACACTAGTACTCACACACACTAAAATTGGAGAACTCTTTGGGTTGTATAGTGATTCTTATATAAAGTTCATAGGGTACGTGCTAATTAAAAATGATAAAGTGATAGCCTACGCCTCAAGGCATCTGAAACTCCATGAGCGGCACTATCATGCACATGATCTGGAGATAGCGGTTGTGATCTTTGCATTGAAAATCTAGCGGCATTATCTCTATAGTGAGAATATTGAGATATATAGTGAACACAAGAGTCTCAAATATATATTCACACAAATAGAGCTTAATATACACCAGAGAAGATGGATAGAACTCATCAAGGATTATGACTGCTCAATCCACTACCATCCTGGTAAGGCAAACAAGGTGAAAGATGCCCTATGTAGAATGGATCATGCATCTATATCAATGATGAGAATTGAAAATGATCTCATCTTATAAGATTTTACAAGTATGGACATTGAAATCATTAATAGATGAACATCATCAATCCTTTCTCAAATTATTTCTCAATAATCCCTCTTTGAGAAAATAAAGGATTCTTAATGAAAATATGTGGAAATTTAGAAAAGGGTGGAAGCTATCAGAAATGGGAAATCCTTAAATTTCAAAATTGATAAGGAAGGAATTGTAAGATTTGGGATAGGATTATGTGTACCATCTGATCCAGAGATAAAGAAGGAGCTATTTAATGACGCACATAACTCGACCTTCTCTATCAATCCATAGAGCACTAAGATGAATCGAGATCTCTAAGAAAACTTCTGGTGGGACTATATGAAAAGAGAGATTGATGAATATAAATCAAAGTGCTCGGTATGTCAGAAAATGAAGGTTGAGAGGAAAATGTCTAAGGTGATGTTGAAACTTCTACCCACACTAGCATGGAAGTGGGAGAAAATTACCATAGACTTTGTCACTGGACTTCCAAGGACATCCTAGGGAAACAATGCAATAAAGGTCATTGTGGATCATCTTACAAATAAAGCTCACTTTATCATGATTTGAGAGGACTACACATTTGATCAACTTGCATAGATTTACATCAAATAAGTGGTAGGGATGAATGGATTAAAACTATCTATTGTATATGATTATGATCTGAGATTCACCTCTAAGTTCTCTAAAAGTCTCCAAAATTCTCTAAGAACTGAACTGAACTTGAGTACGGCCTATCATCCTCAAAATGATGGTCAATCTGAGTGAACTATTCAGACACTAGAAGACATGTTGAGACTGTTTTTATGGTATTTTAACTCCCTAGAATGATAAACAGTTAAATGACTAAATGATATTCCTCATGTCAACAAGGTGCACCTTCCTTTTCGAGAGTGTGTATGATTAGAACTACATAGTTTAGCATGCTAGGCTAGGATTAGTGATCAGGATGGGAGACCTTCTGAGAAGTTTCTCAGGGTATGTGTGAGTGAGGAAAAATTACACTAGAAATGACATTTGTTGGAATGTGGGTACAGTCATTAATCTGAATACTCGTTCGGGCATGTGGGTGTCACCAAGGGTGGGGAACACACATCTGAGGGGAAAATGGTGATGCCTGGGGGGCCAGGACCTGACAATATTGTTAAGGCGGGGTGTCTATGCGGTCATCGTGACCTGGTTGTCACATTTGGTATCAGAGGGGGTACCCCGCCTTAAGTGAGGTGCATTGACTGGGTAGAGATGTAGGGCCCACAACAAGGATTTCGTGCTCTGGGGGTGGGGGAGTGATTGTAACATCCCTAAATTATAATTTGTTAAATGACTAAATGATATGAATCATGTCAACAAGGGGCACCTTCTTTTTCAGGAGTGTGTCTGATTATAAAGGACATGTGTTGGACTCTAGGGACAATCATTTGTCAGAAGACCCGTTCAGCTATGTGTGTGGGCCCCTAGGGTAGGGACCACGTGTCTACGGGGAAAATGGTGGTACCTGGGGTGCGAGGACCCGACAACCATGTTCAGGAGGAGTGTTTTTGCAATCATTGGGACCCGATTGACACATGTGGTATTAGAGGTGGTACCCAGCCTTAAGTGCAGTGTACTTCCTGGGTTGAGATATAGGGCCTTCAACGAAGACGTTGTTCTCTAAATGGGGGGGTGATTGTAACATCCCCCAATGATAAAGGTTTAAATGACTAAATAATATGACTCGTGTCAACAAGGTGTAACTTCATTTTCGAGAGAGTGTATGACTAGAACTCTACAGTTAAGCGTTCTTGGCCTGGAGTAGTGATTAGGATGGGTGACCTTCTAGGAAGCTTCCCAGTGTGTGTGTGAGTGAGGACAAAGCACATTAGAAAGGTCATGTGCTGGCATGTGTGGAAAATCCTTAGTCATATGACCCATTCGATAACATGGGTGGACCCTAGGGTTAAATGACTAAATGATATGACTCATGTCAACAAGGTGAGATTTCCTTTTTGGGAGCGTTTCTGATTAGAAAGGACATGTGTTGGCCTATGGGAATAGTCATTAGTCAGAAGACCTATTTGGGCACGTGGGTCGGACCCTAGTGTCGGGACCATGCTTCTAAGGGGAAAATGGTTGTACATGGTGGGCCAGGACCTGACATCCTTGTTAAGGTGGGGTGTTTGTGTTGTCACCTGGACCAGGCAGTCACAATTGGTATCAGAGGTGGTACCCAGCCTTAAGTGTGATGCACTGCCTGGATTGAAATATAGGGCCCGCAACGAAGACATTGTGCTCCAAATGGGGTGTGATTGTAGGATCTCTGAATGATAAAGTATTAAATGAATAAATTATATGACTCATGTCAACAAGGTGAAACTTCATTTTCGGGAGCGTGGTTGATTAGAACTCTACTGTAAAGCGTGCTTGTCCTGGAGTGGTGATCATGATGGTTGACCTTCTGAGAAGCTTCCCTGGGTGTGTGTGAGTGAGGACCATGCACAATAGAAAGGAAATGTGTTGGCCTGTGGTGACAATCATTAGTCATATGACCAATTTTGTAATGTGGGTGTCCTCTAGGGTGGGGACCACATGTCTGCACAGAAAATGGTGGGTACCTGGCAGGCCAGGACCTAATGAACATGTTAAGAAGGGTGTATGTGATGTCACCGGAACCTGGTTGTCACATTTGGTATCAGAGGTGGTACCTAGCCTTAAGTGTGGTGCACTACCTAGGTTGAGATGTAGAGCCCACAATGAGGACGTTGTGCACTAAATTGGGATGATTGTAAATCCCCGAATGATAAAGGGTTAAACGACTAAAAGATATTACTCATGTTAACAAGGTGAACCATCATATTCGGGAGAATGTTGGATTTGTACTCCATAGTTATGTGTGCTATGCCTGTAGTAGTGATCAAGATGGGTGTCCTTATGGGAAGTTTCCTAGGGTGTGTGTGAGTGAGGACAAAGAACATTATGAAGGACATGTATTGGCTTGTGGGGACATCCATTAGTCATATGAACTATTCGGGAACGTGGGTGGCCCCTAGGGTGGGGGCCATATGTCTACGGGGCAAATGGTGGTACCTGGTGGGCCAGGACCCAACTAAAATATTACCACGAGGTGGTTGTGATGTCACTGGGACCCAATTATTAAAGGAATTCAATGAAGGATGGAACCAACATCTTCAACTGGTTGAATTCTCCTACAAAAAAAGTTTCCACTCGAGCATCGGAATGGCACCATAGGAATACCTTTATGGGAAAAAGTACAGAACACCGGTGTGTTGGGATGAAGTCGGTGAGCGTAAGCACCTATCACCTAAAATGGTCGAAGAAATGGTGGAGAAGGTGAAAACCATTCAACTGCATATCAAGTCAGCCCAAAGTTGATGGAAAATTTATACAGAAAATCGTCGATGAGACCTTGAGTTTAAAGTTGGAGACATGGTATTTTTTCACATATCTCCATGGAAGAAGTTTATGATGTTTGGAATGAAAGGTAAGTTAAGTCCCAGGTACATTGGCCCCTTAGAGATCATTGATCGAGTCGGAGATGTAGCCTATCGACTAGCACATCCTCCTACTATTTAGAAAGTATAAGATTTCCTTCATGTATCCCAATTAAGGATGTACATAACAGACCCTTCACATGTACTCTCTTCATAGGTGGTACAGTTGGAGGATGATCTTACCAATGAGGGGCAGCCAATTAAGATCTTGGATCGTGGAGAAAATTTTCTACGCAACAAGACTACTCATCTAGTCGATGTACTATGGAGAGACCATAAGTTCGAAAAAGAAACATGGGAACTGGAGGAACAAATTATGGAAAAGTACCCCACCTATTTTTGGTCAACAATGTTAAATGAAATTTCAAGGGTGAATTTTCCTAAGGGGGGAAGAATGTAACAACCCTCTATTTTTCAATGGAAATTACCTTCTTATAAATATCTTATAAAATCACATGAAAACAGAACATAATGAACAACTATGTGCTATGTGACCTTAAAAAAAGTATTTCACTTCTGTTTTTGGAATTATGAAAATCTTACATAGACGGTTGCAATCATTAAAATATTTGGCGAAAGATAAGGAAAAAATAATATTTGTGGAATAGAAACATACCCTTGTGAATAGTAACACACCCATATGAATAGTGATATACCCTAATGAATAGTAATATTGTATGTGATAGTATAAAAATAATATTCAAGTTAATGTATGATGTACATATATTTTAGAATAAGTAAATAAATGTTTTAAAAAATATTTTTTAATAAAAATTAGGAGTTGAATTATATATTCAACTAATCATATTTATATAAATATTTTTGAAAAATGGACTTCATTTTTGTATTCTACATGTTGAAAAATGTTTAAGGTGAATTTTTGCGATTTCTCTGAAATACGTTAATTTTTAGTGAATAGTAAAATACATTACTTTAGTGTATAAATACACTACAGTGAAAATACACTATTAGTGACATCAGAAGTTATGTATGCACCCAAATATAGAACTCACGTTCATATATTACAATTCGGGGTCATGGAATACTTACTATTTCTTTTGTTGTGAAGAAAAAATAAATTAATTATTATAATATTATGAAAACCCTCCTCCCCTCCACTATAAATACCTCTCAGTTTTACCTCTTCTCTTCACTCCTCTCAAGCCTTGAGTCTTTCCACTATTCTGCCCAAATATCACCCAAAGATCCTCCCCCAGGTCCAATGGTCCGTAGTGTCTTCGTTATACCAAAACCACTCCCATTAAGAAGTTCTCAAAGGAGGAAGTCTCAAGAGGTAAATTCTTCTTTCCAATTTCATCATTTCTTTTAAGTTATTTTATTTTTCTTTCATTCCTCACCTCCCTTCACCAAAATGGTATTATAACTCTAGTTACATACATTTACTTAAATTACATAATTCTAATAGGGATACTTCATTATCCTCTCACATTTCCCAATCTTTTATTTGAATGAAATGATAGCACCATTTGAGATGTGATAATTTAGCACTTTCAAGGACAACAGTTTGTCAATTTCAATTATCATCATTAATTCAGGTCATGAAACCATTTTTTTATGGTTTAACTAGTTTATTATATATTTAATATATCATAGTAAATGTTATGTAATCCTTTTTTACTATTGGTATTATTTTATAAAGAAAAACATGCTCATTATAATCAAACCCACCGATTAACAAAAACAATTATCACTAATGTCTTATATATATTATTTCGACATCACAGTAAGTAAAAAAATAAAATTGTAACCATTTAATCTCATATATATTCTCTGATAACATATGAATTCAATTCTACACAACCACTTTCATCATACGTGTTTATCGGAATATGAACTGGTCATTAAAGACAAGTAAGAAAACAGACCCGAACAATGAAATTGAACCTCATAACCAATCAAAACAGGTATAAATGAATTTAAAATGATTATAATAAACCAATTAAATATATAATAAGTTCTATAATTATTAATTAATAAACCTAATTTTTTTATTCAGGTCTTTAATAACACGTGGAGAACAACAACAGATTTAATGTAAGTGATCCTCTCCTTTTCACCTAAAATCAAGATTGTCCTATATGTTATGACATTTTATGTGTAATCTCAAATTATGGGGAATGATTTAGAACCTCCAACATACTTCTCTCATGATATATACATGATGATAAACCACATTCCCCTCTCATCAATCTTTCTTCATTACACCTGACACCATGCTAATAAACTGTAATGAATTCTACCCTTACCTTTTTTTGTACTTTCAGGTTGCCTTATCATTATTTATATGAATATGGAGTTATCATTTCAATTTATGTACATATTATAAATTCAGTATATGTGTAAAAAATCATTTAGGAAGGCCCTTTCATCACTCTCTTTCGGGAATATAGATGTTTTTAAAAGATTCATTCCTCTTAACTTTCTGATAAGAAGAACCGTTCGAAGTGAACATCCCGAATTTTTACTAAATTTCATGTGCATTATATCTTTGATTTTAATACAACTATGTCTTTATAAAATAAGACTTATCATTATTTTAACCATATTTGTTCAATTCTGATTTTATATAAAATATTTTCCTCTTTTCTATTTTAAAATCTCTATAGTATTTTCCTTAAAACTGTACAATGTTTTTAATTTTAATGTTTCTCAAATACATTCCTTATATGTTTTCACTTCTATTTGATATCTCTAGCCTTGTTATATTCTAATTTTACCTTTTTAACGTCCATGTATGTGCTAATCCCTTTCATTTATGGACACTTTCATGATACACCCATTGGTTATGATTTATGTCAGGATTGTGGTACCCACTTCTTTCCATGGGTACCCGTATGTTTGTGTATGGTTGATTTTGTATGATTATTTATGTGGATAGAATATTTTTTAAAATTTTGGGATGTGATAACCTGGATATATCTCCAATGCATTGGGTAATGTTAAGTCTCATGAGATGCGATGGGAAATAGGAATGGTGGTTACCCTTGACCCCTAATAATATGGGAAACAGGATAGGCGGATTTCCTTGACACATACTAAGGAAATTATTTATGATCCTACAACATTTATAGGATTCCATGTTTATTTTATTCCATGATTTTATGATGAAATTTTATATGTTCTTTTCTTAGGATATCATTATGTCATTCCACTTAACTCATGTCCTTAAGAGATATCCTTATGTTCATTCTATTACTGGGCTTTTCAGCTCATCCCTTTGTTCATGTGTTTACCAGGGTACCCTATGCAGATGTAAGGGTTGAAAGGAAGTTAGGAGATCATTATGGAGTTCAAATAAATATGTGTTTTATTTAGCCCCATGTTTTATGTTTTATATACATAGTCATCAAAGACAGTAGAATTAATGATCCCTGTCTTATACTCTGATGTATAATTATGCTTAAAATCATGTAATTTTTTATGTAAAAGGCTTGGGTCACTATAATATTTTGTATGTTTATAATTTTTTTCACGGAAGGATCTTTGCACTAGTGTTTCTCAACAACTCATTTTTCCATCAATTTTATTGTACTCCATATATAATGTCAACTAGTGTCATTGTTTACTTAGGGTTGTATATTCACCTTAAATTTTTCATAAATAGATGGAGTTCATTTAGCTAGTGGTGTTAGTTGATGGAAGGGTTCAAGGATTATTTTTTGGAATGTGAGTGTAAAGGGGTCAAAATAGATATTATTAGTGTAGCACAACATTGTGTATTTTATAGACGTTTTTATTGTGTTATATAATTATCATATTGAAAAAATTATTTATTTTTGTTACATGTAAGTATTGTATTTCTTTTATAATGCACTCCATATTTTATGTGTATGAATCTATATTTAAATTAAAAGATTTCTATTACATGTGTTATTGGACAATGAATTATTTATTATTTTTTTATTTTCACATTTAATGTTTGAAGGAATCAAATTTAATTTTCATTCAGTATTAATTTAGATACAAACCGTATACTAGAGGAGGAGATCTTGGGGAAGATCACATATCCTTTTTATCTACCTGAGTTGAGTTTTAGTGGAGTTATGTTATGTAACCACATGTATATTTCTCATAGAGTTATACTTAAATCACAGACCAACTAATTATATCAATCTGGTGGTTTTAAAAATATTATGGCATGAGATATAATATCTATAGAATATTTTGCAGCATGAACCCATAGAAATTATATTCCGTGATATTTATATTTATAACCGATAGTGGAGTACATATAAATTGATGGTATCATATTTGCTAAATGGGTATTATTGAATAGTATTGTTGGCATGTAGAATGATCTTGAGTACTCATATGGTTATTGAGTTACAAATAATTTCAATATAAAAGTCATAGTTAATGTAATAAATAAAATATATATATATATATATATATGGTTTATGTTTGGAAAAAATACCACATGGTGTCCTACTGGTATGTTTTGGGTTGGATTGTGTTTTTTGGCCAATCCAGATGACCATGAAAGGGTATGTTTGGTGTTTTCTGAAGTAGGTGTTTAAGGTGGTGTAGTTTCCGAGTATTTTTCAAATATTGGGGCCTCAAAATTGTGATTTTGGTTATTGGAAATGGAATATTTCCACATAGGATTGAATTTTTTGCGGACCAAGTTTTATAGTTTGGGGATTAAAAGGTGGTACGAGGAATGGTTCATGGAAGGTGAAATGGTACGCAGAAGGGAAATAGTTTGCGGGGAGGATCTGAGTTTGTGGAAGGAAAACACTTCATATAAATGGTTCACGGGATGACATGTGGTATGCTAATGGCTATCGGTATGCAAGATGGCTTGTCATTGGCATAAAAACGATGGTAATTTGAGATGCCATTAATGACATTGTTGTGAAAATGTGGCGTTGAATTTGGCAACCACGTAGGAATAGTGGCGCTACTCGGAACGCGTAGGGAAGTATAGTTTGTGGGGAAAGAGGTATATGATGAAGGCTATACCGCATCACGCATTTGGTATATCGTGTATTAGTGGAATTTCGATATATAGTTTCCTGTATAAGGTTAACTACTCCCATTATTACTCATAGCGATTCTCATCAGAAAAAATATTTTCTTCGGGAATTCAGAAAAGACTGAATGTGGTTCGTTTTGAGCATTCCACAAACTATGATGTAGTTTTAGGATGAAAAAAAAGTTAATGGGTTCTTGTTGAGAATTGTGGTATAAAAAGAAATATGGTGGTCGATGGAAAAAGTAATATGTGGAAGAATAAATTCAGTAGAAGCAGAAGTTCAAAACGAAGTTAGTATGCAGAATGGGTACACAAAAAAGTTATGCAGAAGCAGTACACAGAACCAATATGTTGAAGTGGTAAGCAGAGTTTGTTTCTAGGTATGGATTGCGTATGAGGTACATGGTGCTGTAATAGGAGGCAATTCTCTAATTATTTGCTACATGTATTATGTGTGCATCATGGTTCTCAGAAAAAGCAGCTGGTTCACAAAGGGTCATAAATAGTTCCCGAATGTAATTTCCAATAACTAACAGTACATGGAAAAGTTTATTTTATATATTGGTGAAAAATGAAATTCAATAGATCATCTACCTATAGTTGAGGATGTATGATTTCATACAAATAAATGTACCAACAATTTAATAAAATGTGTGTGCATCTGTTCCAAGAACAGTGAGCGAAGGAAGGGGAACACAATGATCCATCCCACCAGCAATGAGCTAGTGGAAGAGACATACCGAGTGTCCTTTGGAATTTAGTGAATAGATCCTAAACTATGTAAATGCAGTGGTACTAGGCATATAAGATCCATCCCAAACCATTTAATTGGTAGTGACGTTTAGTGAATTCGGTACATCGGTACATCATCGTTGAATTCTCCTTAGAGATATCCCAATGAGGGAGAACCCAGTAAAATCATTTTTACATGTGCGTGATTTGATTTATATTTATATATTTCTATGGGAGAAATAGATGAGTGTGTTTTGTTAATTCGAAAACTAGATCCTAATGGGTGGTAGTTTTAATCTATCATACCCTAATTCACCCCTCCTTCAAGGTATTTAACCTAGTGTACCTAGACCTTTGTATTATAGGGAAATGATAAAATCTAGTGGTTTTGTCTCAGTATAATAAATAGAGGTGTTCCATCATAAATTAATTTCGATATTTGTTGAAACAATTTTCAACTATTAATGATTTTGATGCCTCACTACTTTTGATTAGGAGGATTGGATGTCTTCACAGTAGCTATGCGTAGAATATCATCCACATCAAGAGTGGTGCTTTATCTAATGATGATAGAAGATAATTCAATGTTGATTCAAAAGGGATCAATTCATTAGGGATATAACTATAATATAAACATATATGAAGGTGATTTAATCTAAAAAATCACAAGATACGTTGGAAACGTTTTTAAAAATCTAGGATGGAGATTCAAAAGTTGGAGTGGAAAATTTCATGTTTTTTGGAAGAAGTATGCAGATCTGAGAATGAATCTTAATGACTATGTTGATGCATTCTTTGATATCATTATTTTTTTAGTAGATGAAAAGCATGGTTTTGGGAAATTTATTAAATATAGTATGATTGTGAAAGATATATTGAGGAAACATCCACCTTAGTTTTATCTGATTGTTTCAGTATTGGATGAAATAGATCCAATGGAGATGACATTGGATAACTTTCCTAGTACCCTTGTTGCATATGAAATGGGAAATAATGAGAATGATTTTTTAGAAAAGGATATCTATTAATAAGTGTAATTCAAAGACATAAAGAAGATCACTATTTAAGATAGTTGGGAGGAAGATAATTTGTATAATTTCATGTCATTTCATTATTCATACCTTCAAAGAGGAAATATAACATTCAATGGTTAACATCTACTTTCATACTTCTGATGTGTAATGATTGGACATTTTTCAGTAATGTTCCAAAAGAATTTAGAATATTCCAATGAAGACAGTGCTAAAATTCCCATAAATAATTATTTATCCAATATTAAAGGTATGATATGTGGGAAGAAAAATTTCTCCAAAAATAAAAATTTTCATTCAATAGAAGAAAATTGTTTAGAAGAATATGAGTTAGAAGATTTGGAGGATTACAAAGATCATAAAGTAGATGTTATGGTTGTAGTAATAGGAAATTCCCAAACAAAGGAATAAGGTGATATTGATGGGGGATACGTAGAAGGAAGAGTTCATTTTTCTGTTGAATTAGAAGTTTTTTTTGAAGATGTATGTATTTGGTAATCCAAAACGATGAATGTTAAATAAGTGGTTCAGGATGAAAAACTCTATATGCAGTAGTAGTAAGAAGATAATTCAGAGTTGAATGGTGAAATTGAAAAAATTACCTTTTCAATACATGAAATTTTAGAAAAGTTGGTAGAGTATAAACTAAAAATTGATGAATATAAAGAGATATCAAAATTTTGACTGAAACTAGGGAGGATAAAAACAAATATCGAATAACTTAAATAGTAATTCATAGGACTATTAAAAAGTGTTATGAATCATGAAATTTATTGACTCATTGAATAGAATCAGAAAAACAGATAACACGGGATACATAAAAGATGAATTTGGATAAGGGTTTTCCATCAAAATAGAAGAAATAATCAAATTATTATGATAATGTTGGTAAGGGGCTTGATTGAAAATATAAAATAGTAATGGTTGAAGTAAAACCACAAGAACCTAATTAGAGATTGAATATATATTTAGGTATGATATATAATTAGCATACTCAAATAACACAAGGGATAACCGATGGTGATGTATTTCCACATTGGAATTTACCATGCATAAGATGCTATTATTGCTGAAATATGGGTCCCTAAAAATCTTTTTCTTCCCTAGAAAAGTGGTGCCAATGGGAATAGAACCAATATATGAAATCATACAAATATCATTTTTAGGTCATCCTTGTATGGTTACTCCTTCAGGTGTGGGGGATTCAAACAAATTACAACATATTTCTCATCAATATATAGGAATGTGCTGCTGAAAACCGAGGTTGGATATAATCTGCATACAAATGTATCATCAAATAATATGAAAATGTGAAATAGATTTATAGATCTACATGTTGAAGTTGTTCCATCATATTCTAAGTTATTTCAAGAGTATCAATCCATAAAAGGTATTAATTCAAAAACAATGATAAGAAATAAAATATTTGAGTAGGTAGTGGTTGATGAAACTACATTAAAGTTATCAGATCACACATGGAAATGGATCATTGACAGTAGATGTACCTTCCATATGACATGAAACAAGGATATGGTGGAGAGAATCATGTACGATAAATAAGTTATCATAAGATTTGGTAATGATGAATAGTTGAAAATCATTATCTCTAGGAAAGAAATTCTTGGGGGGAAATACATGAAACCTAAAGATATCTTGGTTGTTAAAGGTATTAGTCACAAATTTTTCAGTGTAAGTCAATTGTGTGACTAAAGATATGATATAATATTTTCCATGAAATTGTCTTTCATTAAGGAAAAATATAGTGCTTCAATTTTTTAGGGAAAGAATTAAAATATAATCTCTACCTCAGGGGTGGAGAAGGAGATATGTGCTTTCTATCATAGAAAGAAAAAAATACGTTCAGGTATAAACATCTTGGCCACGTGAGTGAAATGACCTTGGAATATCTGGTGAAATATGTTGTTTCTCAAGGTCTCCCTAGACTGTCACATGATATTACACATATGATTGATGCCAGTCAACAGAGGAAAATCATACAATATACATATTAAGGGAAAGAGAAAAGGTCAAAAATATTTCTTATGTTTGATCATATTAATGTTTGTGGACCAATTTCACCAAGATTTGTTGATAGAAGGAGGTATTATGTTCTATTAATTGATGATTATAGTAGAATATCAGGTGTTTCAATCATCACCCACAAATATAAGGTATTAAATTTCATAAAAACATATCAATATGAAGTTGAGATGATTTTAGGCCAACCATTATGAAAGATCTAGATAGAAAATTTAATAGGGTTCAAAAATTTCCAAATATAGGATTATCTTAAGAATCATTGGATAAGGCATCAAGTTTTTTCCATAAGAACTCCTCAAAAAATGTAATCGTTGGGAGAAGAAATATGATTATCAACAAAATGTCCTAAACAATGATCATTGAGAATGACCATCAATAGAAATTTTGGAATGTAGTAGGGATGATGATAGTCTCCACATATAATAGATAATTACTATGTACAAAGGAAGATAAGACTCAATATGATCTATTGTATGGAAAGAATTCATCATTGAATTAATTTATAATCTTCATATGTAAGTGTTTCTGTCTAAAAATCATAAACATAGGTTGTTTGAACTCTGTGGAGATGAAGGGATGTTTCGTGGCATCTCAATGAAAATAAAATCATATAAATGATTCCAAAAATGGGATAGGAATTATTTTTGAAATCAATAATTTTACCATAGTGGAGAATTAGTATAATATTCAGTAAAAAATATGATTAGTCTTATGATAATAGTGATAACGAACTAATTAGATCAAGGGATGCTCCAGTTCTGGAGGCCGATTCAGAAGAATACTCAGATGATGAGAAAGATGAGGATAAATCAGTATCTATAAAGAGGCCAATGAGAAGAGTGGAAATTGAAAAACAAACCACAATTGGTAATCGGACATTGCTGGTACATACAAGTGGTTGAAGGCTCTGTAGAAATCAGTATACTAGTCATATATTGAGCCTAAAAAATTTGAGGAAGTATCTAGAGATTAGAATTGACATCAAGATATGAATTAACATATTGAACAAATTGATAAGAATCAAACATTAGAGATCGTTTCAAGGCCAATAGATAAGAATTCCATCAAGAAAAAATCGGTCATTTTCAAGAAAAATGAAAGAATCTGCTGTTATGATGTGAACCAAAGCAGCCCTAGTGTGCAACAGGTACTCCCAGATATAGGGTATCGATATTGATGAAACATTTTCACACATTTCTAGGAATTAGATAATTCAATTATTCTTTTCCATAGTAATGTAATAAAATATCATGGTCTTCTAAATGGATGTCAAACCAAAATTTATAAATGGGATTCTAAAAGAAGGTGTTTATATTAAGCATCCAGATGGATTTATCATTCATAAAGATGATAACTGAGTTTGTCGATTGAATACGGATTTATATGGTTTGAAGAAAGAACCAAGACCATAGTTTTCATAGCAATATCATTTATGAAAATGCTCAGTTTTCGGTAAGGTGGAGTTTATTATAATATATATGTCAACCATGAAAGTAATGAATGGTTTATGTGGTTGGTATTTTTTTATGACATAATATTTGGAGGATCAGATGACTAACAATGCAGAAAGTTTTTGAAATTCATGAAAAATTAAATTGAAATTCCAATGAATGGTGAGAAAACATTTTTCCTTGGTTTATAGGCCACCCAAGGAAACAATTGCACTTTCATTTCCCAATACGAATGTTTCACAAAGGTTATAAGAATATTTAGAATGTAAAATTCAAGGGATGTTAAAACTCAAGGTTCTTCCTAGATTAAACTATCAAATTATGGTGATGGTAAAGTAGTTAATATCACAAAATATAGTCAACTCATTGAATGTTTACTATACTTGACAGCGATAATACCTGATATTATTTTTCCCACTTGACAAGCTATGAGGTATCAATGAAATCCCAAGGAAATCCACATGATTACGGTGAAAAGAATAATCTTTTATATCATGGGAACTGTGGATTTTGGTTTGATGTATTATGAAAAATCTCAACCATAGCTATTGGGATATAAGATACTAATTATGCTAGTTCAGCAGATGACAGTAAATCAACGATAGGAGGTGCTTTCTATCTTAGTGGATTGTGTATTTCATGGATAATAAATAAAAAATATTTCATTCCATCATTCTCTGTAGAAACTGAGTATATTGCATCCACTTAGGTTTCCACACTTTTTTGTGGTTGAATCATTAGCTTGATGATATGGGGGATGAAGTGAAGACTCCGATCATAATTACATTTGATAATTCAATTTCTATAAAACATAGTAATAAAATCCATTACATCACTCAAGTATAATGAAAATTGAAATAAAATATCATTTTAAGAAGGAGATGGTAGATCAAGGGTTTTTAAAGATGGAGTATGTGTCAACAGAACAACATGTTGTAGATATTCTGAGAATGGCCTTACCCAAAAAATCATTTTTAAGGAATCAACAATCTATAGGTGTTCATCAGACTCCCCACATTTAAAAAGTGTGGATGTGTGACCACCCCCTCCCTGAGGAATGGATTGTTTTCCCCTAATTTGGTATTATGTGTTCCATACCCTATTTCAGACCTAAAGGAAATAACATTCGGCTTCCGGGACAAAGGGGGAAATTGTTCTATTAAAAGGGAGGAAATGTTTTAGTCAAGACATCAGGAGAATCTGAAATGTGTAGCAATGTGATTAGTGGATTTGAATCTATTAGGGTGATTAGTGACATTGGGGGAGTATTAAATTTGGTGATGCTAGATGTGATTCATCAACAGATACATATAACAAAAACTGAGGTTCCTGATGAAAAAGAATAATTGTTGTGGAATGGAATGAAGTGATTCATTGATGATATTTTCATTATACTCTTGTTTCTCATGATGACCATGGATCATGTGGGATTATATTTTTTCTTGAGTAAATCCTTGATCAATATCCTAATCGCATGAATCAAATGCCGAAAAAATATGGAAGAAGTTTTATTGGGATATCAAATTATGAGAGTCTTTTCAACCAACCCAAAGAGATATATCTTTGGGGGAAAATACCTCATGATGTCCTCTTTGTATGGTTTGGGTGTGATTGTGTTTATTTACAAAGCTAGATGATAGTGACTGGGCATGGTTAGTGTATTCTGATGTTGGTATCTATGGTGGCCCAGGTTCCCAGTATTTGTAAACAATTTGGGATTAAAAATTAGGTGTTTGGTTTTTTTGAAATGATTATTTCAAGGTAAGATTGAATATTATTTTGACCAAAAAGTTCAGTTTGTGGATTTAAAAAGTGGTACGGAGAATGGTTCAGATAAGGAGGAATGGTACACGGAAGGCAAGTGATTTGCGAAGAGTCATGTGGTTCATGTAAGGAAAATAATTAATAGAGGCGGTTTGCAGATATAATGCATTATCTGCAAGGATTTCAGAATGTGGGATGAATTTTTATTGGTGGAAATTATGCGGTGATTTGAGAATCCATGAGGGGCGTCATTGGTTGCTTTGTAAGTAGAGTGGTTGTATGCAGACCACATAAGTAATAATGGTTCGTGGGAGAACAGGTATGTGGTGAAGATTATATTCTATCAATGATTTTATAAATCATATATTATGGGATTCTACAGATCTATTTTACAATATAAGTTTCACTAATAGCGTCATTGGTCAGAGCGATTTTCATAAGAAAACATCTTTACTGTGGGAATTCATCCATATCTGAAAGAGGTTTGTGAAGAGGATTCCATGAATGTTGAAGTATTCCATAGATGTAATTTCTTGAAAGGTTGTTTGTCGAGAATTATAGGCTATAAAGGAGTAAGGAGGTCCTTGGAAGAAGGATTTCATTTATGAATAAATTTTACGGAAGAGGAAGTGGTAAGAGATGAAAGTACATGGAAGAGGTATGCGAAAGAACTACATGGAAGCGGTATGTGAAGGCGATAAGGAGAGTTGGTTCTTAGAGATGGTATGTGGAGGTAGTAAATAGTGGATGAAGTAGATGTATTTCATAGATGTGGTGGCCCAAAAAACATATGTTCTATATGGTTTGAAGAAGAATTAGGTGTTTCTTGAAGGGACCTAAATAGTTTGTGAAGAAAATTTCTACTGCAAAACAGTACGCGGAAAAATGGATTTCATCTATGGGTAAAAAAGAAACATCAATAGTGAATATACCTACAGTTGAGGATGTATGAATTCATGAAAATTAAGGGACCTAAAAGTCTATATACTATTTTTGTATCCCTTCCAACAGTAGTGAGTGAAGGAAGTGGAAAACGGTGATCTTTCCCAACAGCAGCGAGCCAAAGCAAGAGATATAGGGAGTGACCTTTGGGAATGAAATGAGAAGACCCTAATTATTGTAATGGTAGTGTGTCTAGGAATTGAAGATCTATCCCAAATTTCATAATATGCAGTGAGCATTAATGAATTTTGAACATCGATACATCAACGTTGTATGTTCCTTAGACATAACCCAGTGAGGGTGAACCATGTAAAATTGATGTGTCATGTGCATGATTTCAAATCTCTTCATATATTGTTATGGGATAATGATAGATTTTTACTTTTTTAATGGAGGACTGAGATCTAAAGGGGAAGGAGTTTTAATCTATAATATTCCGATTACCCCCCCCCCCCATGGAATTTGACCTACTAGACCCAATAATTTTGTAGTTTAATTAATTATATCCAATTAGCTCAAATCATGTAGATAGAGAGAGAGGATCTCTCTATTCTAAAAGAGAAAGTGTTTTCTAAGATAAGATGTGATAATACACATGAGAAGGGAAAATTAAATGCATCCTTTATTTATTTAGTACTATTTAATTATTGTTATTTAATTAATGTGTATGGTTGAATTTTTTAGTTGGGATATTGGAATGCAGTTTAGATGGAATGTAGTTGATTGTTTAATTAATGGTGGTTGTGGATATTCCAATTTTTTCACAATGGTATATAAAATTGCAATTTAAATTTAAAGAATTAGGTATTTGGTGTTGTTGAAAATATTAAAGTGTAATATATGAATTAAAAGAGTTAAACAATGTTTACCAAATAATTATGGTACAATAGGAATTAAGGTTTCATATGACATAGATCAAATAAACACACTTACCCAATGTGATTTTTGATATTAACCATGTGAGGAAGCTAATTTTATTTAGGAATAAGTTTTGTATTTATGTTGATATATTATAAAGTTATTTGATGTTGTTAAATACTAAACCATATGTTAACATATAAATCTATAGGGTTGACGCCCTATTACCCAATATTTCTAATATTTAACAATAAATGTTTCATATATTTAGTATTATTATTTCTCAAGTTACCCTCTACTGATTGATATTTTTTATTATATTATAGCTTTAATTTCAATAATTATATAAATAATAAGAAATACTATATTAATAGTTTTCTACATATGAAAATCCATAAAATAAATAAATTTTTCCAATATATACTAACAAAAGTTTCTATTATATTTTACCATGTGTATATTTAAGAAATACCTGAATTTAAAATACATGTAAACACATCATGTAATGTTGGTTGAAAAAAATCATTGAATAAGGAAACATCTTAAAAAAGATGAATTATACCTAAAAACCATATCCAACTCCATTATAGTTGTCACGACCCGTCCCCCGAGGCCCATGCCGTAACTACCCCAAAACTGCCTTCCATAGGTCAAGGGATGAAGACTAGCACCAAAGGGGTAATTCCCTAAAACTGGCAAGGCATTGCCTTTATAACCTGTAACACACACACAATCAAGCACACATCTGGATGAGACACCAAGTAAACTAAATAACAAAATAGTACTGAATGTAAAAGGGGGAAGAATACAAGCTGAACTGGACAGTACAAGTACAAGTGAAATGCAATACAACTGATGAAAAAGAAAAGAAAGATACTGGATCGTCCTTTGAGGTTCCTACCTAAAGGGTAGGAACATATCATCTCCTCATCACTCCACATACTTCCATCTCCTTCGTGCACTGAAAAGCCATATGGTCCTCCTCCGAGTACCGTCCAGTCCTGGTACTCTCAGCCTCAGTCAGCATTGTTCGTCATCTGCATCCAACATAACAAGGAGTGAGTATAGCCCGTGCAGGGGAGAGTTTAATGATAATCCGTAGAGACCTTGATACCCTCAAGGGCTCACAAAATACAACAAGGATAAAACATAAATCATGAAATCAACATATAACCCTACTTAGTTATCTTCCCATACATATACTTATGTTATTAAGTAATCCATCTCAATCATGAGGAAAACACAAATATACTGACTCAACTCAACCAGGATTTTATTTTATGGGGTTGTATCAAGTAACATCCCTAGTCACATTATCATAACCTTAGATCCTGGAGAACTCATTCTCAATTGATTACAGTGGGCCTACAGCGACACCAAGTGCGCTTCCCACTAACATTGGACTGCTGAGGTACTACTCCTATCGAGTACCGTGGGTCTTCCATGTCACACAGAGGTGATCCCTACCATTGGTCTGCCGCAACACCAAGCGCGCTCCTCCACCGTGGGTCTACCGTGACACCATGGCTCTCCCCATTGGGCTAGTAGAGTCACTTCAAGTCAAACAGTTAGCGGTCATCAGGTCTTATCTAGTTACTAGGTCTCTGCACTATGCTCGCTCGTTTTTGGGAGGATCTGCTGCATGAACTACTGGATGATACTCCAACTATTAATAATCCCAACGAAGATGTTTCTCAATGTTCTGCCACGTCATAAGGGTCTCAACGCAACAGATCGCACGTCAATCAGAAGCTCGGTCAGTGAGTTATTAGCCTTTTAGTCTTGGGGTCCCGGTTGGATTCAAACACGATCCAACCAGGTCGTATCTCAACTATACCCCAAACTCTAGTGGGGTATACTCAAAGGGACCGTCATTCTCTAAGATTACCAACACCGCAGATGGTTCTTAAAACAGACTTCTGGTGCCAACGATATGGCCAAAAGAATGTAAAGGGTCTTAGTGGGCCCATGTTCGGTCCGACCCGACCCGACCCAGTTCGGGTCCCCTCGACCTAACCCTTCGGGTCCGGCCCAACCCACTAGACCCATCCCAGCATGCCGCGAGGGGCCACGAAGGGTCGAGAGGGAGCGGACCGGCCGTGGGTCGGTTTGAGGGAGGATCGGTCCTGAGAGCGCCACGTGGGCGGCTCGGCCTGGAGGGCGCCGCGAGGGAGGCTCGGCCTAGGGTGTGAGGCCATTTCGACTCGGTGGGCGTCACGAGGCTTGTTCTTCCAGGAGGGAATCTTACGGCCGGTTCGGCCGGGAGGACACTGTGAGGGCACAATGGTCCGAGAGACCAGTGGGCCGCATGAGTCGGGGTGGCTTGGTGGCCGGCGGGTGGCGGGTGGCGCGAACATTTCGGCCGGTGGTGGTGCAGCATGTTCGGTCGGCGGGTGTCGTGGTCGGTTCGGCCAGCGCGGTTGGGTGGCGCGGGTCATGGTGGCTGCATGGGGTGGCACAGTTACCTTCATCACCTTCATTGTCTCGTCTCCTTCCTCCATTCTGAAGAACATCACAATGAAGTACGACAGAGGGAGTCCGGCCATGTTAGTTTGGCCCACACCCTCCACGTTAAGAGTGGTAGCAAGCGGTCTTCAAGAACATAAATAAAGAACGAGCATGAATGATTTTTTTAAAAAATAAACTCCCACAATCCCTTGATAATCTCTATTGACAACCCCGCAAAGGAAAATTGGAGAGAAAATGGGAAGTGTAAATTATATAAAGAAATAACCCCTACAACTTCCCACAACAATTTATTCCCAGCCCGCAAGGAAAACATATACAGTTCAACTTGATAATAAGTTGATCCACATTCTTTGTTTTTAGAAGGAAAGAATCAAGTGAATAAAATCATACTTAATTAAAACCCCTACATTGTTCGATGTTGGATGAAATTGGCGTGAGAAGGCGGACGTCGATTCATTGTAGATGAACACATCCGACTTAAATGGAAAAACCGAGGAAGAAGGTCAATGTCGTTGACATTATTCATGACGGAACTATACTTTGTTGGAGAACCATTCTCCTAGAAGCTCCTCCTCTCTGCAATTCCACCAAAGTGAATTCGTAGCCAAAATAATAGTTTGAAATATCTATTAATTCATTGGCATATATTCAAAAAGGTTTAAATAATTAATTGATGTGTTGACTCGTTTAATTAATGGGGAGGATTTGGAACCAAAAAATTATGTGACTTGGGACAATTAAATTGTGTAGGTGTTGTAGAGGCTCCCCCTACATTTATTAGGGAGTTGAGGATTTCTCATTATTAAAGGGGGATTCAAGGGGGTTTAATCCCGGGTAGTCCCGACCACCATAACCACCCATTGGAGGTAATGGTTCGGGTGTTCCCCGCCACCATAACCTCTCATGGGAGGTTTAGGGCTGGTGGTCCTCATTTCCAACTTCCATATAGAGGTTTATTTCCAGTGGAACCCATATGAAATATCCACATGAATGCTCATAATAAAAAAAATGAAGTTTATTTTTTTATTTTTTCCACGAAAAACCCAAAAACTAACTTTCACCCTCGTCCATCTGCCGTCATGGTGAAAGTCTCCTTAAGCGAAAATTGGCGCTATGAGTTCAACACTGCCCTCAGATTTCATTTCTGAGCACCGGTTCAAAAGATATAAAAACCCTCTCATACGTTTGCTGAACGTACATGAAAAAAAATGTTATTAATTCATTCAAGGCACTCTAAGCCACAGAATCATGTTCTTTCAATTTTCAAAGACTCGTAAAATTCCAATTTATTTTTAAAAATTTACATGGAAATTACTAGTCTTTACATTCTCCCCACCTCAGGGCTCTATGTCCCCATAAGTCGCAACTCAAACTAGGTAAACAAGTGGGCGTACTTAGCATACATATGAGCCTCCCGCTCCCATGTGTTATCCTGGAGATTCCTGTGCTGCCAGTAAATGTGCACCATAGGTATCGATTTTCCATAAAGGACCCGCTCTGATCGATCCTCAATCTCTGTTGGAACTTCCGTAAAAGTCGTACCATATTCGACGTCCAGCTCTCCAGGTTTGATGATGTGAGAAGGGTCATGCACGTATCTCCTCAACTGGGATACGTGGAAAACATAATGTACCTAGTGCAACCAAGGTGGAAGAGATCAGGGTTATGCCACCTCACCAACTCTGCTGAGAACCTGAAATGGTCTGATCAACCTCATAGATAACTTTTAGCCTTGTCCAAATCTTTGCAATCCTCATCGAGGTGAGACCCATAGAAAGACATGGTCACCGTCCTTGAACACCAGAGGTCTCCATCTCTTGTAAGCATGTGACTTCTTCATGCTCTTTGTAGTCTTCATCTTCTCCTTGATGATCTGCACCTTCTCTGTGGTAGCCTGTACCATCTTGGGTCCCACTAGTGCTGACTCCCCTTGGTCTATCCCGCATAAAGGTGATCTGCAGGGTTTCCCGTATAATACCTCAAATGGAGCCATCCCAATGGTAGAGTGTTAGATGTTGTTTTACGAAAACTCTACCAAATTCAAGTGATCCTCCAAGGTTCGACTGAAGTCAATCACGCAAGCATGAAGCATGTCCTGGAGGGTCTAAATGGTCCGTTTAGTCTGACCATCCATCTGAGGATGGATGGCGGTGCTAAAATGAAGCAGTGTCCCAAATTCCTACTACAACCCCTTCCATAGTCGGGAAGTAAATCGTGCATCACGATCATATATAATCGTCGAAGGTTCTCCATGTAGCTGCCCAATCTCCTGCACATAGAGGAGTCCCATTCTCTCAACCGAACACTGCTCTCTGATCGGTAGGAAGTGGGCCGACATGGGGAGTCGATTGACGATCACCCAGATAGAGTCATGAACCCTAGGTGAATGTGGAATACCTGTCACAAAGTCCATGGATATCCCATCCCACTATAACTCTGGAACCTCTAAAGGCTAAACCAAGCATTCTTGTACCTGATGCTCCGTCTTCACTTGCGGAAAAGTGAGGCATCGATAGACAAACTCTACAACTTCTTCAATCATTCCTGGCCACATGTGTTGTCGTCGGAGAACCTGGTACATATTTTCCACTCCTGGATGTTCCACTAGAGGGGATGTGTGGAACTATCTCAACACATCCTCCTAAAGTGATACTGGTAACATGGTACGTCCTCTGAAGAGGATGACGTGCTCCCCACCTTTATTAAATCCATCAGGTGCCTGTGCTATGGATATCTGAGCACGTCGTGTCTCGCAGTCAGCATCCCCATGTTGCACTTCCCTGACTCGCTGAAGAAGTGGGGGAGTGACAGTAAGAGACTGAAGAAAATATGCTCTATCTCTATCCACAAAGTATATCTACAAAGCGGCTAGCTGGTCTGTCACTTTTCCTAGTAGCTATATACTAGATCTCCTGTTGAGTGCATCTGAAACAACGTTCCCCTTCACAGGAGTATAGACTATATCGAAGTCATAGTCCAGGAGGATCTCAATCCAACATCGTTGTCTCACGTTCAGGTCCTTCTGAGAGAATATATACATGATATTATTGTGATTAGATTACACGGTAAAACGCTCGCCCATCAGATAGTGTCACCACATATTCAAGGAGAAGACCAACACTAGTAACTTCATGTCATGGGTAGCATACTTCTCCTCATGATGTCTCAATTTTCAACATCCTTATGCGATCACTGCTCGCTCCTTCATTAAGACACATCCGAGTCTGGTCACTTATGCATCGCAGTAGACTACGTACCCTACACCTTCCTCTGGAGTTCTCAAGATGGGGAAACTAGTAAGCCTCAGCCTCAGCTCCTGAATGCTCTGTTGTCATCTCTCCGACCACACAGAGGGTTTCCCTTTCTTCATCAAGGCTGATAGTGGTGCTGCAACTCTAAAGAAAACTTCCACAAATCACCAGTAGTATCCTGCCAAACCCAAGAAACATTGTACCTCTATCACACTCCTGGGCGGCTCCCAAGAAAAAACTGCATTAATATTTGCTGGATCTACTACAACACCATCTTCCGATATGACATATCCTAGGAAGTGAACCTCTTGGATCCATAACCAGCACTTCGAGAGCTTACCATAAAGATGGTGCTCTCAGAGTGTGTCAAGTACTACCTCCAAATGATAGGCGTGCTCCTCCTTGTTAGTCGAGTAGATCAGAATGTCGTCGATGAAGACTTTCACAAAGTGATCAAGGTATGGCTTGAAGATCCTATTCATGAGTCCCATGAACAATTCTGGAACATTGGTTATGCCTAAAGGCTTAACCAAGAACTTTTAGTGGTGGTACCCACATCTGGAAGATATCTTATGTGCATCCTCATCTTGAAATCTGAGCTGGTGATAGCCAAATTTGAGGTCTATCTTCGAGAACCACTATGCTCCCTCTAGCTGATCAAAGAGGTTGTCAATCCTCGAGAGTGGGTACTTGTTCTTCACGGTCACCAGGTTTAGGCGACGGTAGTCAACACAAAGCCTCAAGCTCTCATCTTCCTTCTTGGAAAACAGAATTGGGGCTACCCAAGGTGAAACACTAGGCTGGATGAATCCCTTCTCCTTCAAGTCCTCCAGTTGTAGTTGTAGCTCTCAAAGATATGTGGAAGCCATCTCATATATTGGTGTAGATATCAGTGTTGTCCTGGGGTACAGGTCAATGTAAAAGTCTAACTTTCTTCTAGGAGGTAGACCGGAAACATCATCAAGGAAGACATCAGCATACTGGTCCACCACTACAGGATAGATCGGACTCTCCACATCAAAATCTCTGAGGGTAAGGCTAGAAAATTGATGATTGATCGGCTGCACTCTCCTCCGAGAAATTCCATCATGTGATTTAATGGCTCCCTTATCACCGGTGAAGGTAAACCTAGTCCCATCCATGCGAACACATCGCACATTGCGCCTAATACATTCAATCTGAGCATGGACTGTAGACAACCAGTCCATACCCAAGATGGCATTATAAGGCCTCGACGCCGCTACTAGTAGATCCCAGCCAAAGATCTTGTCTCTTAGTTTATGCTCACACTGCCGGTACTAGTGTGTAATTTTCGACTCTACTCCCATAGAATTATCTAGCTGTAAGGATGGATCCAAGGGATCCTTCAGATTCTATGAGCTATAAACGAGGGCACTAGAAATGAAGGAATGACTGGAACCTCTGTATATATGTACTACATCTAAGGTGGAGTAGACATAGATTGTACCACGTATCATCTCTGGAGAGCTGTGATCATAGGCCTCAAATGCATAGAGCTTAGCTCTCCCCTATCCATATACTCCCTGCGGTTGGGGTGGACCTCCTGGTGGTGGTGGCAGTAACACCTCGAAATTTCGCCCACCGATAGTTGTACGACTAGTTCCTTTTCCACGTCTCCCTGCGCCCTGAAGACCGCCTCGATCAAATCTATGTCCCTTCTAGGTCAGTCCTTCGACTATCTGATGATCATCCAAATGGTGGGTCAGCCTGTCACGAGCCATATGACCCTAACCACCGCATGAGTAACACTGCCTTCTTCTGGAATGTTTTTCTCCACTTCGGGTGCCCCGCACAACCGATACTGAGTCATGAGGTCATCCACCTGTACGTCTGGTCCTCTTAGACCTCTATGACATCTTTCTACTGACATCTGCAGAAGAATCTACTATGTGATGACTGGTGGTGGATCTCGCTGATAGAGACTGCACAACAAGGAAACTATCCACTAGAAGGGAACTCTCTAACACCCCCTCCTGCATCGGGATGCTGAATGGGATCACCTAAGACCTGATCTCCCACTTGAGTCCCTGCTCGAAGGTCTAGGCCCTGAAGAATGGATCCTACACCATATCGGTGGATTAGTTTTAGAAATCAGTGAACCTTGCAGAGTACTAAGCAACAGTCATACTGCCCAGCTGCAGATGAAGTATATCCTGTATGCGCACAGCGTGAAGAGTCACTGGAACAAACTCTGCATGTAATAGGCTCTTGAAGTCTTCCCAGAGAAGTGTCACCTCATCATGAACTTGGACCATCATGCTCCACCATCTACATGCTACTGTATATAGTAGGCTAGTAGCAAGGATCACCATGAGGGCTGTTGTTGTCCCTACTAGTCAGAAAACTCTCACGACAGCCTCCAGAAAATCCTCAGCCTCTTGTGGGTCCGTCTCTCCCCTAAACCTGTGTGTCCTCTGGTGCTGTAATGTGTGCAACGTGATCAAGCAGTGAGCACCATATGCTTCTGGGGCTGGTGGTATCGATGGTCCAACGGGGAGTGGTACAACTGGGGCCTCTGCTAGAAAAGGGCCATGCACCGAGGCCTCATCGCTCGGTGGGATATATGTGCATTCAACTCTCACAACTCTAGCCAGATGCCTACATGGAGGCATCTTGAAAGGAAACAGGTGTGCTACGGTTAAAATTTATACCTTGTGAGTTGACCTCGTTGAGCTGACTTAAAGACAACTTTTGAAAACACACACGCAATCATTGTTTTCATGTAGTGAGTCAGTAATCAGACGTTAGGGTCCTGGTGTATGGATATGTCGGCCGCCACACTAACACTGGACTACCAGAATCGAGAACCACACTCACTACCCTTAACACTATTTCTTCCTTGAAAAGAAAGATTGGAGTCCTAAGTTCGGCGATTGAACTGAGTCCTTTGATACCAATTTTTCACGTCTCGTCCCCTGAGGCCTATGTCGTGACTACCCCAAGCCCGCCTTCCATTGGACAGGGGCTAGAGACTAGATCCAATGGCGTAATTCCCTAAAACTGGGAATGCATTGCCTTTATAAGCTGTAGCACACAGCTGGAAAAAACACCAAGTAAACTATATAACAAAAGAGAGCTGAAAGTAAAATGGGCCAGAATATATGCCCAACTAGAAAGTACAGGTACAACTAAAATGTAATACAACTGAAGAAAAAGAAAAGACTGCTACTGTTTCATCCTCTAAGGTTCCTACATGAATGGTTGGTACAGATCGTCTCCTCATCACGCTACTTACGTCCGTCTCCTCTGTGTACCGACAAGATGAATGGTCCACCTCCGAGTACCGCCCCTTCATGGTACTCTCAGCCACCGTTAGTTTTGTCTATCATCTACATCCAAAACAACAATTAGCGTCCATAGTCAGTGCAAGGGTGAGTATAAGGACACTCAATAGGGACCCTGAGACCCTAAGGTCTCACAAAATACAACAAGGATAAACCACAATGTATGAAATCAACCTATAACCCTACTTATGTATTTTCCCATACATATACCTATGTTATTAATTAATCCATCTCAATTATGAGGTAAACACAGAAGTAATGACTCAACTCAAACAGGATTTAATTTTGTGGGGTTGTATCAAGTAACATCCCCAGTCACATTATCAAAACCTTGGCTGCTGAAGAACTCCTGCTCAATTGAGTACAGTGGGTCTGTCGCGACACCAAGCACGCTTCCTACTAACCTTGGACTACTGAGGTACTCCTCCTGTCGAGTACCATGGTTCTACTGCATCACATGAGGTGCTCCCCACCGTGGGTCTGCCGGTTCACCAAACGCGCTCCCCCTCATAGCATGCTGAGGTACTCCTCCTCTCGAGTAGCATGAGTCTCCCACGTCACCATGTGCACCCCTCCACCATGGGTCTTTCGTGACACTAAGTCTCTCCCCACTAGGCTAGTAGAGTCACTCCGAGTCAAATCGTCAGTAGTCATCAGGTATCAGCCAGCTACTAGGTCTCTGCACTACGCACGCTCGTCTCCGGGAGGATCCACTCCATGAGCTAATGATCGATACTCCAACTGTCACGAAGTACCAAAACTAAGTATGTCATAGGTTCGCCACATCATATGGGTTTCAACGCAACAGACGGCGTGTCAATCGGTCGCCCGGTCTGTGAGTTATTAGCCTTTTAGTCCCAAGGGCCCGGTTGAATTTTTGCGAGATCCAACCTAATTGTATCTCAACTATACCCCAAACTCCAGTGGGGTATACGCAAATGGACCGTCATGATTCATGATTACCAGTGCCTCTGATGATTCTTCAAATGGACATCGGTTGCCAATGTTGTGGCCAAAAGAATGTAATGGGTCGTAGTGGGGCCGGGTCCGGTCCAACCCGGTTGGACCGACCCGGCCCGACCCAGTTTGGGTTGACCCAGTTCGGGTCGGCCCTGCCTAACCTGTTGGGTCTAGCCTGACCTATTTGGCGGCCAGCCAGTTGGGTTTGGCCCCGCCCGCTAGACCCATCCCAGTAGGCTGTGAGGGGCCACGGAGAGCCAAGAGGGCACGGACCGGCCACGAGGGCATGGACCGGCCATAGGTCGGCATGAGGGAAGTTGAGCCTAGAGGTCACTGCGTGGGCGGCTCATCCTGGAGGGAACCATGAGGGTGGTTCAGTCTAGGGTGTAGGGTAGGTTCGGCACAGTGGACGCCGTGAGAACGGTTCAGCAGGAAGGGTGTCGTGCGACCGGTTTGGCCAGGAGGACACCGTGAGGGTGCAGCGACTCTTGAGACCAGCAAGTGGTATTAGCTGGGGTGGCTAGGTGGCTGGTGGGTGGCGCAACCAGTTTGGTTGGTGGTCGGGGCCGCCTGTTCGGCTGATGCGACCGGTGTGGCGCGGCAGACGGGGGGCGCAGTTGTCGGTGTCACAGGCGGGGGGAGGCGCGTCTGGCGAGATGGGTGGTCGATTCGGCAGTGAGGCCGGAGCACTGCAGGAGCGGCCCGGGGCGCGGTGGCCATGGGGGCGGTGTCGTTGCCTTCGTCACCTTCATTGTATCATCGCCTTCATCAATTCTAAAGAACATCATAAAGATGTACAGCAGAGGGAGTCGGGCCGTGTTGGTTTGGCTCGCACCCTCTCCATTTAGGGTGGTAGTAAGCGGTCTTCAAGAACATAAACAAACAATGAGCATAAAATATTTTTTTAAAACATCAACTCCCATAATACCTCGCTAATTTATATTAAAAACCCCACAAAGGAAAAGAGGGGAGAACATAGGAAGTGTAAATCAAATAAAGAAATAACCCCTAGAACTTCCCTTATCAATTTATTCCCAACCCGCAATGAAAACATCCAGGGATCAACTTGATAATAAGTTGATCCGCGTTTTTAGTTTTTAGCAGGAAAGACTCAAGGGAATAAAATCATACATAATTAAAAATCCTACCTTTTTCGATGTTGGTTGACATTGGAACGAGAAGGACGACATCGATTCATTGTAGACAAACTCGTCCTATGTCGAAGGAAAAACGAAGGAATAAAGTCGAAGTCGTCGAAATTCTTCATAATGGAAGCGTTGTTCATTGGAGAATCTTTCTCCCAAGAGCACCTCTTCTCCCCAATTCAACCAAAGTGAATTTGTAGCCAAAATAATAGATTGAACTATCTATTATGTCGTTGGAATATATTCAAAAAGGTTTAAATAATTAATTCATGAGTTGGCTCAATTAATTAATGGGGTGGATTTGGCACAATAAATTATGTGAATTGGCGCAATTAAATTGAGGAGGTGTTGAAGAGGTGCCCCCCACATTTATTAGGGAGTTTCCGGTTGCTCCCAATTAATGGGGGGTTTCATGGGGGTTTAATCCTGGGTGGTCCCCACCACCATAACCCCTCATGGGAGGTTATGGTTCGGGTGGTCCCCACCACCTTAACCTCTCATGGGAGGTTAAGGTCTTGTGGTCCCCACTTCATACATCAACATGGAGGTTTAGTTCCGGTGGACAGCACCTGAAATATCCACATGGAAGCTCCAAATAAAATGAATTGATGTTTATTTTATTTTATTATTTAGATGAAAAACCGAAATACTAACTTTCTCCCTCATACGTCTGTCGTCGAGGTGAAAGACTCCATAAACGAAAACAGCATTGTGAGTTCAACGGTGCCCTTAGATTTCAATTTTGAGCACTAGTTCAAAAGTTATAAAAACCCTGCTCGTACGTTTACTGAACGTACCTGAACAAAATTTTCGAAATTCATTCCAGATACTCCAGACCTCTAAATCACGCGCCGTTAATTTTCAAAGACTCGTAAAATTCCCATTAATTTAAAAATATTACATAAAAATTCCTGGTCATTACAATAGTGGATTAAAAACCCAAAATATAAAAAATATTATACTTAAATATAAAGATTTTACTATCTATTTATTGTAATAAATATTCAATATAACTTTTAAAAAATATTTCATGTTATTAGTCAAACCCAAGTATCTGATAGAACTGAAATAATTATATAATTCATTATAAAAAATAAAATAAAAACCCATATGATTTGAAATATTCCATTAATACCATGTAAAAAATGAACCACCAATACATTCAACGCCATCATAAATTCCATTAAAATAGATTTCAGTGTCTCTAGTATTTCACCACTTAGGTTCCCATACGAGGGTTAGTTAAAATATTTTTTATATGCATTTATCCAAGTACAAATCTCATGTTGTGAATCATATATAGTAAATGAAACATAATATCATTCCCAGTCTAAACTAATATAATCTATCCTAAAATTATATTCTAGTTGTATAAACCACTATTGTAATGTTAGATAGAGAAATAATAATGCCAATGGTGTTTGTAGAAAAGGAAAAAAAATAAGGCCCAACACAAAATCACACTTCTCAATGGGTAAATGATGCAAAACCATAAATTTTTTGAATTCTCATCATCTTAAATAAATGTCAGATTGACCTAATATATATCCCATGAGGTGTTATGATCTTTTAAGATAGATATTAAGTCTGTTATTTTCAAATCCAATATAATGATCTAATTTTTTTATGTATTCTTCATGTAATTATAGTTCATATAATTATTTTGATCTTGTTTTATGATGATCAATCCAATCCAAGATGTAAAAAATGTAATGTTCAAATGATGTTATGTAACCTTAAATTCCCTCAAGTTTAATTTAATGTCATAGAATTCCTATATAATAGTTAATTAGGTCTAGTAAATATCTTATATAAATTTTAATATAATTTTAAATATTTGAATTTATTTTATATTATTGTACCATAGCCTCCAATATATTTATCTATATGTATCAGGAGATATATAGTTTTTTGAAAATTTAATCATTTATAAAATTATATATGATTCCCAATTTACCAAAAGATCTCATACAATTGTTTTATTTTACAATAATTTCCTAAAACTACAGTAGTTTTATTAGTACTAGATGAAATGATCTTTTAAATTAATAAATAATAATATATAAGTAATATCAATTCAATAGAATTGAAAAAAAATTATCTATATTTTTTAAACAGAAATATTTTCCATAGGTCGGTATTAACATAATATTATACATTATATTATCCCACTAATGTATCATTGTGTTATAATATAACATTCAAGGACCCCTTCTCAAAAAAGGCTACATAAACCCATTCCTCTCTTTCTTAAATTTTATAAAATGCAATCCTCTCTACACATTATACATTAATTCTTAGCCATACCTATAAAACCCTTATTGAAAATACTTTTATCATTTATTCAAATGTGTTGATCATAACTAAGGAATTAAGAGAGTATCACAACTACATTAAATGTTATATAAAATATAACAACATATATTCTTTATGCACTATCAACTATAATATAACATCCAAAATATAAACATAAATACTGGTATTTTAGAAAATGGGATTTTAATACACCAAAATTGTTCTTAATTATTCATAATTTATTTAGAATTATCAATTCATTGAGCACAACCCGACCCACCATGGTATGCCTTTATAATGTTATGTTGGGATTCACAGCCCAAAACATCCCTCAATAGTTTAATGGATAGTGACTGGCACCAAGTAGGCATATGACACAAATTGGATGCAATGGAATAAGGTAAACGAATATATTAACACATATCCAACTAGACATTAAATGATGAATGTTATAATACAATAGATAACAAGAATGTATGTAAACATCTATATCCCACATCATTGTACGAAACAAGAACATGAAGGCATAAAGGAAAAAATTCAATCTTACCAAATATTTAAAAAGTGTTTGTCCTACTAGTAATGAGATAACTATAGTAAAATGAATCATCTGGTATAGAAAATGTCATGTCTTGATCAATCTTCCATCTTCTGGTCCACCATGGAATCATTCAAAACTATTTTCATCAATATAATACACAATATGTGTTGAAATATCCCATATAGGAGTGAGTATAACATTACCAAATATGACACCCAAAAAATCACCAAATATAACACATAAATATAGTAGTTATCACATCAACATAATGTTATGTCAATCAGAATACTATACATAAGATTAATAACAAAATTATTCTCAAGATAGAGATTAAGTCTGAATGTGAAGTCAAAACCATAATGCCAAGATTGGATTCTTGAATGAGGATTAAAATAAAACACTTATCTGAGATAACCCAATGTATAAGATTATTAACACTAATACAACTCTTCCAATCTGTCTTAATTGTTGGGAGCTTCCAATAAGATATACCCCTAGGACATTGAAGATCCCAATAGATATATAAGGGGTCACACATAGGGCATACAATTATTTCCAAAAACCCTAACTATATTTACCATCTATTTATGGGATTTTAGGCCAATGTATGTTGGTTATGATGATTTATAAAACCCCACATAACTTAGAAGAGATATGGTGATATAGGATCACACCCTGGCCCAAATAGAGGGATTTCAATACTTTGTATATGAATAATACCATATTGGGGATCACATCATACACTCAAGGAATAATTCCTCACTATGCCCTTAGTGGGATGGAATAATGAGACCCATCTAATAGAAACCTCTAGAGACTCAAAAGAAGAGGGTCCTAAAACTACACAAGGAGATGTACATGGTGTGTACTATGAGTACATGGAATCTATTGGGCAACATAGATTTTTATTTTTAGTCCATCCCATACCTTTTTACATTTTCCCATTCCCATTTAAATTGTTCATGTTCAGGTAATTGGTTGTACCTATTTACTATTTTATTCCCAGGTATTATGTCCATACCACTATACAGGTTTGTGACTAGGTACTCTAGCCATGTATATTCACTGGGTTTTTACCTTGTACACATGTAGTCATAGTGTATCTGGACATGTATATTCCCATGTAACCCAAGGGTACATTCCATATTACTATAAATGGTACACAAAACAAGAGGTACATCCCACATGGATTTTGTAATATTATTTCATAAAAACACTAGTTATCATTTCTGGGGGAATACAAGATGTGTGGTTTATGGGACTAAATTTTATTCTAGTTTGGGTTATTTATATAAATATATAAATGACACGCATCTTCTCCCTATGCCTATATGGCCTCCACTCCATCCACTATTCTCAATTTAGAACATAGAGCATTCATTGAGAAAGCCTTTCCATCACCAGTGGCTATATTCCATCCATCCAATCATCTCAGGAATCAATCCCCATTGCATCCCATTATTGAAAATCCAAACCATAGACGATGAACACCTGATCAATCCATTATCATCATCACACTCCTTGATCATTCTATCAATCTTGAACTCAAACCCATGGTGGTGATTTTTTATGAAAAATAATGATTGTGAAAAAAAATCTACGGGAATTCATCGAATCACTGTCCAAAAGGAAGAATGGAGATTAGAACCTAAAGAATAGGGCTGAAGTGCACAAACCAAAAATGTATGAAATGAACCACTTCCATTTTATGGTTTATCTATATTACACTACTAGAAAACTAATATATACCAATGGTTTGGAACCGTTGGTATAGGCCTCAAAACTATTGTTATAGCCTATACCAATGGTTTGGAGAACCGTAGGCAAGTAAGCTGTTGGGATAGGTCTATACTAACGTTTTTTGGAAAACTTTTGGTATAGACCTATACCAACGGTTTTGAAAACCGTTGTTATAAGTAATATGAAAATCTATACCAACGGTTCAATAAAATCATTGGAATGTGTATTTCCAAAAAAAATCTGATGGGATTTGATCCCAGTACCTTTTGGTTTATCATTGAACGACCTAACCACTAACCTAACATGACTTTTGTGAACATAATTTCATAAATATATATATTTATTATCATAATTATTTTAAATTTTGAATTATAGAATGTTATGGTTAAGAGGATCTGATAAACAATCAAAAGATCTATACCAATGGTTGTCAAAACTGTTGGTATAGACCTATACCAACGGTTGCCACACCTGTTGGTATAGGTCCCTGGAATCTGATATTTTGGGGAATTTTTCCCAACGGTTTGGAAAAACCATTGGGAAATCCTACCCTTTTCCAACGGTTTGGCCAAACCGTTGGGAAAAGTGGCCACAAACTGCATCTTTCCCAACAGTTTTGGCCAAACCGTTGGGAAAGCCTACCCTTTCCCAACGATATTGGAAAACCGTTGGGAAATGGGGTATAGATGTGTTGGGAATGGTCACATTTCCAGCAGTGTTATGTTGTAATTAGATAAATGAAGTAAAAACAATATTCAAAATACCAAAATTAATATTTCTAGGAAGTTAAACCCATTCCAAAAAACAGTGATCAATCCATGAGGAAATTTATTAGTGGAATTTGATCCAAAATCATCATTGTAGAAAAATTTGGAATTAATCAAACATAAAAAAAACAACTTTTTTAATTAATCAGTGATGCATAATGGTTTCATACCCTTATCATTAGTGAGATCCATGAAACTTATTGTAATATACGATCCCTCGAAAAATCAATATCTTATCCTTGATCATATTTTCATCCACAAAATTATCCTATATTACCCTCCCAATAACGCTATGCTGATTCGGCTCTGACTATGGTTTTTATTGAACTAATATTTTATAGAGGGATGATTATGTCTCTGAAAATAAATTATAAATAAATTTTATATGTATAAATATATATTTAATTATTTTTCCCCTTGACTTTACTTTAATAAAAAACCATATGAAAACAAAGGATATGTTATGTAATTGGAAATGACTGCATTCCAAATTCAATGGAGGTGTCATATTTCTCATTTGACACACTATTTGAAAAATTTTCATTTTCTTCAAAAACAAGGATCATGTTGAAAAAATATATTTTACATTTATATAATATAAAATCGTGTCCTCTCCATGCCCCTAAATCCTATTCAGAATCAATGGCTGGCATTGAAAATATTCTGTTAAATGATCCAATGATTCACATGAAAAAAACAAATTCATTACATTCTCCCAACCTAATGGCATTACATTATAAATTGAAAAACACCTACTCAACAAGAAAATGGATCAAATATTGAATAAATTTCTTAGTATTCCATGTGATCTTATATATATTCATGTGCGATCAGGAGACACACACCAATGGAATCACTATCCTCCAAAATAGAATCTCCTTTCATTCCTTTATATCTACTGTGTTCTCTATGAATGCTTCTCTTTCCTTAATGTACAACTCTCCCTTGTAAAAAACATTTGATATGTCATGCACATACAACCTTAGTTGTGATGCATGGAATAAATCATGTTTTATTACTAATTACAGAAGTATAGCTAAGTGATACACCACCTCTAAAACCATAGGAAATATCTAGATTGGGATAAAGTACCTTTAAGATATCATTATGCCAAATAACTACAATTATCACTAAGATGAGACCATCAAGAACACATGGTTCCCCTCATTGAACTCTATAGGCCTCCACTATTGGTGAAAAAATTAATTATAAGGGATTTTTGTAGCCTCATACACTACTAGAAGTTTTGTACTTTCACTATTGTATGCCACAAAAAATATAGGCTTGTGACTACTAACACTCATGGATAAGTCTAATACAGTGGTGACCAAATGGGTATTTCATTCAATCTATTGAACGGTTCCATGTCAATTATATAATAGAAAATTTTATATACACAAACACCACTAAGAGTATATGATCCTCCCAACTACATCTAAATACCAACATGAAAGGATGCATCATGTCCTCTAGAACCTGAATGATCTACTCAATCTGGAAATCTTTCAATGGGTGAAGAAACATTATCTAGTGGAACTAAGTCCCAAATACCACCTAAAATCAATTCCAAAATCATGACGTGATGTGATGATCATGGAATGAAATTTTAATAAATGGATATCATAGAAGTTAGATGATATAATTTATAAAAGGGAATACCAATCTCCATATACAATGTCGTTCTCCTAGGGCTAAGAATTGTGCCGATATAGTGAGTTAGTCTCGAATCAAATGGATATAATCATGTTTTCTACCCTTATTCAATACCTGACCACCAGAATGGGACCTGAATATCTAGGTTACTCTTCAGAACTTCATGATATAACAATAAATAATAACTAGGATACTCCATAAAAACTTATTCTTGTAGAAACAGTTGTACCACTGTTCAACGTTGGAAAAGGATGGTGTCCTCCACACTGTCAGAAAACCCATCATGATGAAATCAAGTGGATATATGAACACACAAGGTCTCTTAATCAGTATCTCCAATATGAGCCTCCATAAATCATTATTGAAATTTTTTTGAAACAGTCATCAATAAGATTTATATTCAGTAACCCCATACACTAAACAAATACTACAAGTCGAAATTCTCTAACACCTCACTCAACAATAGTGAATAATATCTCCTTCTGAATCAATTTTCCACAACATCCCCCTCCTTGGATTATATAATGTCATGATTTCATAATTATATAGGATCACTATACCCCATTTCTATATCATATTGAAATCCATCATAAATATGAAATATGTGAGGAAATTATGGTCAAAAAATAATAAATAACTCCATGATAAGGTAATGTGCCCACATCATAAGGGAGTAGACCAATACTACCAACTCTAGATAATTTTTCAAATAGTTCTACTCCTAAGGGCACAAAATCTAGGACCTACAAAAAATAAATTCCTTCATCTTTATCATTACACATCCAATTTCAATTTTGGGGGCATCAAAGAATACTATATTCTCAAAACCTTCCTCTGGTAGTCTCAAGATGGGGGAACTCTCAGCCTCTAATACCCCAAAGAAAATCCCATTTTTACATCACATACCACATGAAAGGAAACCCTTTAAAGGAAAATATATCTAGACTTCCATAATTCTGGGGAAATCAGGTTTGAATAATAGATAGTATCCTTCCATCATATAGTGGTATGATGCCTTTATCAAACACTTTAGTGGATCCAAAGCTAACAATACCTCAACCATCAGTGGGTCCACTCATACACACAATTTTGAGATGATATTTCGCAATAATTGGTATTATTGAATCTATAACTAACACTGAATGAGATTTCTATAAAGTTCGATCTCTTAAAGTATGTTGATGTACATCCTCAGATGGATCACTCACTCATCCTCAGACTCCAAGTAAAGCATGTTATTTTCGATGAATTCCATTATTATCCAATCTTGGTGGGGTAGAAAGATATTTTTAATGATTACTATGAACACTAATAGTGATATCTAGAACTAAGGATAATCTTCCAAAACCATCACACCTCTCTCAACTAGTCATTGATGTCTTTGATCTTTTTTAGTGGATACCTACCCTTGACGGTCAGCTGGTTTATCAAACGATAATATGCATGAAACCAAAATCTCTAGCTTCCCTTATTGGCAATAAAATCTTGTATATATAATTGGGGGAATGGTTTCGAAAAATCCCATCATCTATAAATCCTCAAACTAAACCTTTAGTGTATAATATTTTGTTGGATCCATTTGATATGTTGGAGTAGGTATCAAGGAATCCCATTGGTGTAATACTATGTAGATTTCAATATCCCAGTGGTGAAATAATAATGATGTCTCTTTAAGTATGATATACATATAATTTCCACCATTGTAAGAATATAAAATCCCATAAAATATAATAATCTGATGTTCATACATGCTAATTAATGATTCCTTGGTTGAATCCACTTATGTATAATCCCAACTTTCTATTCGTGGATTACCAACTCACCAATAATGAAAAAAAACATTCCATCATCATAGATAACCCACCTTCTTCACATGAAATAGTAAATTTATCTTTGAATTATGGAGTGATATTCCATAAAACAAATGAAATCAAAATACCTCATCCCTGATCAAAAAATATCCCAATAAAATCTACCTCCTCAATGATTCATGTTTCATTTTTGGAAGAAATTTCAGATCAATGAATATCCACTATTAAGAGTCTCCAAATGAAATGTTTGAGCTAAATTATCAACTAATATATATATATATACATATATTGATTATGATATATGGAATGAATCTGATGGAATATTCCTATAACTATCAAAACTACTAATAATTAATAAAATTCTTAGATGGTACCTCTAACAACCCTTGGTTCCAATGGGTCACATGCCTCCTCTGTCAACACCTATCCTGTTTCATAACAAATAACTCTCTACAATTAGAGTTCACCACCTAGGGGTGGTGGTTGAAAAATATCAAATCTCATACCACCTATTAGCTCCCTCCATGATCCTATGAAAAAATATTCCACCATGAGGACCTCTCTGATTTTTCTATAGCCTCTACCTCTATGGACCATCAACTGCTTTCTTATTAGCTGCCCAGTGGGTCATATAATATTTCACCAAACATACACACCCATGAAAGATTAAAACATCCTCTCTTTAATTGGAATAGAACTATCTTGTAGGACCTGAACTACTAAACCCATTACCTATGACACCCAAACAGTCTACATGAAATAGTCACCACATCATATGTCTATGTCACCAGACTCCACCATCTCCCCTTGAATACATGAAGAAATTTCACCTCTAGGAAAACATTATGATCTGGGGATCACAGAACAAGGAAAAAAACACTTGAATGTGGATCAATATATTCCTCAAATTCGTTGGAGCATGGCTCACCCAAAACCCTAATGGGTCACTATCTATATAACAAAGGAATCATGACCATCATACACATAACCACTTTTGATACTAACAGAACAACTTTATTTGTTGATTAGTTGTGTTTATACTAGAAAATTGTGAGTAGTTACCATCATCTAAATATGTCCATGATATATAGGCTCAGGAAAAGGTGGATCATCCACATGATCTATGTATAGTAACCAAATTTATAGTATGCGTCAATCCATCCTAAAATAGATAAGATAATCCCTGGTATAATATTGTTTATAGGGATTTGAATCAAGAAGGACATGGTGACCACAACCCACTCTTATAATATTCTTATTATAGTTTTTTCCTTGAAACCATTGACCACATGTATAGGGTAAATAAGATGTTTATCGAGACCTTGTGTATGAATAAGTCTACTACAACTCCAACACTGGATTCCCTAGACAAGAGCCAAAATCAAAACACATTAAAAATATTTAAAATGCTCCAAAACCAAATATCACAATGGGGAAATCACATAATTTAGTCCTAGTATTATCCACCTATAATATCACTCTATCACAAATAGAAGTACTTGGGCATACCTAGTCAAAGGAAAGCCGAGTGTGAACCCTCAAGGCTTCTTCTAAGAAGCGAAGGGCTGGTGACCAACACTGATTATGAAAATCACCCACATAGGTATATGTACCCATGAACACATCTATTATTACCCATAAAATATTTAATGGTTGGATACAAATTATACCAAGAATTCATAAATGCATCTATATCTCACATCAATGTATGGAACATTTAATAGAATGTATAATGGTGAATTATAAGCCCGTCAAAGCCATAAAAAATTCCAAAATACTGACAATCTGGGGACTAATGTTAAATGAAACTCCTTTTATAGTCCATAGTTTTTCTATATCAATAATGATCCACCATATCCTACTCTACCAACGACTCTATTGAATGGTATTTCGTGTACAGAAGATCTGGAATCTGTGGGTATATCCAATTAAATTGTGGAAATTATGATACCTAGTCAAACACCCTAAAATGAATGAACATTATACAATAAGATATTATTTGACTCATTATAAAAAATTAATTTCAATAATAATATGATAAAAAATAATAATGATAAATATATGAACCATATAAACATTAATTGTTAATGTAAAGTCACAATCAGGCATCCAACCTTGAATACTTGATCTATGATTTCAAACAAACACTCATCCAAGAGAACACACTACCAATTTATGATAATATGGATGGAAATCATCTGATAATTCATTCTAATCAGGAATTTACAAGACAATGAACAAGATAGAAATATGAAGTCTTTGATACAGATATAGGGGGTATCACCCAAGGCTTCTAGGGAATGCCTGAAGTCCTAACTAGATTAACCTGATTTGCAGTGGATCATACAGCAATATATATTGGTAAAAATAATTTATAAAACTACGCCTATAGAAAAAGAGAGAAGGTGATATAGGATCACAAATCAAGAAAAATATATGGCTTCTATTACACTATCCATGAATAATCTCATATATGGGATTACATCCTACGATCATGATTAAAATCCTCATTAAACCCTCATAGGGATGGAATAACGGGACCCACCTTGAGAAGAAGTGTCCCAAAATGAACTATGAATCATATAGGGTGTATAATGTGTCTATTAATCATTTCATGGATAACTCTTATTTTCATGTGTACACCAACCTATTCCCATGTATGTGGGCCCATGACCATGTACTTTTTTTGTGCCTGTGTACATTTTCGTGTTTGGGTACGTAGTCATGTATGAGTACTTGGTCATACAACGGTATCTTGTGTTAGATTTAGTTTCCTATAAAAAACTATTTATACTTTTATTACATCCATATTTAATTTATTAATTATTAAATTAAACTATGTATTTCATATTATTCATTGATCTTCATGACATTAATTTAAAAATGTCCTAGAGTATTTTTACATAGATAAAGTCGTATTATTTCTCTAATATGATGAGAACCTTGAAGTTATATGAAAATATTCTTAGCATAGTACTGTAGTTGGATAAAATTATAATAGGGGACACATAGTATAGATAATGTCAAGTGTGAGTGCTCGGAAGGAGATGATACATCTTCTCATGATTTTTTCACTTAGTAATCTTTATAAGGAGAGATATTTTAGAATAAAAAGGCCAGTAGGAATTCAATATGTTTTGTTTTCATCGAATATTATTATCTATGACTGTCTATAATGTTCCTTAGACATCAATATTTTCATTAATTCTTTTCACAACACACACACTTATATTTTCTAACGAAAAGTGTCACACCGTATATTGGCGAGAAGTATGGTAAGTTGGGTGTGTCACAAATGAAATGTTATTAATGGATAAGTCAAGGTAGGATTTTTCCTTTCAATATTTATGTATGTTGATATCTTATCCCTTTCATCAAAATAGAACCTTCTTCCTAACATCAATGGTCTTGGTGTAACAAAGGGTTTATTTTAGAATGTTAATAAATGATGTATCTAAATATTGGTTGATGACACTATCATGAAACCAACATGAGGAGATATTGTGAAAAAGGGAATATATTACATAGTTAGAGTTTGAATGTGGTTTTCATCATTGTGTCATTATGTTCATTATGTTGGGCTCCATGAACCTTTTTTCAATAGTAATATTGGACTTTAGGCAGTCCCACCTAATGCCACTAATAAATAATCATAGAGGGTCTCACACTAACTATTTCTATTGGAATTGATTAAATTATATTTGAATATAATTAATGGAATAAATATTTTTGTTGAGACTGAGGAATTATTCTATTCATGTTATATTGATCACATAAATTTAATAAATATTTTTCCCTATATTGTTAATAAAATATATTTATTTATGTTATTGAATGTTTAGAAAATATTTATTTACTAGTTTTTGAGTAAAATATTTATCTAAGAGTATAAAATATTTATTACATTGTTTTGTAAAATAAATAGGAGTTTGAATGGACCAAGACTGTGTCTGATAATAAAAATTTTATTTATTAGTTGGTAAATATTATTTATTTGATTTTCACAAGTAGGCACAATAAAAAATAATATTATTATTGCTATTTTGTGTCATGGAATTTCATTTATGGTTATAATTTTATTTAATGGATATTATGAAATTAAATTTTGTAACTGAAATCATAGAACTATAAATAGATGGTTATATCTATTTTGTAAGGTATTCTAAAACAAATTTGAATATTGGTAATGTATATTTTCTATGAAAAAAAATACTTCTATATTAACTCCACCTCCTATATCTATATAAATAATGAGAGGACCAATATATAATTTCATCAAGACCGAAGAACAAGTGATCAATAATAAATAATGCAAGACATTTGATTCATCATTCTAGCACTCAGAGAATGAGTAACATGGTTTGGGGACTATTGGAGCATGCTTGTATCAATGCTAGATGGATTCTACCTTTGTATTGTCACAAGATCAATGAAAGAAATCTATAAGGGCCTTTATGAATAATCAAAAATAACCATTGAAGAGTGTTCATAAGTCAAGGATTTTTGTTCTTTTGATAATTCATAAATTAATTACCAATTTTAAGTTCATGATCCTTGCTCATGGTTTTGGGAAATGATTATTAAAAGAAAATTTAATATATCTTCCCACACCGCAATGCTTCATTTGTGAACAAAACCCACTAGTGTTGTCAAATAATTTATGTATAATTTATAGTCATTTATTTTATTATTGATCTATGAACAATCATGGTCAGATTTTTATTTCATGATATTCTTACATTAATCCAATTTGAATTAATATGTTATCGACATATTGATCGTGTTTATTCAGTGTTTCATTTTATTGTGATTTAAGAAAAAATAAAGAAGGACAAGAGATTCCCTAAGGAGGTTCCAACTATTTGGCCGGTCAAGGTGGGTTACATGGCATGCAGAAAAAGTACACATTTTATACCCAATTTCATTGTATTTAGATGCACGAAGCAATTAAAAACACATGTGAATTTTCTTTCACACCACACAGTTACTGGGACAACATGGAGCACTGCAAGTGGATACTAGGAGTGTGGCTAGTATATACGCACCATTTAATATGGATAAGTTAGAAAACCTATTCCCTATGCATGTGACTGAGATATACAAAAATTTATGAACAAGGCATATAGCTAGATGTACATTCTATGTAGTCTTCCATTAATTTTATCATTTAAAATTACATTTAATTTGAAAAAAGGAATCATTAAAACTATATTAAATTTTTTGGCCCACCATCATGTGTATAAAAATTTAATAATGGGTTTAAGGAACTTTAAAAAATAAATTAATTGACAAGAATTTATTTTTCATTAATGGTTCTGCTTTTTATATTGCTTGAATTCCAAATTTATGGGTATATCCAATTAAGATTGGATGAACATTAAAATTAAAGTGAAATAGTTAAATTATTCATTTATTAACACGAGAAAATATATATTAATAATACATAATGAGTAAAAAAATTAATGATATTCAATTACTATTTGTGTGTTCGTTGCATGTACGACTAATCATGAGATTGAACAAGGCATATGTATGTGTTTTTAGTTTTAAAATCAAATTTATTACTTTTTTTTAAATAATTTAATATTAAATTAATAGATTTCCTACGAGTATTCCCTCCCTCAATTATTATATATGACCTATGTGTACAACGATATTTCTGTAATACCCTCTAAACAACCCTTTGGTTTCCCTCCGCCGTGTATTAATAATAAATATTTTTAATTAATGGATCATCTCATAGGGTGTATAGATGGTTCAAGATGGATCCATATCAGTTTCAACTCATTGATATAGTGGTGGACATGTGTAATGTTGTATCTCATTCAATGTCCAACATAATGAGTTATTTTCCATAGTTCATAGGTTTATTTAATATATACTAATTAATAAATCATTAGATAAGCTCATAATTATGTCCTTTAATGATTTATTTATTTTCTTTCTAATTCATTAAAATTGTATTTATTTATTCATGATCGTGATTGCATAAATGAAATAATATGAAAATATGGAATCAAAATAAAAATTAAAATTACTAAATGTTTTAGAAAAACAATTCTCAATTAATTAAGTAAAAAACCACTTAAATATTAACATGACATGTAAAGGATAAAACAAGATAAAAAATTATGTATAATAAAATTATATCCCCCAATCTAATATGAAGTCCTACTAAGCTTTATATTATTTTATTACAACCAAAAATCAATATAATTATGTGTTTGACCAAACATTGTTTGGTTACTTACTTTTATAAGTGGAGTTGTTATGAAGGTTTCAGGATGATATAAACATATTACATCAATGAGAGTAGTCCTTTATATACATGGATTAATTTGGAGGAAATTGTTGAGATGTTTTGATCTTTTTGATAGTGGAGCCCACCCAACAAATCAAGGAAATATGAGCATTCAGTTGACAAAGAAATTCGTATATAAAGACCCTCAAAATAGATTGACCAACCCTTTTTGGGTTTATGAAAATGGTAATATGGATCTGTTCCAATAGAATGTCCTAGATACTAAACATTCCAAGTACAATGGTGATAACTATTAGGACTTGATAAAATAGTGGGATATTTAATAAAATCAATTACTTTATTAGTTCTCACATAATTTTTAATCAAGAAAACTACTAATAATATGCACATTTAGTTATGGAATAATATTAAAATATTATCATACTCACTATCCTAATGATAAATATTGGATAAATAAAATATTTCCTATTGAAGTATCTTCCAGGAGTGTTTTAGACGCCTTCGTGTCATTCTACACCTTGAATGGAAATCATTCATGATAGAATCCTCAATACCTGATCTGCCTGCTCATGATGCATGTGATGAAGAGTTCTTAGTCTAAGAATTACATATGAACAATGTATTATATGTTCAATGGTTATGTTTTTAACTATGTCTAGTGAACTCATGAAGTCTCAAAAAAAATAGTAATTTGTATAGCATGATTAAGGACTTCTCTTGTCTTCACCATGAGATATCATGATTGGGAAGGTTTGACATTCCTAATGTTCTCCTTCTGAGTAAGCTTAGAGAGTGTTCCCTAGTTGGGCTTCATGTAGTCAAGCTCATTTTCTACATTTAGTGCCTAGAGGTTCTATGGAATAAACTATCCCAATAAATGGTCATTGATATCATTCTGACATTACACTATTAGAGATTCTCTAGTTTTCTTGTGAATTTTAGTATGAAGAACTTTGGAAATTTAATCCCATAACTTTTTATCCTCCTTTACCAGGTGGATATATATATGAAACACAAAAATCCTTATATACGTATGGTGAACAAATGAAAAGGTAACACAATGTTATTTAATCCCAATGCTACATCATTCCCTTCTAAGAATAAAAAGAATAAGTTCAAAGGGGAAGAAAGGGAACATAATGTTCTCTATTTCACAAGTGGCCTGAAAGGACACTGGAATAAAAATTGAATCCATCAAAAGATGTAAGTGGAAGCCTCGGTTGTACATTTAACTGTGTTTAGTTTTTCTTATTTTACAAATTGGGTATTATATATGGATTTTTCATAACAGATATATATTCAAATACTATAACCAAGAACATTCAGAAAAAATTGACCAAAGGGAGGTAGATATATGAGCATCCAATAAAGATAAACTTACAATTATATCAATAGAGGCACCCAACTCACATTTCCAATAAGAATGATCATATTTATAAAGGGTTGTTGTTATGTTCCTTAATTTAAAAAAACATTATTTCAATATCTAGACTAGATACGAATGGATTCATTTTCAAATTTCAAAATAATTATATCTTCTTTTATAAATATATCATTTGTTATGTTATGAAACATTATCATAATGGTTATTACATCTTGGATTACATGAATCATGTAATGGAAATCGATAAAAAATTTACTTCCCATGAATCATACCACCCCAAACATTGGAATCACAAGATTGATCATGTAAGTGACAAATTATTGACAAAATTACATAAAGATGGATATTTCGATTCTTTTGAACTACATCCACTTGGTGTATATCACATATTTTTACAAGTAAAAATGACCAAAACCCCATTTAGTGGGAAGGTGAAAGCGATAACGTGCTTCTTGAATTAATTCATACCGATGTTTCTAGACCATTTACTACTAATGTATGGGGTAAAAATTCCGATTTCATAACTTTTACTGATGAATTTAGAGTATATAGACATATTTACTCAATGAGGTATATGATGGATTATTTTGAAAAATTCAAGGGAAATAATAATGAAGATGAGAACCATCTTGGTAAGATGATTAATAATATCTTCTCAAACCATATTGGATATTATATTAATCATGAATTCATCGATTACTTAATGGAGTTTTGGGATAATTTCCCAACTCACTCCACCTTACTTGCCTTAGAGGAATGGTTTAAGAGAAAGAAGGAATCACACCCTTTTTGCCACGGTGAGATCAATGATGAGTCATTAAATTATTCCATTATATTTTTGGGGATATGCATTTAAAATAGTGGCACACATAATAAAAAAAGTACCAACTAAATTGATAAATGGTATTTCAAATGAATTTTGGAGTGGAAGAAAAACAATTTTCTTAAATTTACATGTGCGGGGAATCGAATACTTTGTTAAGGCCTCTATAGGTTACAAACTTGTACACTGAGGGGAAAAGTGTACCCTTATAGGATACCCTGAGGAAATAAGTGGTTGTTACCTATATGACCCCTTGGAAAAAAATGTTATTGTGGAAAGAAATGCACTATTTTTGAGGGATAACATCTCTAATAAAGATAGTGGGAGCCAGAAAAACCTAAATTAATTCATGGGTCAAGAAAAAAAGAGTAGGTACAGGATTATATTCCCCAAAGCCCCATGGAAGAAGAAACTATTATAGAGGCACATGTACTTCATCGAGTAAAATAATGTTTATAAAACCTGAATGATATGGTTTTCTATTTAATTAGGACAGTGAATAATTATTATTTTATAATAATGATCCTCTAACCTATATGGAAGTAGTAGGCGGAACATAATTTTCTTTTGGGGAAGAAGCAATAACTTATAAAATTGATACCATGTACCAAAACTATGTATGGATTTTCATAGATCATCCAGTGGATGTAAAGCACATTGGTTAAAAATGGATATTCAAGAAGAAAATGGACATGGAAGGAGAAGTCAGTGGTTATAATGTGTGATGGGTTAAAAAATGGTTTAACTTTATTATAATTATTGAATATGATGAAACCTTTTCACTATTTTTAATGAAAATATACTTCGTAATTATACTTTCCATTATGTCTTACCATTACTATGTGATTTGGAGAATTTATGTCAAAACATATTTATTTAATAGGAACCTTCAGGAAGATGTCAACCTCACACAACCTGAAGGGATTGTGACTCCAAAGGATAATTATAAGATATGGAGTTTTAAAAAAAATCCATTTTTGGATTAAACAATGAATCAAGGTCATGTGACATTAATTTTGATAAATACTTAACAGAATTTTGTTCTCTAAAGAAAAAATGAGAGCCTTAAATCTAAAAAGAGTTTAGTGAGAGTGATGTTTTTTTCCTAATAGTATATGTTGATGAAATATTATTTATAAGGAATGAAATATCAGCCTTATAGTCTGTTAAGGAATGGTTCAATAAATGGTTTTCTAAGAAAGAAATGGGTAAGGAAAAATATATTCTTGGGATCCATATCAATTTTGATAGATCAAAGAGGTATCTCAGCCTAATTTAATGTATATATACTGACAGGATACTAAATAGATTCAGTATGAAAAAATATAATAGGGTATTGTTTCCAGCATCACATGGCATTAAAATTTTGAAGAAGAATTGTCCTCATACCCTTGAGGAAATAAATAAAATTGAAAGTATTCAATACACATCTGCAATTGGTTCAGTGACATTTATTATTCTATGTACTAGGCTAGATGTTTCATATACATTAAGTGTGGTAGGTAGATATCAAGATGATCCAGGTGACCACCATTGGATGGAATCCAAGACTATAATTAGGTATCTAAGTCATAATAAGGATATGTTACTGGTTTATAGAGGATATGAGTTACTAGTCATCAAATGATATGATAGTTTCCAAATTGATCATGATTCCATAAAGTCACAAATGGATACATAATCACATTGAATGGAGGTGTTGTGATCCGAATGAACTCAAAGAAGGTTAAGGTCAAAGATTATACATTAGAGTATTAGTATATTGAGGCTTATGAGGCTTCTAAAGAATCATTTTGTTTTTTTAATTTGATCCATGTTCTTAATGTGGTGCCTAGAAGTAAAGATCGAATGAAACTCTATTGTGATTATACTACATTGATGTCTCTATCTAAAGAGTAAACGTTACATCAGTGGATAAAGCACATAATATTGAAGTATTATTTATTAAGGGATTTTTCTCATAGAGTTATTGTTATAGTGAGTGGTATTTACATGGATGAAAATGTGGATTAATCCTTGAATAAATCCTTGACTCGACCGAAATATGATTATCATGTGAGGTATAATAGACTCAAATTCATAGGCATTGACTCTAGTCCAAGTTAGAGTTTTTTAAAGTTGTTATTCATGAACCATCTATTTTTACATTGATTACATGAATATATGATGTATTAAATATTAAATTCAACATCTTATTATATATTATTCATTTTATATATGAATTTAATATAATAATGTGCTAGAGTATTTTTCAGATTGATATGGTCCTAATAGTTCGCTTATATGATGAGAAACTTGAAGAACTATAAAAATAATCTTAATAAATTTTTTTGGTAGGAAATAATACTATGATGGGACACATGGTATATATAACATCTTGTGTGTGTTCTCGTAAGAAGACGATGCTTCTTATCCTTATGTTCACAATTAGAAATCTCCATGAATGGAGACTGTTTGAACAGACCTTTGAGTAGGAATTGTGAACGTTTTTATGCCATCAGACATTAGTCTCTACGAGTTTGTGTAATATTCCCTTGATATTAAGATTATCATTAATTAATTTCAGGACTCTTCCACATAAATTTTATATCAAAAATGTCCATTCCTTTTGTTGGCGGGAATTAGGTTATGTTTGGTGTGTCATAAAGGGCATGTTATTATTGGATAATTCCAGGAATTATTTTCACATTCCATCATTATGGAATTTTATATCTTTTCCCTTTGATTGGAAAAATAAACATCAACCTAAATTCCATGGCCATGGTGTAATGATGACTATATTTTAGATATTCAAAGACTGATGTATCGATCATATTGTTTGATGAAGAAGTCATTCATCCTTCTTGATGAGGTTTTCTAACAAAGGGATTATATTAATCAATGAAAATTCATTTTTGGTTGTCATCATTGTGATTTATATTCATTCTCTTGGGTTCCTTGACCCTTTTCTAGATAGTAATGTTGGACTTTAGGCATGCCTAACTAATGCCAAATATAATGAATCCTAAATGTTCACACACTATGTTTTCATATGGGCCTAGATTAAATTGTATTTGAATTTAATTAATGGAATAAATATTATTCTCTATAATGAGGAATGATTTATTCAATTTATATTGATCACATATATTAAATATATATTTGTTCACTAAATTGTGAATAAAATATAATGATTACTTTTATTTAATATTTAATATATATTTGTTTACTAGTTTTTTAATAAAATATTTACTTAAGAAACTAAAATATTTTTTCTAATGTTCGATAAATGAAATAGGAGTTAGAACTGACAAATACCATGTACGGAGATAAAATATATATTCACGAGGTGGTAGATATTAATTATCTATTTTTTATAAGTTAGAGAATCACAAAATGAAAATATTTTTATTATTATCTAGAATGGTATTTCATTAATGATTATAATTATTTTTAATGGATATTATTCAGTTAAATTTTTATCTAAAATCCCAATTAAATAAACTAATGTCTATGAATTTTGTGAATATAATCCGAAATCCAATTCTACGCTTGGTAGTAGATTATTTTTCACACAACAAATGTTCATTCAACTCATCGTCCTCTCTCCCTCCCAAGAATGAGAAACCAAAGAGGGAATTTCATCAATTCCTGTGAACAAGTGATCAAGAATGAACAATGCAAGGCATTTAATTTGTTGTTCTAGAACCCAAAGAACAAGTAACGTATCTTTGAGAACATTGGAGCGTTTGTAGATCACTAATAAAGGTATTATACCCTTGGATCCTCACAAGCACAATAAAGGCCATCCAGAAGGGATTTTTTAGTCGATCAACAGTCATTGATAAAGAAATTTCCCAATACATTGTATTTATTTCTTCAAATATTAAATAAATTAATTATAAATTTAATTTGAAAGTTACCCCCTTGGTTTCCTGAAATGATTACTAAAATAAATTTTAATAAATTACCCCACACATCAATGATTCCACTGCACCTGAAACCATCATACAGAACGTGCATGTTTACTATGTGGTGTATGTGTACATTGGTATTGTTCAAGTATGTGGAAAACCCCTATAATATACCCATTCCCATGTACCTAATTGTGTCTAGCTGAGAAACTTTTTATGGGTTAGAAAAACTATGGTGGGTTCTACATTGTGCTTGACATTTAAATTCTCTTAATAAATTACCATCATAACAAGGGGACTACACAACTTGTGTTATTTGAACTATACATTGTGTTGGTTGATATTTTTCTAGAAATATTGAAATATCTAACAACTTCTCCCCATGAAACATATGAATTCACTCCTACCCCAAATTTTACTGTATAATACATATCTTGAGTTTAATAATCCTTTCCATTGTGGGTGGAAAGATTCTAGACAACCAATACACTCTGGAATAGATCCCCATTTCACCTCATTTCCAAAGTCCTACTCATTGATTACAATCACCTCATAGGACACCGAATCAATACTTATTCATCATAATTTTCCATGTTCATGTCGTTTTTCCAAAACTCAATCCCATGGTGAAATTACTCTACACAAAAGAAAAATTTACCAACGATTTTTTACTAGTTATTTTTTGAATCACCAACCTTAGGGAGTATTAATGATGAACACATGAATAATAGAGGGTGAACAATAATAAAAAAATTCAAGGTATGAACCTCCTCCATTGTTTGGGTTTTCCTCAATCCATTTACATTAGAATGATAAATTAATAATAATTATCACATAACATCAATTCATATTTATAAGAGGAAAATAACTTACATAAAAATAATAATAGATCTAAAAGTTTATCAATTAGTGGAATTAATTTTCATTCATAATGGGATAAAAAAAATAGGGAATTAGAAAAATATAAATAGAGTTCGTACGCTGAGTTTTATTCAATCATTAATAAATAATGGTTTCACATCATTATCATTGGATTTATCCTTGAACTTCGTTTTCATAGGAGGATCTTTAGGAGAATTGTTCTCTGATACTCAATACCAAGGTCATGAAAAAAAATATCATCCATGGTTATATCAAGAGTTTTAGGATTATAAACCTAGTTTTAGGTTTCCTATATAACATTTATTTTATAGAGGGAGGGATAGGTTAAAATATAAATTTAAAATAATTTAATTTAAGCTATTTATATGATAATTTTTGTATGTGACTACACCTTAAAAAACACATGTTTTTGAAAAGGTAATGTTGTTCCAAAGAAAAAACATGCATACCGGATTTAACAATGGCCTTCTATTTCACATTCATGATATATTTTATGAGTTATTCCATTTTTTCAGAAAAATGTGTATGTGTGTGATATAATATATTTAGTTATTAATCATATCAATATGGTGCCTCCCTATACCCTAGTATATTTTATTATCTCAATACCTATCCTCTAGAATATTACTTTCAATATTGTAATGTTTTAAAATGGAAAAATAGAGTTGTGACACCTTATTCTAAATTGTTCATTCTTTCTGATCATGAGTGTGAATAGTTTTTCAATAGTTGTGAAAATTATAAGAATGATGGTCTTAATTTCTATTCTTTTCATAATGTTCTATTTTTTCCATTTATTTATTTCATTCCCTAAAATAACATTTGGTTTTTTTAATTAAAATTTTCAAATATATTAATTATTTTTTTAACATATAATTAGTTATGGGTAATGAATTAGTTGTGACACCTTATATATTTTTGAAAATGTCACAACCATCGATGTGAAACAAATATGGTTGAATAAATATTAACTATAATTTTTTCAAAATTAATCAAATTCCATTATTAATATTTATATATATCCTATAAAGATAAATATAAAATTTGTTTTCCTAGAAATGTTTTATAAATATATAAATCCATATGTGATTTCAATAAGAATATTTAAAATATATTATTTTATTTTTATTAATTTTTTTATTCAAAATAAATATCATAAAAATTAAAACCATTTGGATGTATAACATCTATATTAATAAATAACACATATTGGAACATTTTTTAACATCCTTCGATCAGTTAAAATATATTTTGACTTGAACATGTCTTCACAAACCTCATATAAAACTCTTCATAAGATAGAGGCCACAGACTAACAGAGACTTCCTAATAATTTCATGTAGATACTATAACTCCTGGTTTAGGTAACCAAAAATAATAGAAAATTTAATAGTGGCAACGGTCATCCAGATGGACCAGTTTAAATCACAATTAAAGATGAATGCCAATTAACAACTAAATAAACTCATTCAATAACAATGTTTTATAATTTTACGCATCATTAAAGTACACAATAATAATTAGAACCCAAATGGTGGCATCTTCTTCATCAAGGCCCAAAATAATTATAAAACAATAAAAATATGGAAGGCTAAAAATGTGGTCTTGAGTCCTAGAATTTCTCAAACACATAATATATCCAACCAAACCACATAAACCATAAACATAAGTGGGTTTTCCATTTATAAGACTACATACATAAAGTCCCTTTTGGTGAACATGGCTACCCGATCATGGTGTGAGTATAACTCATAAGTACATCACTAAGAGTGTTTGAAAATATCTAGTCAAGATTGGGGTGTGTTGATATACCATAATAAGTAACCAAAAAATAAATAAATAATCCAATAGAATCATTAGGGTTCTTCGGTGACACTCATTTTGGATTTCACAAGAATTGTCTAATGCGTACTGTGGAATGTGATACATCACCATAAGGGGGAATACTTCCCCACCTCGAAATATTTTCAAAAATCACCACATATGGCTGATTAACAACCCTCCTAATAACCCTTTATTTTAAATCAATCACATAATGGGAATTTTTCCCTACCCAATAAAAATATCTAAAACATCATCCCGAAGTGTAAAAAATACCCCTCCCCAAACCCATCTCAAATATCATCACCCAGGGATTAGGAGATACCTACCCAAGAACCATCTGAAATATCTCAACTCTAGTGGGAAAGGAAACCCTATCACAAAATAATATCAAATATAATAACTCCTTGGGAAGGAATAAATTACTTTAAAACCATATCGACATGTCGTAATTTAATCACCTAAGGGGAATAACATCCCCCCACATAATTCCTATATGTGGATAGCCATTCATCCCAAAAAAAATTGATCTCAATCAAATTTTAATTTTTAATATTATCAATTCAAAATAATTTAATCTTTTTTATCCCCTTTTTATATCTTAATACTTATTTTAAGAAGTTTCCCTCACCCAACCAATGTTTCACATTTATATTCACCATGGGTTTCCTCCAAGAAAACCCATTCATAATACATTTTGAATACTATGAAAATATAAATCTTATTATAGGCCCTTTTGATGGATTATACATAATGCACTATCTATTTTAAAATAGACTTTGTATTCATTATTCATGGTTATATTAAGCATTACTTCCTAACTATTAAAAATGGACGATTGGGAAACAACTAACAACAGCCCCAATAAAGATATATTAATTTCACTATAATAGAGGATGATTAAAAAGAATCATTTTCATCACCTTCCTTAAATTCACTACTCCAATTTATATGCCAAAATATATCTAGATAATTTGGAAGCACTATGTCGATGGGGCGTATAGAATAAAACCCCACTCCACCACTACTTGAACCACCTAAAATGGTGGTTAAGTGAAAAACTATGTCGCCTAGTGATAACAGGGATATGAGTAGTTCAACAATAATGTTTGATTCCATGGATCATGTTGGTCGATATAGTGTGTGTAGGAAAGAGTTTGAGTCTTGGAAGGTATTTTTGGTAATATTAACAGCCACCGAAACAAATTAGTTGTGGAATTCATAACCCACCAACCATTAGCGAGATTATTTTAAAAAGTGTGTTGTGCAAGGATTGGGGAAACATGTTATTGATGAAATAGCTGTTGAATTTGGAAAAAAAATTAAACAATAATATAGAGAAGATGCATGATAGTGCAATATAGGTGCCCACGTTTGAAAATGTTAGGTGGGCCTAAACCCGAATCCCACCATGGCTTATGATGATTCATATCATTTTTTGATGATTTCTTCATTTGATTCCTTATTATTTGAATGCCACTATTATAACAAACCATGGGGACAATAGATAAGTCAATATGTTATTAAAATTATTAAAATTAGGAATCACATTACATACCACTAACCACTTTAGCATAAACTATCACTATATGTCATAATTACAAACTCAAAGAAAAATATAATAGGTCATAACACCAAACCATGAGTGGTATATAAATCAAATTTTTTATTAGATACACAATATTTTGATTGTTCTTCTAATAATTGTAAAAGTTTCCTTATATCCCATTTAAAACATAAACTTTGATTCATATTATAGATACCCTTATCTAACATTGTTATTAAGATATTATTAAAATTATGATGATGCACTATATTTTTTGGAAGAATGTAAAGACTAAAGATTTCAACAGTAAATTATTCGTAAATAAATAAAATATTATATTTTTTCACACATTATACCTTGTGAAAATGGAATATCATGCTGTATTTCTAAAATTAAAGATGGCCATTAAATCAGCTCGTATAAATTAAAGTAACCATATCCCAAAATCAATAAATAATGAATGGTGTAATGGAAACTACAAGTCAAACTCACCTTTTTAATCCCATTTGTCCCTAAATGAAAATAAGGTAGATTTTCGGGTGTTTTACCGTGAAAAATACCATGAAAACTCATTAAATTGTTATTTAAAGAAACATTAAATGGGATCTGGTCAATCTCATGGTGATTTCCACTAGATCTGTGCTATATCAACCACCACTCGAATGTGAAACCATATATTTTCTGATACATTGTTCTTGAAAGAGCATCCTAAAGGGATTATGTAACTAAAAAATTTATTATATTAAAATTTTAAAAAATATTAATAGTTATATATATACAATGAATTTTTTACTTGTCTAAAATTTATTTTGGTAAAATTTAATTCATGCTAAAAATATATATTTTTATAAAATGGGAAATTTATTTTGAGGGAAAAATATTATTTTGATATAATTATGTAAAGATATAATAACACTATAAGAATAAGTAATTCATAAGAAAAATAATATTCAATATACCAAAATACAATTTTCTATAAAAATTGATTTTCTCTATATTTTATGTTTATAAATAAATATTATATTTAATGAATTTTAGGATTATAATATTTAAATATTAAATACAAATTTTTCATTATTTAATTAAATTATACCTTATATTGTATTTTTTTGAAATTTCTATAAATATTGATTTTTATATGGAAGGTAAAAATGACATATTTAAAAATAACATGATATTAAAGGAATTAATAGCATAATATTATAAATTATAAATGTATGAAAATGTATTCTAATACCAAATATGAATTTTATAATTTATTTTATAATTTTGAAAAGTTTTTCAAACAAATATGGACCCATATTTTTAGACCTTCAATTATATACATCAAGGAAATTATTTATAATACATTATAAATTTAGTAATCTAAAATAAAAATTTTCACTTCTAAAAATTGAAAAAATGCATTTAAAATATAGAATCTTTAAATCCATATTATATTATATTTACCATTTTTTATTGATCATATAGGCTAAATTACCTAGGTTGGAACTAGTTATAATGGTAAAATCCAAAATTGTAAAATGAGTAACCTAAGCTGTAAGGCACCAAACATGATAAAAATGTTATTTATTGACTGATTTAGTTTTATATATCTTATCTACACTTAAATTTATTATTTAACAAATTTAGAACATTCTATTTTATATTGATTTACCTTTATTGACATTATTTTTTTAATTTACCAAATTCCCATTTATTTTCACTTATAAAGGGTCTCTCTTATCCTCATTACCCCTCAAATGAATATCCCTTATTTTCATCATAACATCTACCCAGCCATATCCTCATCACTTATAATCATCATAAGGAGGATCTTTTATTTTCAAAATACCATCTCTTAAAGGTTTAATCCCCTTCCCAAAGGACATAATACAAGTAGTAAGGTATTGATTTCTAACCTCTAATCCCTCATTCCTATTTCATTATGTGATTTTATTCAATCTAAATTTTATTATTCTCTATATTATGATGATAATATCAGTATAATTATTATGCTGAAATATTATTTTAAATATGTTCAATAATTTATAACCCACCTCTTTTCCATTAGTTAAATAAAATATGTGAACTGATCATTGTGTGGACTATTTCTTCTAAGATGAATCATTTCTTATTTTCCATCAACACCATACAAGGATTGTCTTAAAATATAAATTAATATAAAATATTATATTTATGAAATATATTATATTTAAAATAATAAACAATATTACTATTTTTTGTATCCAATAGAAAATCAAATTGTCAACCACGCATACATGTGGATTACAACCTTCTGAAAATGATTGATTTATGTTTTTCATTTCATCTCTATCATAAAGGGATTTCTTTTAGAATGGGTTTAAAAATAATTATTATTCTTATAATATCAATAATATTTTGGTGATCCATGTTGAAAAATCTATTAATAATATAATTGATAAGAAATCATCATAAAATTATCTTTCTCAACTAAGTAAACGATGAAGAAAAAAATAATTCACACATATATGTAATATTTTCATATCCATTAATAGTTATAATAGTTTAATTAAACTATTATATATCACACCATTGTGAAATAAATATTATCATTATTCTTTTGTTATATTGATATTACAAATAATCATCTCATTAATATCCATTAATCATGGTATGTTCTTATTTGGGTCAGTTAGACAGAATACATGAAAAATGATTCAAATTTATATCATGGATGACTAATAAATCATATTTAATGGTATAATATAATCTAAATATTAATATAAATATTTTTTTGGGTTTCTAAATCGATTTTTCAATATTTAACACAATATTTAATTAAAAATCATTCGTTGGTTAAAATAATAACGGGTGTATACTTAGTATGGATTTTATCTTTGGTGGTAAATAATTAAAAACTAATAAAATGAAATGGAAATGTAATAAAAAAATTATAGGATATCTATTTTATTAAATCTAATGGAATCCTGATGACTACCATTTGGAGAAAAAATAATACTAACTCCCATCCTATGAATCTAATACAATGGGTGAAAAATTATAGACACACGATGTGTTAAAATAGGTAAAAACTAATTAATTTACATGTAGATAAGGGTTAAAAATTAAAATTACAAATAAATATTAAAATTAATATGTTTATTAAATTATTTAATTATATAGTTATGTTTTTATATATTATTTTAAATGACTTCTATGTGAATAAAGTGTACTATTAAGGGCTTCTTTGACTATTTTTCATCTCAAAAAACATATTTGATATTCTACGTGATAAATTGTTTTAAATTTTATATTATCTACTTTGATTATATAACATATTAAAAAAAATATTGGAAGCAATTTTTAGTTCAATTTTCAAATTACTCTCTCAATATGTTTTCATTATTTAATTACCAATAACGTAATAGTTTCATCAACTCAATATCTGATACATTGGGTCATAATCTTTATTAGTTGAATTTAATTTATTATGAATTATTTTATCCTATATTTTCATCATACTATATGATGTTTCATTTTCTATATAGAAACAATACTTCAAATCATCAAAAATACTTCTATAATAAAATATTTTTCAAAATAAAAGTCTTACATTGCTGAGAATAACTTCCACTCCTAACAAAAAAAATATTTTATTTTGTTTCAAGGTTTTCCATCACTACAATGTTCTCTAGTATGTTTCACAAAATATAATATGGAATAATTTATATGATTCACATATTTTTATTTAACCATTTTCTATAAAAATTTTGTTATAATTTTTTTATGTTTGTTTTAAAACAAATGTATTTAAAAAAATGATTTCAGATCCATTCAAAATCAAATATTGTATTTTCCAATCCAAATTTTTTATAACAATATTATAATTTAATGAATATAATATTTATTACATTACATAATATTTTATTTGAAATTAATTTTTTTATTTAATATTTTTTAAAGTAGTTTTCACATCACCTTTTATAATGAAGACTAAAAGGTTTTGTGAATCCATTTTTATGTTCACTTTAATTTTTCCTCCAATACTTATCTCTCATGAACTAACGTCTTAACCATAGTCTATATTTAAAAAAGATATTATTACTTTTGGAAAATAATATTTTTGATATCTTATGATATTTTCTGTTTATGCAATATTTATTACTTTGGATAATCAAAGAAACCCATTATAATTCAATGTGTTCACGAGGATATGATTGCGATTGATTTTAAGTTGAACACCTATAAATGTAAAATGAATGTAAGGGTCATATATGTCTCTCTAAAGAATTTTTTTAATTTTATATCCCATAAGATATTCTAGTGTGAATATAATGAGTTTTTTGAAATTATCTTGGGGATATTGAGTTTTCACAGACCTTTCTGGGTGAACTCCACTTTGGATTGTGAATGATGTATTTTCCCTAAATAGTTTTAAATTTTTTATAGTTGTTCCAAATTTAAATTTTTTTTATAATGTGATTCATAATTTTCAAGATTCGTTTAATTACCATTAAATTTGATGTCTTTATGATTAAACTATATTTTTTAGGCATTATTACTCTAATATAGGGCTTTGACAGCATTGGCCTTTATGAGTGATAAACAAATTGGTGATAAATGGTCCAATTAACAGCACTAAAAAAGTGCTAAAAATGGTACCATTTTATCAGAATTTTTTTTATATTGCTAATAAATAGAACGCTTTATCGGTGGATTTTTTTATACTCATAAAGGATTCCCTTTATCAACAGTTAATTTTTAGCATTGATAATGTATACCCTTTATTAGCACTTAATGTTTAGCACTGATAAAGGATAACATTTAATAGTGCTTTATTTGTAGCGGCAATAAAGGAATCCTTAATTTGAACATTTTTAGCACATATAAAAGTATGAATAAATTGAAATAAATAATTAAATAAAAATAAAAATGATTTTATTAAAATATATTAAAAGAAATTTAAGTAAATAATTATTGATTAAATTGATTAAATTGATTATACTAGATTAAAATTATATATATTAATAAATAATATATATTAAATATATTGATAATTATGAAATGAAAATTAAACAAATAACAGTTAAAAATATGTAAATTGAAAAAAATATTAATCATTTTATTAATTAAACAATTATTTATAGTGTTATTAAATATTATATATTAAATTTATATATATATATATATATATATGAATGTATATAAATATGATTTATATAATAAAAAATATTTATTCATTTCATTTAATACTAATATATTTAATGAATAATGGTTTATAACTAAAAATTAATAAGAATTAAAAATTAAAACTAACCGCATCGAGTAATGGACATAATTGAATGTCGTTTGATTTATTAATTTAAAATATCAGAAATATGTTATATTGATTTCACATATATGCAATTAATGTATTCTTATACACGACTCACATGAAAAAAAATATTTTTTTTCCATATTAATACATTTATATTTTTTTTCCTATTTACGGTATTTTAATATTTTCAATATGTATTAATCATTATTTCAACATATCTATTTTTAATGATTTGTATTTAATTGGTCAAACTTATCCAATTTTTAAATATTGTTAAAGTGTATAAATTTTGAATTATTAAATTTCACTCATTTTTAACATAGATGGCCTTAAGATTAAATATTATTTGATAACATTAAAAAAATATTTGTATAACAATATTTATAAATAAATATATTTATTATTGTATATTTTTATTTTTACATATTTTTAATTATAAATTAAATAATAATATTTGTTTATAAGGTATTTATATAATTATATATACATATACATATTTATTTATTTAAATATTTGTAAAACTATAATAAATTTATTTAAATAATTAATATATTTACTATATTTATATTTATATATAATATATATTAATAATTATATAAATTCTAATAGTGATGCAAATATTATTTAAACAAAATATTTATATAATAATAAATAGATACTTAAATATTAAATGAATTACAAAATTATTATATTATGTAAAGTATTTTTATAAGTATTATAATTATATATAATAATTATAGTTTTTTTAATGTATTATTTTTATGAAATATATGATTGATATTTACTAAAACTTTTTTAATGATAATAAATATTTATTTTATCAGTGTATATTAACTCATCACTGATAAAAGCAAACTTTATCAGCGCTTTTTCATAAGTGCTGATAAAAATGTCCCAATCTATTTTAAGAACCCTGACTATGATGAACTAGTTTATAATACTATATGCTCTCCCTAGAAGCCACATGTTTCCAGCACTCCTTATTGCCAAGTCCAATCTCGAATCAAGGCCATAATAAAGGCTCAAATCCAATGCTTGAGTCACTCAAGGGTTGAATGATACCAAGGCTCGAGTGAAATCCATGTTTTTGATATCTCTAATTTCCATCGGTTATTCACCGATACTTCTCAAACCACATTTTTGTATCCCAAAACTCTAATTTCACAATCCTATGATAATAAAATCCATAATTTATTGTTTTTTAGATCTATTGAGGTATCATATTCCCCAGTATCAAGTGCCTCTTCTATAGGAAACATTGGTACTATGCGACGTGAGATATATCCCACAAAATGTTGGGTAAAGTGGGTTTTTAGGTATAATAGGTTCCCAATACCTATATTCTATGATATATACCTCTTTACAATCATTATCTTTTGAAAACATCATCGATATAGAAGTTAGTGTCATCATTGGTGTGGAATATTCCATTATAAATAACATTGATACAACTTTTTCATAATTTTAATTAGAAATTAATGTGATATGATTTTCTATATTCCTTTATAACCTTAAGAAAATTTTACATCGATCATAGTCCTCTCGATATCGTACCTCATATGACCCACACACAAAAATTCATTATACTTTCTCCTATACATAAATATTATGTATTCAATCTATATATGTGTACCAACATTATTTGATCATTCTTCTTCTTGATGTTGAGGTAGTGATCAGCTCTTCCTTACTAAAAACCAATATTTTATAGGTATTGATCCAACCCTAACTATATGTTACTGGATGATTTATTTATCTTATACAAATAATTCATTAAATGGAACACCTTTCTCCCATTTTCATCAATAATAAAGCTATCCAGTTTCTCAATGTATACATTCCCCCATAAGAACTACTTTGAGGAATATTTATTTGACATCTATTTGGTGTAATTTTAAATCAATTGTGAACAAAATAGAAATGAAAATTAATATAGTTTCCAACCAAGCTGTGGTAGTAAATTTATCATAAATATAAATTCTTATGATCTAGGAGTTCCCCTTGAACACTATTCATTCATTATTTTGAGCCACTTTTCCAGAGATATTGATTTTAGTTCTAAACACCCACATAGTTCTGATAACATTTCGATCTTCGAGCTTTGGAACAATTTCTGATGTCACATTGTTCTTATTTGGATCAAGATCAATGTAACACCCTGAGATTTTATGAAAAATATTCTTTTTAATTTTATTGATGTCTTTTGTTGTACGATACACCAAAAGGATATTGCACTATACGCATCCCTGACTTGGCTTCCATTACATGCAATCGTGACCTTCTACGATAGTGTGTGTTGTACGCAATACCGAGTTTCACTAAACAACGAAATGTTATGTAAACTAACCGTTATGAATAGTAATACCCATTTTTTAAAATTTTATACATTTTATCTTTCGAAATGGAATTCATTTTTGGATTCAGAATATCGAAATTAACCTAGGGTGAATTTTTGGTATTTTTCTGAAAACTTTCAATTTTTGTTGAATAGTGAAAACACTGGGTTACTATTTAAAAACCGACTTTTTATTTAAATAATTATTTATTTTATTTAAATTTATTTTAGGTCAAAATTGATACTTAATACCTATATAAGTTAAATTTAATTCATAGGAGTCATTTTATAATAATTTATATATATATAAATTTTTACTAAACTTTTCACCGTCTTTTACCCACCTACTAGGAGAATTTGGAAATTCACATAAAACTTAATTTTACTGCTTCTGTGAGTGGAATTTTGAAAATACAAGTGACACGGTTAATATCAAGGACTAAAATTTGGTTCAATGAGATGGAAATAATTTATGGTGAATAGTAACTTTTTACTTTTATTTACCACGGTTAAAGGTAAATAGGGTAATTAAGGGTAAAAATGATATTATTATTACCCTAAACCATGTCCTAATTCTATTGGATAAGTTTAATTTGACCGAAAACAACCCTAGTAATAAACTATGACCATTTAGGTCTACTTTGATTAGGTTAGGACATTTATTATTAATTTATTTAAAGAAAAGTTAAAATAGTTAAAATCAAGGTTTAATAACTAATTCATTTTTAATATAGGGTTATACATAAGCTAAATTCGACTATAAATATTCATTATAAATATAAAAATATTTCATACCTAATGGTATTTTATTTATAATTTTTAGACATTAAATAAGTTATTTTATTTATGACACAATGGTGATGCAGTGATTACCTAAATAATAAAATATTAAATTAATTGATATTATAAATACCCAAATAAATGTAATTTTAGACTTTTTATGAATTCCATTGATTTTATAGGTTAATATTACATGTTAGTATTGACTTAATTAACATTTTTCGAACTAGTCATGCTGTTATGATTTTCACAGAAATCAATTACCAAATAGTGTCAAAATTGACATAAAAGAGTTTTTAAAACAAATATTATAGTATTAATTTTTATTTTATTCATAAAATTATATGGTTCGGAAATATTACTTAGATAATGATATATATATTAATAATGAACCACTTGGGGTTCTTTTGGCTTGTTATAGTAAGTTTATTAACCATATAGTGTAAGAAAACAAGAAGACACGGTAAAAGTTAAATTTTTTAACTTAGAGTTAAATCTAAATGATAAGGTTATAATTGCAAACTAAACTTGTCTAAAATCTATTGGTTGAGAGGATTTCGACCCATCACCACATTTGCTTCTAAATAAATCAATTTGGAGCTATTATAAATCGAATATGACTTTATTATCATATAATATTTTAGGTTTTTCTAAAGGTGCCCCTCTCCACCCATATAAAAAGGGCACCCCTTCCCTCTTCTCTTCACACCCTTTGGAGACTTGATGCTTGGAACAACCCTGACCATTTCTCTTCTCCACTTTACTAGAAACATTATTGAGGTTTTGGTCTTCTCAAAAGACCAACTCTACTTCCATAAGAGGAAGCTTAAAGGAGGTGTGTCGAAGAAGAGGTAATATCTTCTTCCGATTCTCTCAAGTTTCTTTCTTCTTATACTTCATCATCTATAGTTTTATCATTATAGAGTAATAACATAAGTAATACTTATATAATTATATGTTATTATAAATATTAAACAACTCTATTTCACCTTTTATCCATCCAACGGAAAACAAAATCACCACGCATGCGTACGTACGGAATACCGTCTCCACGTCGTGGTGTAATCTGTTTTCGACCACCACCATACTTGGATGTGTATAATGGTGTAAATAAATAACTATATATCATTATTGTAAAGTGATATTGATTTTGGAATATTATACATATGCTTCAATACAATTCCATGATCATGGGAATGATATCATCGCTCATGCATACATACGGACTACCGTCTCCACAACGCGATGAGATTCATTCTCCATGTTAACCATTCATGAATGATTATAAAGTATATATAATTAATAATAATGAAATATATGACATAATAATGATATTGGATTTAGGAATATATATGTATGTCATCTACTTAATTCCATTCAATTCAATATGGAAACAAAAATAGCGTTCATGCGTACGTACGACCTACCGTCTCCATGAACGGTGTATTTCATTCCATTTATCGATATATCATATATATACATGTATATGATGAATATATATTATATATAAATCATATTTTAAATTCTTTAATTATATGAATAATTATATATGTAATAATATAAAGAACGACAAGTCGAAACACGTAAGATAAATGAAACGTTTTTACCCAAAATGCTGCTTTAACATGGACTTTACAAAAGAACAGGTAATATAAAGTCATAAGTGAACCATATATGATATAATAACAATGAATATGATAATTTAATAATTCAATGACATTATTTAAATCATTATACCGGAGGTTCGGATACGTACGAAGCATATCAGACCTAAGGTAAGGGATAATTTTGCAAATCTCGTTTTTATCCAAGATTGCTTATACATAAGTATTTACTAGAGTTATTGTTATCATCCATGTCCATGTTTTATAAAAGTGTTTTTATGTATGTTTAATTTAATTTTACCCATTTTTACTTTTACTACATGGCATGTAAGGAATCATTATTTTGTTTACGTTACGAGGTACTTTTTGACTTTTCTGACAAAAGTACGAGGAGAATGTTTTTTAAATTATACGGAATGAAAGTATTTTTACGGTTTTATAAATCCTTATTTTCATGAAGATTACTCCAAAATATTTCATGACTATTTTAAACAAAATCTTTTTCTTTTAAAATTCCATGACGTTTTGTGAAAAGAAATTTATTTTGAAGAAGAAAGGATATTTTCCTCAAGAATTCATTTCAAGTGTTTTATCAAAACCATTTCCCATCTAAGATGAAATTATTTCATATCTGTATGTTTCAAGTATAAAGTCTCTATGATTTACATGGTTTCACTTGTCTTATTATGAAATGATATCCACTTCTTTTATATAGATTATGTGATGATGGGATGATGTTTATGAAACCCATTTTATTCGTTGGGTTATTATGAATGATGTATGTTTATTTTGTGGCACAAGTATGAATGATTTAATTATGAGATGAGTGGGACCTATATCTCCCTCCAATGAATTGGGTAAATATTTATATCTCATGAGATATACATGGCTGGAACGGTATGTTAATCCGGTTCAGTGATATAAGACTGGAATGAGGAGTGAACTCGATTCAGAAAGGGAATTTGTCAACTAAGATGGTCTTGGCAGCAATTCCTTGGCTACTATGGAAATCATAAAAAGTGTTGAATGGTTTCCACAATTACATGTTTTATTCCCATGAAATTTTATCATGATTTATGTTCCATTATGATCTATGCCTTACGTACTGCCATGTTTGATTTCATTGCTCATGATTCTGAAGTTTAATCATTATGTTCATGTTTTTAAGTTAAAACGTATATGGTTGGTTTTATTTTCTCCATGCTTACCCTTACTAAGAATTTGAGATCACCCTTTATATGTGTTCTTTTCCCCAGGATATAAATAAAGGTTTTAGGTAAGAAAAAAAGGGGAAGATCTTTATGGGAGATTTTGATGATCTTTCACCATGATTAGAAGATTATGTTCCAATTTTACAAAGACAATAAACTATTACGGTCCTTGAGTGTTGGTTTTTGTTATGTATTATGTATTCCGCAAAAATAATGTAATGTCCATGTACATCAGGATTTGGGTCTCTACAATTGGTATCATAAGAAATTTTTAGTTAACCTTTTGAAACTAGGATGCGAAAACTTTTGTGAGATCCCTAGAGATATTTCTAAGGTATGTCTAGGTATATCCCTCAGGTTAAGTATAAGTATAGGTTATAGTCCTAGAATTATGGTAACGATATTAGAATTAAACCTAAGATGTTAGATATTGAAGGTACTCCCCCATTTTTAGGTTATTTTCCTTAGCATGATTTGTGCCTCTCACGCTATTCTTTTTGGATTTTAGACGATGGTTGGAACCCAAAGGAACCATGTTGATCAATGTAATTTAAAATGCAATGATTTTCCTCCCGAGCAACCAAATGTGATTGGAGATGGAGTGAAAAATCTTATTGTTATACTTACACAAGCTATGAATCATTATGGATTTCCAAATGATCAGAAATGGGAATAATATTCTATTGAGTCCTTCATGAGGCAACGTCCACCGTCTTTCAGTGGGTCTTCTGATCCACTTGTTGTTGAAAAATGGACCAGTACCATTGAAAATATATTTTCCATATTTCGTTGTTCAGAGCATGAAAAAGTCATTTTGGAAGTTTACCGTTTAGAAGGTGAATCAGACCAGTGGTGGACTCTAATTAAGAATACAATACCCCGATATGAAATTTAATCCATGGAATCTGATGAGTTCAAGAACTTATTTTTCAATAAGTACTTCCCTAGTATTCTTCAAACAAAGATGGAAAAGGATTTCCTTGAGTTTAAGCAAAAGGATGATGAATCTGTTGGTATAAACGAGGTGAATTTTACAAGGATTGAAAGGTATGCATCTGGATATATCATCCAACCTGAAAGTAGAGTTGATCGATTCTTCAGTGTCTTAAAACCAAGTCTTCGAAGTGAATTAGCTATAAGAGACTTCAGTAGCTATGAAGAAATTGCGTCTTGTGTTATCAAGGTAGAACTCGAAGTTGGTGTTACATATCCATCTCATGGTTTTGACAAGAATCGAAAGATGGAGTTCAAGGAGAAATCTCAGAACAATGGTGAAAAGAAGATGAATGTTTCTATATGCTCAAAGTGTGGAAAGAAGCATGGTGGAGATTTCCTAAAAGGTACTAGAAAATGTTTTAAGTGTAGAAAATAAGGTCATCGAGCAGTTGATTGTCAAAGTAATGGGAAAAAGGTTGATAATGATGTGAATAGAGAAAAGAGTACAGAGAACTCTCCACCAACACTTAAATGATTCAAGTGCAAGGAAATGGGTCATTAGGCTAATAAATTCCCTAATCCAAGGGTTAATGATGATCGACATGAGCAACCACTTATGGTAAAGGAAAAAAGAGAATTCACACGCAATCACTACTGGCGATGTTGAATATGACAACGATGTGGTGGAATGATTAAGTGTTTATGTAATGGGATTCAAAAATAATGTTTTATATAGTATCATAGAATATTGGAATATTTATTTATTGGTCTATTGTGATTTTCAATAATTTTATGGTACCGGTAACCATGGAAGGTGATTGAAATATTTTTGTAAAGAATATGATATGTGCATAATGAAGGGATAAAGAGAAAATGAAATGATCTCGTGACTGTCATAAGGAAAAAGTTATAATATGGTTTGAGTATATTGAAATTTTGGGATTTTGGTATGTGGAAAGAGTTACCTTTTGATAGAATTCATGTGTTCACTAAGGTTCTATAGTAATTTATGTTTCAAGAGAACACATGATTAAGGAATTCACATGTTTGGAATGTGACCAACAAGATATATCCTATGGTAAATGATGTTATTAACATTCTTGTTATGTGACCATTCCAGTAATCATTTTATATATACTATGAGATTAGACAGATGTATTTTGGATAAGTCTAAAGATTGGAAAGGGTTATGTCAGACATCAGATAGTATTGTTTAAGGCTAGAACTTTTTTTCGATATTATTGCAGGAATGTTATTATAATGTAGTTTTAGAAAAAGGGATAACCTGCAAGACGGGCGACAACCCATCGTGTCGGACAAGGATGTGGGAATCGAACCCACAACTGAAGTGCGACAGACCTTTATCGCCTACCACTGGCCTACAAGAAGTCCATGTTTAGTAGAAACCAGTTTTATTATATTAAGAAGTATGATATATGAATTATAAGTCCATTTTAAGAACCATATATGGTTAATCTCACTATAGATAGACTTATGTATTTTTTGATAACTTTTTCTAACCTTTTGTTTGAGACAGATAGAAGGACCCATCATTCTATCACATGATCTGCTAACACTTCATGAATGAAAAATTCAACTTCATTTCTTTAAGATATGAAGTGGAAATTTTCCAAGGAACGACCAACGGTGAGACTGTACCAAAATCATGAAAGTATTTCTTCTAATTCTAATTTCTTCAACTTTAGGGAAATGATCTTGAAAACCAAATATGTTGTCCAAGTGCCCTTATATCTGATGAATCAGATGGTACCTTAGATCATCACAAATCTATGACTTTGTGATTTTTGGCTTTTTCATAGCCATGCTCTCTACCACTCTCCATCAGAACATGATGGTTAGATTTCTCTTCCATATCCATATTTTCACATATGTTCTCCTATGTGGAAACCCAGTGATTAGTTAATTTGGGTAACCGTTACGTTTCATACTTTAGTTTCTAAAGATTGGTTTTGGTATTCCTTTTTACGATGTGGGTTTCTTTTACTGAAACTTTCAAGTAGTAAACCATTTATAACCCCAATGAATTTCGAGGGCGAAATTCATTTTAAGGGGGGTATAATGTAACACCCCAAGATTTTATGAAAAATATTCATTTTAATTTTATTGATGTCTTGTGTTGTACGATATGCCAAAAAGATCTTTCACTACACACATCCCTGACTTGGCTTGCATTACATGCAATCGTGACCTTCCACAATAGTGTGTGTTGTACGCAATACCGAGTTTCACTAAACAACGATATGTTATATAAACTAGCCGTTATGAATAGTAATACCCATTTTTTAAAATTTTATAAATTTTATCTTTCTAAATGGACTTCATTTTTGGATTTGGAATATCGAAATTATCCAAGGGTGAATTTTCGGTATTTTTCTGAAAAATTTAAATTTTTGATGAATTGTGAAAACACTAGGTTACTATTTAAAAACCTAATTTTTATTTAAATAATTATTTATTTTATTTAAATTTATTTTAGGTAAAAATTGATACATAATACCTATATATGTTCAATGTGATTCAATGGAGTCATTTTATAATAATTTTAGATATATAAAAATTGTTATTGAACTTTTCACCGTCTTTTACCCACCTCCTAGGAGAATTTGGAAATACACATTAAACATAATTTTACCGATTCTGTGAGTGGAATTTCTAAAATCCAAGAGACACAGTTAATATCAAGGACTAAAATTTGGTTCAATGAGATGAAAATAATTTTTTTTGAATAGTAACTTTTTACTTTTATTTACCACGGTTAAAAGTAAATAGGGTAATTAAGGGTAAAAATGATATTATTATTACCCTAAAACAAGTCCTAATTATATTGGATAAGTGTAATTAGACCAAAAACAACCCTAGGAATAAAATATGACCATTTAGGTCCACTTGGATTAGATTAGGACATTTATTATTAGTTTATTTAAAGAAGGGTTAAAATAGTAAAAATCATAGTTTAATAACTAATTCATTTTTAATATAGGATTATACATAAGATAAATTAGACTATAAATATTAATTATAAATATAAACATATTTCATACCTAATGATATTTTATTTATAATATTTATACATTAAATAATTTAATTTATTTATGACACAATGGTGATGCAGCAATTACCAAAATAATGAAATATTAAAATAATTGTTATTGTAAATACCAAAATAAATGTAATTTGAGACTTTTTATGAATTAAAATAATTTTCTAGGTTAATAAGACATTTTAGTATTGATTTAATTTACTTTTTTCGAACTAATCATTCTGTTATTATATTCACAAAAATCAATTACCATATAGTGTCAAAATTGACATAAAATGGGTTTTAAAACAAATTTTATATTATTAATTGTAATTTTATTCCTAAAAATCTAAGTTTAGGACAAATGACTTAGATACGAATATATATATTAATAATGAACCACTAGGGGTTTGTTTGGCTTATTATATTAAGTTTATTAACCCTATAGTGTAAGAAAACAAGAAGACGTGGTAAAAGTTAAATTATTTAACATAGACTTTAATCTAAATGATAAGGTTAAAATTGAAACCTAAACTTGTATAAAATCTATTTGTTGAGATGATATCTACCCATACCCTCTTTAGCATCTAAATAAATCAATTTGGAGCTATTATAAACCGAATATGACTTTGTTATAAAATAATATTTTACGTTTTTCCAAAGGTGCCCCTCTCCTTCCTTGTAAAAAGGGAACCCCTTCCCTCTTCTATTAACACCCTTTTGATCCTTGAAGCTCGGTCAACCCCTTACCATTTATTTTCTCCACTTCCCTAGAAACAATCTTGAGGTTTCGGTGTTCTCAAAATACCAACTTCTCTTCAATAAGAGGAGTCTTAAAGGAGGTGCGTCGAAGAAGAGGTAATCTCTTCTTCCGATTCTCTCAAGTTTCTTTCTTCTTCTACTTCTTCTTCTTTAGTTTTCTCATTATAAAGTAATAACATCAGTATTACTTATATAATTATATGTTATTATAAATATGAAACAACCATATTTCACCTTCTATCCATCCTACAGAAAACGAAATCACCGCGCGTGCGTACGTACGGAATACAGTCTCTACGTCGTGGTGTAATCTGTTTTCGACAACCACCTTACTTGGATGGGTATAATGGTGTAAATAAATTACTATATATTATTATTGTAAAGTGATATTGATTCTGAAATATTATACATACACTTCAATACAATTCCACCATCATGGGAATGATATCATCGCTCATTCGTACGTACAGACTACCATCTCTACGACGCGATGAGATTCATTCTCCATGTTAACCATTCATGAATGATTATAAAGTACGTATAATGAATAATAATGAAATATATGAAATATTAATGATACTGGATTTATGTATATATATATGTATTTCATCTACTTAATTCAATTCAATTCAACAGGGAAACGAAAACAGCGTTCATGCGAACGTATGACCTTTCATCTCCATGAACGGTGTATTTCATTCCATTTATTGACTTATCATATATGTATATGAATATGATGAATATATATTATATATAAATCATTTTTTACATTATGTAATTATATTAATCAGTATATAAGTAATAATATCAAGAACAACAAGTCGAAACATGTACGATAAATGAAACGATTTTACCCAAAATGCTACTTTAACATGGAATTTACAAAAGAATGAGAAATATAAAGTCATAAGTGAACCATATATGATATCATAAAAATGAATATGATTATTTCATAAGTCAATGAAATTATTTAAATCATTATATAGGAGTTTTGGATACTTACAAATCATATCGTACATTAGGTAAGGGATAATTTTGCAAATCTCATTTTTATCTGAGATTGCTTATACGTATATATTTACTGGGGTTATTGTTATCATCCATGTCCATGTTTTATAATAGTGTTTTTATGTATTTTTAATGTTATTTTTACCCATTTTTACATTTACTACATGGTATTTAAGGAATCGTTCTTTTGTTTATATTATGAGGTACTTTTTGACTTTTTCGACAAAAGTATGAGGAGAATGTTTTTTTTATCATATACAGAACGAAAGGATTTTTAAGGTTTTAAAAAGCCTCATTTTCATGAACCTTCCTCAAAAAGACTTTATGAATATTTTAAACAAATTTTTTTTATATTAAAATATCATGACGTTTTGTGAAAAGAAATTGATTTTGAAGAAGAAAGGATATTTTCCTCAAGAATTCATTTCAAGTGTTTTATCAAAACCATTTTCCATCTAAGATGAAATTATTTCATATGTGTAAGTTTCAAGTATAAAGTCTCTATGATTTACATGGTTTCAATTTTCTTATTATGAAATGATATCCATTTCTTTTTTATGGATTATGTGATGATGGGATGATGTTTATGAAACCCATTTTATTCGTTGGGTTATTATGAATGATGTATGATTATTTTTTGGTACAAGTAAGAATGATTTCATTATGAGATGGGTGGGACCTATATCTCCCTCCAATGCATTGGGTAACGATTTGTATCTCATGAGATAGACATGGCTGGAATGGTAAGTTAATCCGATTCAGTGATATAGGACTAGAACGAGGAGTGAACATGATTCAGAAAGGGAATTTGTCCACTAAGATGGTCTTGGCAGCAATGCCTAGGCTACTATGAAAATCATAACAAGTGATAAATGGTTTCCACAATTACATGTTTTATTCCCATGCAATTTTATCAGGATTTATGTTCCATTATGATCTATTCCTTAGGTACTGCCATGTTTTATTTCATTTATCATGATTCTTATGTTTAAACATTATGTACATGTTTTTAAGTTCAAATGTATATGGTTGGTTTTATTTTCTCCATGCTTAACCTTACTAAGAATTTCATCTCCCCTTTATATGTTTTTTTCCCCAGGATATAAAGAAAGGTTTTAGGTAAGAAAAAAAGGGGAAGAACTTTATTGGATATGTTGAAGATATTTCACCATGATTAGAAGATTATGTTCCAAGTTTCCGAAGACACTAAACTATTACAGTCTTTGAGTGTTGGTTTTTGTTATGTATTAAGTATTCTGCAAAATTAATGTAATTTCCATGTACGTCAAGATTTGGGTCTCTACAATCAGCATGCATATATTTGATCCAATAATAATCCTTTTCATCCTATCGAAATGATTTAGGCCCTACTTATGAAAAAAATATTTTTTTTGTAGAGTCCTACTCCTTTGAGTTTTCACCGAAATTGTATAATAACCAATGAAATTTTATTCATTGGTTTCATCCTTTCATGTATTTCTTATAGTTTATAATAATTCTCCATTTTCCTCACCATCAATTTATTATTTTGAGTGTACAACATCCCTATGTTCTCCCTATATTCTACTCAAGTCAATTTTAATTTCCTTTTATGTTTCATAATTATTATCATTGTTAACAATCTATCGATTCTAATTAGAAAAATGTATCTATCAATTTTATCTTTTCATCATAAAAACATCTCAACACAACATTTATTATGTCCGTATTGAATTGTCTCACTGTCTAATATGATCAATTGTAAAATACTATAAATCAATTTAGTCTTTTCAATCACAATTACCATATATTTTTACGAACCCCAAAACAAAAAAATATTATTTTTTTATACCATGGTAAAAATATATCCATCTTTAAATTTTAATCCGCTCATTAATACTTATTAAAAATCCAATCATTAATTTAATCACAAATCTAATAAAAACTATGTATGTTTTATTATAATAAATTTAAAAACATATAATTAACCAATATTCTATTTTGGTTAAAAAGATAGTAATCTATGATTACCTTCCATGTAATTCACACAAATTTGTGTCATTAACCCTTTTATAAAACACAATGGAGTACAACTATCATCCTTATCAGTTTCATGTCCCAAAAAGTTATTATTCCAATTTTTACAAGGGAATCACTCCCCATCCCTTTTATGTTGATTATACTACTTTGAGAAGTAGTCATCAGAAGGATGACTACTAATTTGAGTATTTTATGAAATTTCAGTTCATGTCCACAAGAGATTGAGGATTCGTGCCAAACAACAAAATGCAATGATAGTCATTCTGTAGATGAGCTAATAGGGATGATAATTATGTATAACTATCATATTTGGATATATTCATAGGATAACACATACCATAGTGGAGTATTTTTTTCCTTAAATTCAATTAACCATTTTCTTCAAATAATACTAAATTCTTTGAAACAATAAACTGTTGAGTTACCCTTATTACAGTTATCTATATCTTTTTCATTTGATAATGAATATCTTATGTGTATTTGTTTATTTATTGTAAAAATGTATATTTTATGAACCCTATAAGATATATTAACATTCTCTTAGATGATTCAAATATTCAATCCCAAGTATCTTATTTTTTCTTCATCCTCCTCACTCATTTATTATTTGTTCGGAATGATCTATTTTCATTTTTTTAATCATCATTATTTCAATATAATTTTCATATCCGTATTGTCAACAATGTATGCATAGTAAAATCATTATCTATGTAGATGATTTATTTTTTCAAATATTTTTTTAAATTATTTCTCCATAGTAGTACTCATATGATAGTTATTTTATTTTATAAGGGGATTTTTTAATATATCATTTTAGAATTCATATTTTTTATTTAACTTTCTAGAATAAGCCACAAAAGACAGAAACTATTTATTTTTTCCAATGTCACCATGTTTTCGATTTTAATTTCCATTCTTTTTCAAACTAATAACACTGAACAATGATTTGATGTTTTTAGACAAAATCTCTTTTTTTGTTTAAATATTCATGTGGAGAATAATATCATGTGCCCATTTTGGTGACTCCTCATGATATAATTAGAATATAAACTTCCTCTTATCTTTTTATTTTCAACAAATAGATAGGTTTTTTGGATAAAAAAACTACTCAATATACATTTTTGGAATTCCAATAAAGAAATATAGTGGTGACATGGTAACATTAGAATTTAGTTTTTTTTAGAATTTTGGATTGTATTAATCAGTCACACTTTAATCTGACACACTGTGTGACCGGCTACAAGTGATTATTTTTATTTAAAATTAACCTTAATTTACATTTAAATAACAACTCACAAACTCAAATCCATGAAAAGATATCCTTATAATTTTTATAAATTATAAAAAATATATATATGTCCTTTGCGATATGTAGGAATTTGTTTCCACTCAATTCGATGCATGTTGTGACTGCAAAGACACATTGTGTCTATTATCAGTTTAAAGTCGACAATTTAGTTCAAAAAATGCCAATTGAAATAAAAATAATGGAAAAATGCTTAGATATTCTTGATAACTTAGTAAATCAATTCATAATTCTTCTATGAGGTGTATGGATCAGTCTCATCTCAAACCAATACATGATGTGATTTGTATGAGTGAAAGTTTGTGTTTTCAGTTTAAAATTACATTTTAGTAAAAAAAATTGATATACTAAAATAAAAGGAAAAACATTTGTATTGTTTTTATTTATTATAGAAAATATCCATAAATCATTTGAGATGTGTAAGAATCATTTGGACCACAATCTGACACACAGTGTGATCATAATGACTCTAAGTTCTTATTTTTATTTTCAATTTAGATCAGTATTATTCAAAATTACAAATCACCTACTCAACATTGTTAATAAATGTTCAGATTATTTAGATAATATAGAGATACAATAAATATTTCATTTTTAATTCTAGGAATCATTTTCACTTCAATCTGTTACATATTGTGCCCGGTATGATGAAATGTGTCTGTTGTCGATTTAAAATCTAAACATTAGATAAAAAAATGTAACTACCTGAAACCTAAGAAAATACTCTCATATTTTTTGAATAATTTATTAAATATATTCATAATAATGTTTTTATTTCTTTTAATCGATCTAACATCATATTGATACATGATGTGATTGGTATGAGTCAAAGTGTGCGTTTCTAGTTTAAAATGACAATTTAGATAAAAAGTTGTCTACTAAATCCCAACTAAACACATTAATATAGAATTTCTACATTATTAAAAAAATCAATAAACCACATTACACATGTATGAATTATTTTAACTTCAATTTGATGTGTGATGTTTCCGATATCACTCCAATTGCAACTTTTCATTTAAAATTTACATCAATTTTAGTTAAAAGGGAAACTGACCTAATCAAAACTAAGAAAACACATTTATATTGATTTGGTAATTCATTAAAATTATCTGTAACTAATTTTTGTTGTGTAGGAATCAGCCGCATCTCAATCCGATGCACGGTGTGACCAGTATGACTCTATATATGCCTTTATATTAAAAAATGACATTAATTTTAGTAAAAATGGGAAATGAACTCCTCAAAAATAGTAAAATGTGTTAGTATTTTTCTTTCATAATAGAATAGTTATCCATATAAATTTTTTTATGTTTATAAATAATCCTTAACTCAATCTGATACACTATGTCCCTCCTATGACTCTATGTGTTCATTATTATTTAAAATTGACATTTTAGTTCACAAAATCTCTCTCATGGAAAATGTTGAAAATGAATGCGTATTTACTTTAAAATTGCGGGAAAGGATCATAATACATTTGTGACATGTAGGAATCAGTCACACATCAAACCAACACATGATGTGACTAGTATGAGTAAAAGTGTCTGCTACTAGTTTAAAATGACATTTTAGAAAAACGGACAAGCCACGTACTCAAAACCAAAAGAACATGTTTGTATTGTTTTTTTTTAATTTAAGAAAATGATTCATAAATCATTTAAGAACTTATGGTATCAACCAAACTTCAATTTGACATATTGTACGATAGGAACGACTCTAAGAGTGAATTTTCAATGTATAAGTGTAATTTTAGTTTAAGACTTGCATCACATTGCCAAAACTGAGAAAAGGAGCCTAGATTGTTTGCATATAATTCTATTTTCTATTAATAAATTAATTTATTTATAATTTTAATAATATCATTATTTAGTTAATTTTAATAGAGAAAATATGAACATGAAATGGTGTGACATGAAATAATCAATTGCAACTCAATATACTACATAGATTTCTCAGTATGAATCAAATATTAGTTTAAAATTAATGATTTCTGTTAATTTATTTCTTTATATTATTACTAACATAAGATTTATTTGGTCATATAGGTGCAATTTTTCATTAGTAGGGGTTACAATCAAAAGAAAAAGGAAGACTAATATTTTTGGATGTACATAATAATTTGTACATATGTAATTTGTATAAAAAATGATTGAAATTCATATAAAGGAGTGTTTTATTTTCGTATTTGTGATATAAATTTTATTTCATTTATATTCTACATTCATAATTTGTTTTACTAATTTTATATAGTTTGTTGGTGTAGGATTGTTCTATTATAGAACATGAAAGTGGTGTTGCAGCGTGCTCTGGCAGCACACTCCAGGGTGCCCCTTTATCATCACATTGTCAATAATGGATAAATTATTACTTTATCTATTCATCTAAAATCACTTATAATATGGTTTTTAATAGCTCTTCTAAAAGAGCTGATAAATGACTTGTTTTTTTAATCTTGATCTGATAGTCAGAGTGACAGTAGCACTGACAATGTCCATTTTAGCGTTATAAAAGGCCTATTTCGTGGTATTTTATTCTTCAATTTTATATTTTCCTCACCTATTGTATTTTAATATTTTTTGTTGAGACATTTAAAACATTCTTATGATTCCTTAATGATATAGTTATGATATTATGTTTCCCTATCATGTTTTAAAACTCTCAACTTTGGTCTGATAACCTATTATTAAAATATTTATTTCATCCCCATGTTATCCATCGTGTTAATGATCTAACACAAAATATTATGTTTTTCCCTTACTAAGGATCCATTCTCTCCCAGATTTTATATTTCCATTCACTTGGGAATTAATCTGAATATTTCATTCATGAAGGATAGAAAGGTTCATGAGGACTATAATTTTGGATAATTTTTTCATTTTTCATAATGTTGCATTTTTATGTAGATAATGTCTAAGATGGTAAACTTTTATCACCTTGGGTTGCTTCACTGTTATTGAGATTTACTATTTAAATCATTTTACTAATTTAATATTTATTTTGTGTTTATCTTGATTCTATTTAATTGGTTTTGGATCAGTGTTATGTTATTTTTGTTGATTAGTTTAGATATTTTTTGGATTATTTTATTGAACTTTAGTGAAATACCTAGATATGATAATATGAATTGGATGATATCCTAATGTATTGGAAACAGGGTTGAAACCAATCAAAAAATCCAAATAATATAAATTATGAAAATTAAATCATCTAATTTAGAATATAAAATATGGGATCCATATTATGACCACACTAAGTTACATAGATAGTTTTCATTGTGTAAACCCCTAATTTTAAATTTATCAAATAAAATATCAACTTTTTAGGTGGTTGTATTTAAAAATCTATGTTTATGAGCATATATATTATAAATGTATGGGAAAATAAACTACAACTAACTACCACTTTAAATAGATCTTAATGTCTGTGAAAAAATAGAAGTCCCCAAAAAATCATTTTTGTCATTATCCATCATTGGAACACTTTTGTGTGTAGGACCAAATGAACCAGAGAATATGGAAGCACCATGATAATGGTATATGAAGAAAATACCACTCCCACTTATAATTACACTAAGGCTATTATTTGTAGTGTTTAGGAGAAAATTGAGGATTCCTAGTGACTATGGGGTGTGGATAACTCGAGAATCATGTTTGATGCCAATGAACCTAGGAAATAATGAACTATTTATGTTAAATATTTTGGGTACTAGAATGATTTTTGGGTATATAAATATCCACCTAGAGATAATTTGGTGGTGTTTCCGTCCCACCACTAGCCTTTATCCATGATGATTTTCTCGAGTGAGCAGTGAAAGGAATGGTTCGTCAAATTGGTGACCAGAAGGGTGGGTATATATTGAAGTCAATCATGTTGGTGAGGGATAAGATACGGAGGGAATAGGTCATTGAAGGGATATTGGATACTTCATAAATGGTCAAAAGGGGTTTGAACATTGATCTCAATGATCCTCATTAGGAGGAGGAATATTTTTCGATAGCTTCATCATTTTACCTCATATTCCCACTAGAAAAATGAATTTAAAGAATCATGGGGTGATGAGTGACTAATGTGGGTGGGGATTATATTATAGAAATAGGGAATAACATTCCATTACATAAACTAATTTATGATAATTGATTAGTGTGGGTCTGAATTATAAACTCCAAGAAAAATAAAATAGGTCATAAAACCAAACCATGAGAGGTATTAAACTGAAAAAGTTTAGTAGAAACCAAATATATTGGTTTATACATATTATATGTGAATAGTTGTGATTGACACCTCATTATAAATTTTTTTATTCATATAATAGATTCCATTAGGTAACATTATTAGTAAGTAATAATTAACATTTCATGGAGACAATTTAATTTAAGGGGGAGAATTTAGTGATGTGATATTAAACAATATATAAAATATCATGTTTCAAAAATCATACCTAGAAAATCAAATATCTGAAAAGTCTTTATAGTTTTAAATATGTATTTTAAGTTAACTGTTATTAATTGAATTAAACATTTCACAATATAAATAATGAAATTAAGAAGGATTAGAATCTATAAGAGGAATAATTCCCTATATACTCATTTTTATAAAATCATATCCCAGGTACGTTTTCAAGGGTTTTCCCTTATATAATCCAAAAATATTCTTGATAAGTTATTGTTTGAGAAAATCTGTATACGAGATAAGTTCAAGCTCATCATGATTTCTAAAATAACCATTCTATTTGAACCGCCAACGAAAACATCAAACACAGCTTATCTAATGAATTTTTCTTATGCATAGATCACAATGGGTTATTAATGTCTAAAATAGGATTATATGAAAATTTAATAAAAAAACTTTATATGCATTTAAATGGCGCTTATGTTTATATATTCCAAAACATATTTTTTCCAAATCAACTCTATGCTTTGGAAATGCATTTTTCAAAAATTATAATTTAATTTAATGGAAATAAATTTATTTTTATTGAATAATAATAATTTATTTTAAAACTATATTATTTAGTAATATTTTGGAAAAAATAATAAATCTACGAAATGTTTTTTCCTCAAAAAAAAATTTTGTTATGTTTTATGATTTCAAATAGAAATAACCTTAATTTATTATTTATTAGAATTTAAAAAAACTATATTAAATCTATGTTCATCAAAAAATATATAACTTCATATGAATGTATCATATTTTTTGAAATAAGTAAATAATTATGTGAATATTAAAAAAATACCATTTAAAAAAATATCTATAATTTTATGATATTATTAGTATATAAGTATAAATTTTAAAGTATTGAATAATTTTTAAAAGATAAAATATGTATTTTATAGGTGAATTTATAATTTTTAAAATGATGAAATATTTTATAGGCCAATATTTCAAATTTTAGAACATAAGATATATTTTTCATAAAAAATTATGAAATACATTAAAAGTTTGTTACATTAAAATAAATCATATAACTTTTAAAAATTGAAAAAAACAAATTTATTTCAAATTTTGAATCGTTATGAATTAAATTTATAATATATAAAAAAATTGCGAAGAAGGATTAATTTCCAAGGTAATAACTAGTTATCAGGGTGAAATGAAAAATATTAAAAATGAGTAACATAAGAGTTAATGGGGATAACATGTGAAAAACGGTTTTAATTTATTTTTTGAGGTTTCTACCGAAGATATATCTTCCCTTATCCATTATTTCTAAATGTTTCATCCCTTTCATTGGGAGTGACTACCCATTAATGTAATGGTTTTTGTATTTTAAAAAATTCCTCCCCTTTTCACATAAAAATGGGAACTCATCTCAAAATTTACCATTAAACCATAACCAATTTGGTTTGGAATGAAATTTCCCAATCCTCTGTAAAGTAATTCAAGAAACTATAAGGATTTTCCTTTCTTGTTAGTATTTCATCCCTTTGTTTTTTAATCCCCTTCACAAAAGAGAAAATCTATAAAGTAAGGTATATAATTCTAACCGCTCCTCTATATTTCAAATTTATAAAGTTATTATTTGTTTCAAAAATCTTATTTTCACCATATTATGACTATAAAATAATTATAATTATTATAATAGTATAAACAATAATAATGGTTCAACCATTTACCAGACTCCTTTTTTTCATTAAGAAAAATTAAAAAATGAATCACGAGTTATGCAGACTACCACCTCCACAATGGAACATGTTTCGTTTTCCATCACAACCATATATGGATTGTCAAAGTTTGGAATTTCATATATAATTATAATATTTGAAATATAATTAAAATTATTAAATGATATATCATATTACTCTTCTTCTCATTCTATATAAAATTAAATCATTATCCTTGTTTACATGTGGACTACAACAACCTTGGTACAATGAATTTCTATTTTTGAATTTCATGATTTCCCTATATAGAAATTGAAGAGAATTTTTTTTATGAATATGTATTATGATAATATAATGAATCAAGTTATAATAATAAAAATTAAATTATTTTTAATAATATGAATGATAAACAATAAAAATAAAATTAACCTTCTCAAATAGAAAATCTATGAAGAAAACAAATTACAAATATTATGTATTATTTTCATATCCATTACATTTTATTATAATTTATATAAATAATGATATATAATAGTAATAAAAAATAACTATGACAATTATGATTCATTTATTATGATGTTGTAACAAAATCACTTCATAATCTTCCACTAATCTTGGTATATTGATGATTGGGTTGGATTGAACACCAAAGTGAACCAAACCACAAAATTGTATCATTGTATAATATGAAAAAAATATTTATATAATATAATATAAAATTTTAAAAAAAATATTCTTTTTCGAATGGATATATTTAATAATAAATTAAATTTTAATAAAACACGTTTTGTTGGTTAAGAAAAACAGAGAAGTGCTCTTAATGAAAATTTTATCTTTAAGGACAAAAAATGAAACCCATGTTGGATAATATTTACTAAAATAAATATATATATATTATCCATTAAAGTAGATTTACTTTACTTTTAATTATGATATTTTAGTAAAAATGAATATGAACACTACTCTTATGAAATTAGTCAAACCCATCAAAAAGTATAAAAACTCAATGTGGGAAAATATGTAAAAACTGAGAACTTTAAATTTAGAAAAATATTTTAAATGAAAATTATAAATATTTTTTTTATTTTAATCCTTATAAAATAATTTTTTAATAAATTTATGTTTGTTTTAAATTATATTAAATCCTTTCTAGGTAAATTATGTTTAAGGGTAAGGTTTTCTTAGACATATCTTCAATTCCATTGTACATGTTTGATATTGTGAACAATAATTCCATTTATATGGTGTAATCGCTGCCCAATTTAGATAACATATAAAAATTACTTAAATTTAATTATGTTTTAATTTCTATTAAATGATATTTTTATCATTATCCTTAATTTATTAATTACCCATTCTATATGAGTTCCATCGACTCGATTCTGGATGCATTGGGTCATGTTATTTCTTATTTCAATAAAACTTTTCAATCTTTATTTCATCAATACATTACACAATTTTATATCATGTTCCTTTTTCACCAATTTAACTACTTATTATCATCAATAACTAATTCTTTTCAAATCTATATTGCATAATGAGTTGAAATGGTGTTGATAATAACTCCCATTCCTTCTAATTATTCTTTTTGTTCGTGTCCATTTTTTCAATAAAATGTTATCCTTTTTTATGAAATATAATATAGATTATATTTTATGATTCTCATAATTCTCTTTACCCATTTTAAAATTAATTTTCAATATTGTTTTGACGATGTTGGTTTTCAAAAAAATGGATTTAAAATTTTTAAAAAGGTTTTTCCATCATTTCAAATAAAATTTTTTACCTTCAATTCCAAAATTTCTTATAAAAATTATTTATTTTATAGTAACTTTTATATGTAAATAATGATACATAGTTTTATAAATTATTCCCTCCCCTTCTGAAAATTGATTTTCAATTATTTTTAACTCAATCTTTTAAACAAATTTCTTAATGGGTTTGCGTAAACTTTTGTATTTCTACTTCTATTTCTCCTTAAAGTTTTATATCTCATAAGGTTATATTTTTATAATTCTATATATGTTATTATGATTTCATTTCATTCCTAAAATGAGATTTTTTTTATCATATTATATTTTATGTTTATGATATGTGATTTTTTGGAATGTTTAAGAATTATGAACCTTTTTCCATGGGGTTATTAGTATATATTTTTTATTTATTTTTATTATAATATATATGTATAGATGATGAAGGGTGGGGTATTATTTCTCAATCCAAAGTATTGGTTTATTTTTATATACCATGATATAATATTAAATGGACATAATGATTTTTCAAAATAAGCATGGGAAAGAGGGGTTTTCCCGCATTTTTAGGCATAAATGTATTTGTTTGTTTACATTAGCAAGAGAATAATTGGTTGTATCATAATTATTTTCCTATGATTTTGGTTTTTACACATTTCCAATTTGTTCATCATGTTTTTCCAAATTTTCATGATGTATCTTATGGCCATGAAATTCCATGTTTTCATGATCAAGCATTATTTTTTAATGCATTATGAAATTTGATATCATTCTGACATGTTTTATGGTTATTGATATGTATTTTGAGACTTGGAATATTTTTTTATGCTTACATAATTATATAGTTATTATATTATGTTTATTTATCATGATGTACTGATATCATATGTATTATTATGATCATTTTTTAGATTTGTATTTTTTACTCAAGTTATTTTTCATGTTTATGATCTAACACATTGTGATATATTTTTCCCTTTCTGAGAATATCAGAGTGACCCATTTCTGTGTTTCCATTAACAATGATATGAAGATGAAAATATTATGAATTATTACTGTAAATTTTCTCTAGGATCACTATTATGGATAAATATTCATAAGTGTTGTAAAATAATATGTTAGTATATCTATTATCCAATACAATGATTCTTTTGGTCCTTGGTTTGTACAGTCATTTGTGAGACGTATTATTTAAAACATGGTATTTCAATATTCTACATGTCATATTTATCTAATATATATTTATAATTAATGATACATATTGGTATTTCAGGACATAAAATATCATCTCGTTGTAAGTTAGTCCCTCATCGTCTCTTTGTGAACTCTAATAGGGACAATGACAACAAAATGGATGTAAATGATCACATAAACATCAAGAGACCAATTAGATGGTGTATCCCTACCATAAATATTTTACCTCACAACCATATACACTAAATCAAAAAGTTGACAACATGTCACTCCAATGAGATTTGTGGGGATTATAGATAAGGTTATGTGGCTAAATCATCCCAAATACTTCTAGACATAAAGGTTTATCTTCGAAAGAAAGAGGAAACATCTTCAATGCATGGATTGATCCCAACAATACCTAAGCCTATGTATTGTTACTCATCACATCAAAAATGATTTTTCATTTCCATTAGGTATATGCCACATCAAATTTGAATTACTAGAGTTACTTAACCAGTATTAAAAACTAATTATTTAGGTCTTTTTGGGAGAGAATATTTCAAGATCTTATGATAGGTATATAATATATACCAATAAACCAAAATATTACGTAACAACACCACATGGTGTGTACCACTACTTCCATATAAATATTATATACCAGGTTGTTCTAATTTTATGGGATAATTTATCTATAAACATAGTAAACCATTTAAATATATTGTTCCAGAACATCTCCAAGACATACTACTTATGTATTATAGTACATTTTATACTCCTTATCAAGATTAGGTATGGTCTGGATGAGTGTGATCGTCAACTAACCTTTTACATCCTAAAAGTAACTCTAATAATAATTCATATAGAGGAACATCACCCATTCATCATTAGTTACTTATTATGTATTTATAATCAATATATGTCTGGTATATAATTCCAATAGTAACCTCTCAATCCTATGAAACTACGTAAATCAAAAATTTACATTTGATAGTCCATAAAATTCAGAGAATCAACATTATCTAGGGTGGTTTATAAGACAGACATTGATATCACAATCCCTAAGAAGAATACCCAATAAATATAAATCAGAAACATTCAGAGCATAGAATACATTCACTACTCTTTAAGATTACATAAAACAATCCAAAAATATTTAGAGTGATCCTCTACCAAGTAGTTGTAAATGATAACATCATTAATAAAATAAAGACAAAAAGAATAAAAATAAGTATGGAATTCGAGATTCAATAGGTCCATAAACCCCAATAATGTGTTATTAAAACCCAACTAATGAAAAATACTAACATATTCTATACCTACATTAGATTTCATTATGATGTATGTAAAAGGAACTCACTATAAACATAATACAGTCTAATAATGTTAAAAACCAACATCTTTTGTGAAATTTGAAATATATTTCTGACTGAGAATTGGTTAAAAATTGGATAATCCATTATAATCTCAAGACACTATATTCCTCCTTGTATAAGTTAATTAATCCACCCCAAGGGGTTATATTCATACCTATATTCCCCATCACATGAAAATATCCCTTCTATGTCTTTTAACCTGAATTTCTATAGGATCCATCATAAAAGGTAAAATCTATTTGGGCTCCATACATTGAAAATTCCAATAATGAACTCAATCACTCACTCTAGTGGAAACAATTTATAATACATAAGGAATATTTCCATAAAATGGTCATCAATATCGAGAAAAACAATAAGACATATCTACCCAGCATTAAAAATACTGAAAATGTGAATGTGATCCCACCATACAATATATATATATATATATCTTAATCATTGTAAATAGACATTAACAGCACTTGTTGATGAAAATATTCGACATGGGATCAATACCGAGAAATCCAATCCATTCCAAAAATCATATCGAAGGAGGGTATCTCTAAAATAAATCAATATATAGTTGTAATTCCCTAATGAAAATCATCTAGATTGGGTTGGTCGGTTATATAACCTCATTCACACACCCTCATCTAAAAGAGGCCTTTGACTAGAGGTGAGGCCATGAATGGTCTTTTGGGGATACTATCCCCCCTATATTAATAGCAATGAGTTATATATATAGAAAAATATAACTAAAATATCAAAAACTTCATGACATATACTATACTGAACCACCATTTTTTATTAATATTGAATAAAATGCATCATTCAATCTAATCAAAAAGATACCCAAGTATGGTAAATAAATTTCAGAAATTAAGATAAATGAAATAATAGAGACACTATGAAATAATTTGGAATCCCTCATGATATCACCTCCATCTCACACACTCCACATAATCATCTACTTGATATCACCCCCGATACTTCATTGGATTCCTGGCTATAGAACCCCCACACACACATGAGTTCTCATGTTAGGTGTGAGTATAAACCTAGAAGGAAAGTCTTAAACACGTCTTTTATCTTTTATGTAATGAGATATTATAGTGTTAATGGTATATTTGGATATATTTTATTTGGTTTAACTATATGAAAAGATTCATTTTAATTTGAATTATTCATTTAAATATAACCAAATTATGTTTTGTGTTATTTATAAATAATAGGGTTTATATAATCTCGGATAAAGTGATAATTATGATAACACATGTTTTATCGTATAGATTACCATGATACTGCCAATTGATTTAACGATTTAGTTATTAATTTTATTTTAAAAGGATATCACAATATTTCGGTAATTTTAATATGAATGGTATGAGATTTAATCTGAGGCTGAAACACCCTATATTTTTTTGTTATTAAATTTATTTAGGATATATATTAATTTATTCAAGGAATTATTTAGTTTCAAATTTTGGTAATACAATTGATTTTGGAAGATAAAATCTCCATATTAAGGTTAATTAATTTTTTGAAATATCATACCATGTTCTAATCATTTCAGTTTTTATTAATATACAAGGATACGTGAAATATATTTATTATAGTTTTTATGTTTATGTTTTATATTTCTCAGATTTTCCATGTATTGTTTTTTCATCTTTTATTGGTTAATTTCGATCCCATGCACTAAGACAGAATGAAATTTTAGGGTTTCCTACTGATTATTGTCATACTCACCCCTTCATATTCTTTTCTCGCATGTTTCATGTCTTGTACAGATGACCAACTACTTGACAGAGTCCTTAATATACTAGAACTAGATTATTCTTAATGATAACAAAAAGATCGAGGTGTGTTCCAACGTCTATTTAACAGAAGCCCCCATTACTTATTTTGATGTTGGAAATGTGTTTTAGACACCTTGTGGGGGAATTGTTTTTCACCATCATTACTTTACTTTAATTCATATCATAATCTAGTATCAGTATTTAGATGTATGCATGCACTGTTTTTTATTTGATTTTACATTTCATCATTGTATGGGCTTGGAGATGGGTGTGTGTAGATACATAGGCTAAGGACTCCTATGTAAGTGATTTTCCTACTCGGTGCTAGTCTCCAACCCCTTGCCTATTGGAGGCATTCTTAGGGAGTTACGTTGCAAGATCCATTGTGATAGGTCATGATAGTGTGGTATCAGTGGATTCATTTCTAACTTAGTACAAAAGTCTAAGATTTGTTTGGGGAAATAGTGTTAATTGTTTCAAGTTTTTTTTCGGATAGGGACTCCAGTGTTGGTGCGGTAGTCGATGTAGCCATACACCAGGACTCTAATCACTTGATTTTTAAATTGATAACACTCGTTTCAGGGATAACAATGCTACATATATTATATAGGAATAGGTTGTGGTTTCATTTCTTTCTTTAGTCGTATTTCAAAATATACCCATTCCTCATGGTATATGTTTTTTAAATTCAAGGTGCATTTATGACATATTAAATATAGTATTTAGAATTGGGATCAAGAGGATGATATCCTTAGTGATGGGGCATCGATATGTGGACTACTTCTCGATGTGTTACCTCTAGTTTTTGAACTATCTATACCCCCCCTATGGAGTAGCTTGCGGTACCCAGATAACATGTGGATGAGGTGCACAGGATGACCGCACTTCACAAGTTTCAATGATATAGACCAATGAAGTTCCAATGGTAGAAATACACATAGGTAGTTGAGGACTAGGTTGAGGCGGTGACTCACGTTTTTTATCTATTTAAGACACCAGTTGATTATATGGTTGTTCTATCAGTGATCTTTCATCAATTTTTAGAACGGAAATGGAGTTGTTTGGTTACCTAGTCTTATGACATGATAAAACTTGCATGGTTAATTTTTGTGTTCCTTTTTAGGGGAATTTATCAATAGAAATGCTAGGTGTTGTGCATATCCAGGAGATTCTATTTCTCTTGAAGGTTAGCACCACAGTACATGAGTATTCATAGAGTTTTACCGACCACTATAGGTAATCAATGGATATGTTTTATGATGTGTCTTTCATGGATCATCTGTTAAAAAAAATTATTCATAAAGGCATTTGGTCCAATGTTATACCTATATGAATTCTGACCTACCATGGGTTTTTAGAGATATCTTTTGTGGTATAAAATTGTTTTGATTATCAGATACATCTAGTGATTGTCAGTAGTGGACAAGAAGTAGAGAGAAATCGACAATAGGGAGCCAACGTCAATCCGAGGGACCTAGACATGTGAAATGTTTAGAGGGGTCCCGGGACTGAGGGTATATGGTTTACGACTCATAGGGTTCGTCCAACCATCCTAGGGAGAGGATTTTCTACTCATGTTACATAAGGGGAAATATTCAATGATATTTTCCAATACGTTGTATGGGTGATAGAGAGACTGTATATGGGCTTCCAAGGAAGAGGCATTGGTAGGATAATACATGATTGTAGGTAAGCATACATAGATAAGGCTTTGGGAGTCTAGTGGGAGGTGTTCGATTATTTGACATGTTACCATACCCCCCTAACATGTGGTCTATTCCAGGCTTAAGAAGCTGGAGGATAGGGGACATGATAGATTTAGGGGGTCAAAACATATTACCTAAAGGCCCTGGGAATTATTTGAGAAATAACCAGTGTCTTATATACCTTAGTACCATTTCTGATTGTTATATGTTCTAGTCATTTCTTTTTTTCCACATGCCTTGTATGTGGCTTAGAGATTCAATATGATCCCTTGGATCAACTATTTCCCTTGAAGACCCCAACTAGAGAAGGATCAGTGATCACACACTTGTGCCAACTGGGAGACTTAAATCTTAATTGGGATTGTTTCTATTGAAATTTCTTGCTATCGGGTTTGAGACCATACGATGTCATTCTTTGTATGTATTTTTTATATAATTTTAATTCATTGGATGACTATTTTAGGTGAAATATGTGGTGAGTCTCTGAAGACAGAAATAGTTTTTACATTATTAGAGAAAAAGAAACATAGTTATAAAATGATGGACTCATGCATAGGAAGGTAATACAATTTCCCATCCGTTTACTAGCTTAATCCTAGTTAAAGTTGGTGATATGATTTCTCATCTTTTTAAAGTGTTGTATGAGTAAAAAAATGTCTTCGCTCAGGATGTTCAATATTAAATACCTACCAAGATATTTAATTCAACATTCATCTACTCCCTCGGATGACAACGATAAATGTAATTTCATTTCAACTAGCCCCCACAGCGATTCGGAAGCTGTCAATATAGTTATTGGGCTTGAAGATGTACAGCTTTGTTAGACCAAATTTTTCACTTTCAGAAAACCTAGTTTTTTCGAGGTTTATGGGATCTTGAGGTTGTGTGTGGATAACTAATGATGGAACCAGGTGACTGAGAAGAACTAGTATACCCTACAAAGGATTTATGACCTCTTTAATTAGTTGAAAGTGGTAGGATAGTTCTCATAGTTGGACCTCATGTTAGGGTATTAGTATATGTGAGTACAGGATGAGGAAATAAAAAATACATAATTAAGATATCTCTATATTAACTATGAGTAGAAGTTAAAGCCCTTTTGAATGTTAAATTCCCCAATAGTGTTCATCAGAATCATGAACCAAATCATTCATCCCTTCTTAGACTAGTTCATGGTAGTCTTCATTAATGACATCCTTATCTACTCAGCATCTGAGGAGGTTTCTGCATGACATATGACGATATTTTGGTTGAACTCTAAGAGAACCATATTTAAGGAAGGATCTAAAATTGACAAATTTCCATTCACATGGTCCACCTTCTGGGACATGGTATCTCATCACATTGAGTGGCAGTGTACCCCACCATGGTAAAACCTATGTTAGATTTGGATCCACCCAAGAACATGATGGAGGTGTGGATATTTTGTGGGATGAAAGACAATTATAAGAGATGTATTCCTAATTTTAGAAGATTACCAACACTAATGAATACTTCTAATTTAAAGGGAATCCTTTAATGTAGAAATAGAGGAAACAAAAGTATTTTCCATTGTTGTCGAAGAGTTTTCCATGTGATCCCATGTAGAGACTTCAAGAGGAGGATTTCAGGCACATAGTGCTCTGTGATGCACCAGGAACTGAGCTTGGTTGTGTTCTGATTAAAAGGCATTCAATATTTTTCTATTGTTCACTTCAGTTGAGACCACATGATAAGAACTATAGGACTCATAACCTTATTTTAGATTTTTTAGTCTTTTCATTAATGATTTGATGACAATACCTCATGGGGGTGTGGTTTATCATTTAATTTGATTACAAGAGTCTCAATTATATATTATTTCAAAATGATATTAACATGAGACATAGGTTATATCTAGAGTTCTTCTAGGATTATAATTTATAAATTATCTATAATCCATAGAAGGGTAATGTGAAAGAATATGATCTCCATAGGTGATCTTGGTCATAGTTACTAAATGAGGCATCAAAAAATATGGCCACATTGTAGTTATCATTATATTATGGAGATGGAGTGACTTAACTCAATTCGATACTTGTCACACATCCTCTCTTGTAGGGAGATTTTAAGGTTTATATAGGGGATACTGACTATGATCCCCTATGAACTCATAAATCCAATGAACATGCACATAATGCATTTTCAAAAGGTAGGGAACATGTTATTCATTTTAGAGGAAGCATGATGGTGATAGTAATTTTATGGAGGAGGTTGTTATATTGATTAATATATAATCATTTGTCATATATATAGGTGTGTAAAAGATATACCAGGACCTTCGATGTCAATTTTGGTGTCCATTTATGAATAAGGGAGTTTAACTGTTTTTTTCTAGATGCCTTACTTGTAAGCAAGTGAAGGTTGGGAAATAAGTTCCTACCAGTTTAGCTAAGAACCTTAAGGAGCCATAATGAAAGTGGGATAGTATATCCATGTACATTGTGATGTTATTAACATGTCTATATAAGGGACAACATTCTATCTCGGTGATCATATACTGACTCACCAATTCAAACCACTTCCCATCGATACAGTATCATAGTTTATTAAAAGGCCTCAGATGCCTTAACCATCATAATATAGTCTAACTCTGTGGAGTTCCATCAATGATCATTTTATAATGTGATGATTGCTTCACCTCCATGATGTGTATGGTATTTTTGGAGTCGTCTGGGACTCAGTTACACTTGAGCATAACTTTTTTTCACCAAATTGCAGCCAAACTGATCAGAACATTTAGGATTAGGAGGACATGTTGTTATCTTGAATTTTGGACATTATCCATTTTTGGGAGAATCACCTCCCAAAGGTGGTGTTTGCATATGATAGAAGTTAAAATTTATTCATCGATATGGAACCATTCAAGGATTTGTATGGGTGAACAAATAGGTCGCCACATTTCGGGACATACCTTGGAGATTCAACGCTCACAGTCCCAAAGTTAGTGTAATGAAATACCAAGAAAGTTTATGTAATCCAGATGTAGATTAGGAATACATATCACTATCTAATTACTTTTCTTGATATAAAATTGTGGCTTTGGGAGTACAGGGAAGGAGACCATGTTTTAATTTGGATTTCACCTTGACATGGATTATAAATATTTGGCTGGGGAAGACATATATCTAAAAGTATCATTGTAACTTTCCAGATAATGGTTAGGGTTGGAAATGTGGTGTGTTTCTTAGATCTACCTCTACAGTTTCACTGGGTACATGAAATCTTACACCTGTCGTAGCAGAGGAAGGACCAGTAGGACCTATCACATGTTTTTTATTGGGGTGAGCTAGACATGGGGGATGTACCGACCTTTGCTGTGTACATGGTAGAGATCTAGAATCATATGGAAAGGATCCTGTGTGTGTGAGTTTTTACATTATTGTGTGTTCTGTGCCCACAAAAAAACCTTTAGGAGAGCACATGGGAGATAGAGGTGAAGATTTGTGATCAGTACCAACATATTTTTGAGTAGGAGGTGTTTTTTTATTTGTACAGACAGAAATCACCAATATAGGGAGAATTTAATGAGACATATTTTCTTGCATTATTTTTCCACATTGTTTAGATTATTATGGAGACCATACACTGAGACAGTGTGTGATTACTGGGCTTGGTGTGCCTAGAATAAATCATTAAAATATAATAAACATATTCAGTAGAATTTTCACTTATTTTTCATAAAAAAGTAAAATAAATTCTAAAGGGGTACCATGAATAAGAATAGGATGGAGCCTTTGAGTTCTAAAAGTGGATTTTAACATAGTTGTTACTTATCCTTTTTCGACATAGGTAATTTTTGGAAAATAAATAGTTTGTTTAGAATAAATAAAATGAATAAATTAATGTAAATGAACTATTTTATTTTTTTATGACACGATGACCTACTTTACCTCTTTAAATTATTTATTACGGAAAATTTGTTGGGTTATTTGCATAACCCACAAAATCATTGTAGTTCCACTAAAGATAATCGAATGATATTCACCTGGTAGTAGATATCCAGATCAAGGATTGATGACCGAAGGAAGATATAATGGAAAGATTTTTCCAATGACATTGACACTTAATTTTTCATCGTCAATCATTAATCCAGATCGAGGTAGGGAGGTTCTTTCATTTGGATATCTTCCATGTTCATCATTCATGTGATGAACACAAATTAATCAACCAATAGATTGATCTGTGGAACATGAGTATTCAGGGGATATGTTTATTACATATTTATTATTCTAGAATTACATTGATTGTATTTTTAATCATTTTTATTCAAATTCTAATGAATAAGAATTGAAACAAACATTTATCAATGTTTGTTTCACTTGTTTGTTCTTATTCTATTATCTCCTGGTTCATAATTCACCATGGGTGTTCTACTTTTCTGACGAAATATGAAATATCATGATCAATAAATCATTTTTCACTCATTTCGTGGAATAATGATATGATATCATAGATCTGAGATCCTCATGAAACAATGGTGGTGCAATGATGGAGGTGGAAGAAAATAATATTACATTGTTACCTAATTTTCATGATCTTTAGTATGGAACGATGAACAATGATGATCCCATTTTATGAGTAGATCAAATTCCAAAATCTTGTTGATTCGATGATGGAATAACCCAATGACGCTGGATATAAATTTTTTCATAATGGAGATCCCTTGATTAATGGTTGGAGAAATGACCAGGATATAAAGAAATAAATCTGGATTTTTGGAAAAAATCAGTGTTACATGGCATGTTATCTGGAACTGCTTGTCATGCAGGGCCTAATTTTGAAATGCCTAGGGTTTCAGGGGAAACTTTGGAATCAAAAGGACCATGTCAGTCATCATATAGTCTCTCCCTAGAGACTCAGCATGTACTTAGTAGATTAAATGGGCACTAGTTTGAGTGCATAGGTTGGATCATACCATGTACACCCCCACACAAACATGGCCTAGACCAAGAACATGGTCTATGTCATGTACTGGTACACAAGCACATGTATATGGGTGAGATAAATGAACTGGAACATAGGTAGACTACATGGTAAGCCTACATGTTGTTTACTTATACACAGACACAGGTGAGAGACACATGTCGTTTATATGGGATGAAACTAGGGCCAAGGTACATACCATATAACCCATACTATAGGTCATATACCTTTTAATTCATGTATTAGATCCCTTTTCATCCATATCTTGGAAAACTTTCATTATTTTTCATTCCTTTATCATTTCCCTGATAGTTCGTATAGAATTTTCTCCTAAACCTAGGACTATGATCCCTTCAGTAGTAATTTTGGAATAGATTTATTAGAATCTCTCGATGAGGCCCAGAGTGAGCTTCCCTGTTAATATTTTTACCCTCGGTGGACTTCTCGGTATCATTGATACTTATAGAGTCTATTCACCAATCCTCTATGTAGTGGTATAATATAGACCGAGTTGTTGGTATCACCCTATACCCTAGGGAGTGATCCCCTAATGTGTAATGTATTTTTTTATAACTTCATCAAGAACATATAATTATGAGGCATGATGGGAAATGCCTCTTGGATGAACTTCATGAGTACTAAAAATAGTTGTATTGTGTTCTTATGGATTATTTTGTTGTAGAATCTTTGAGTGGGAATCATAGGTTGATATACTATGGTTGTGACTTACCTCTAGACAATGTGTATTTTTTGAGAATATCTAAATTTTCCTACTATATGAAATGTAGTCATATACCTATATAGGACTGATATAATAACACTATAGTGTTCCTTGTGGTTTTGGTGTGTCCTATTGGGTATTGTTATACTCACCCATGAATTTTCTTTTCCCGAATGAGTCATGTATTATGCAGCTGATTGACCTTTTGACATAGTCCATGATGTATTGGGACTAGACAGTGCTTATCAAGACCAGATAGACTGAGGTGTGTTCTAGTGTATTTTGGAAATCAATCCCTATTAAATAAATTCTTTTTTGAATCATGTTTGAAACTTTGTGGTGGACTTGTATTTCACCCCGTTTACGTTACAAAAGTTCACAATAATTACTTTCAAAATTAACATGGGTTTCAAACAATTCTTTGGGATTTTATTTGGACATTTTTACATTACATCTTGTAATACAATGATTATTGGATTAATATGTATACATATAAGGTTATCTATATGTTTTTACATTATATAATTTTATAGTCTTAGATATGTGTGCATGTGTATTGGATGCTAGGGTAAGACCTCCCATTTCAGTGATATGACTACTTGGCCCTTTTTTCTTTCACCTGAAATATTTGAGGAAGGATTAACGTGTTGTGACATGAGACCAGTTGGGAATATTTGTAACGATGTTATAATATAAATATGATTTTAGTGCTTCAGGACTGAAAATTCATCTTGAATAATCATTATTTAGAGAAATAGATGACATTGTGGTCGAAATTGATAAATAGATTAAATTATTCTTGTAAAGTAAATATATTTACATATTCAATTAGTCTACATGGTAAATGAATTCATAAAACACGTGAGGGGGATCTAAAAAATCATATTACCATCATTTTTTATGATATTAGTGAAGATTTTCACACCACCACGGTTTATGGGTGTCCTGTTATTTACACTCTCTTAACCATTCAATTTGTTGTGATTAGTGATATCTATCACTCTATATCATTATTAATACCCTAAACATTTCTCCCATGTCTAAATCATCACATCTCACTTATGTTCTCTTATTTGGAAACCAATCATGTGTTATTATGGATGAATTTCATCATTTCATTTCTCTTTAATTTGGATGGTTTTTATGAATCCTTTTTACGATGTCGATAACCAAAAAAGGTAACTTAAAATCACCAGTAATGTATAGTCAAAAAATATTGGATGTAATTTATTAAAGGGTGGAGGATGTAACAACCTTGTATTTTAGAACAAAATAATTCCTTTGGTAGTATATTTGACAAACAACACAGAGCTTCAACAACCATCTAAATGTAAAATTATTATAACATAGGCATTAAATTTATGGGTATGATAAGTATTAACTAATTTATGATATATATATATATATATATTCATATCCTATGAAATATAAATATTTAAAAAAAATTATTATGTAATTAATAATTTCTTAGTAATGTAATTTAAATTCTACATAATATCTCTTCATCAAAAATATTTTTTATTATTTTTCATGAAAAAAAAATTAAAATAAATTTTTGGAACATTTTGGAAATATTGTTTCATAAAATAATATATTTTAAAATTATAATATCAAAATTTACTATTGGTGGATTTTATGGATTTTATATAAAATATTGATTTTTCGGTGAATAGTTAGAAATAACATTTTGTCTGAAAATGTCATTTATTTTAAGTAAATTAAAAAAAATAAGTGTATTTATGTTTTTAATACTATTTAATTAACATAAGTATTATTTATTTTTTTTAATAAACATAATTGTTTTTTAATCTACATCATATTGAATTTTATTGTATGTCTGCCCTTGGGATTAAAAATAGGATTTTTCTTAAAATTATTTTAATGTGCATATTTTTTATCATTTTTAAATAATATAAAACTACTAATTATTAAATAATTAAATGAAATATTATTTTACATATCCATAAATATTAATTTACATTCATATAATTATTAATATTAGATATATATTTAATATAAAATCTTCTATTTCATGCAAAATGAAATTCATGAATACTCGTTTTTTCATTATGTTGGAGAATTTTGTTCTATATTAAAATGATCATATATAATGAATTTAAGTTAGTAATATATATTCTATAATTATTATAATATCAATTTAAATTTTTAAAAATTTCTACATATTTTTTTTACCATAATTAGTAATGAAAACAACAAAAAATAGTTATCATAGTGAAGGTAAAAATAGGTTTCTCAAAGAGTTAATCTAATAACCTAAGGGTAAAAATGTGATAAAAACTATAATAAAAACAATTTTATGGAAATATTTAGACCTTATAATTTTTTTCATCTTGAAAATTCACAATTTTGGATCCCTATGTGTTTTAAGAACATAGGTACCCATTTTTCAATTCAAAAATTCATAGTGTTCCACTCACCTCACTTATAAAATGCGACACCATATCATGTATTCTTCAAAAAAACATTTTGTTTCAACCAATACCTTCCCAAATAAATTAACAACATATATTCCCTCTTAAATTAAGACTATTACTATTATAATTTTATTCTAGAATTACATTACCTATAATTCTAAAGAGGTGTTTAGAGAAGAGGTAAAATTCATAACTATGTGTTTTTGTTCATACAACACCATAAAATCATCTTAAACTTTGAAAGTATGATAAAAAATAATATATAATTTATGAGACAATGTTTATATATTAATTTAATATCCTATATCCTTATCCACTTCAAAAAAATGTGCAAAAATATTTCTTTGTTTGTACAGCGGACTGCTGCCTTTTGAAATTATATAATTCATTCTTCATCGCCTCTCACGGATTGTTGAAATAATTAATTTAAATAATACATACCTATATTTATATATATATATATAATATATTTTAAAAAAATCCATTTCATTTTTTTATATCACTTATACTTTCTTACTTTCCATTCTATGGGGGATACGATAACGCCGCTCATGTGTTTGGAGGACTATAGCCTCACGAAGTGATGCGATTGTTTTCTCACTAATGATTTCAATGGAAGGTAATGACAAAAACATTTCTGACTATATGTGATATACATGAAATCATAATTATACTAATGAAATATTTATCATTCTAAATATATAATGTACATTTTTCTTTTTTACACTGAGAAATGATAACGTCGTTCGTGTATGTGTGGACTACAACCACTACGAAACAGTGTAATTCCTTTTTCAAAAATACATCACAAAAAAGATATATATAATTATATATAAAGAATTAAAATGGTATTTATGATTTTATTATCATTATGTAATTATAAAATAACATATAACTTATTTCAATAATGATCATTGAAAAATTCAATGATAACTAATATGTGGGTACGACCTTCCATCTCTACGATAGTAACACAACTTATTTTTCATAACCAATTATCAATATTGGATTTAAAATTATAAATTTTTATAAAATATGATAATTATTACATTATTATTATTCTAATGATGTTTAAATAATGACCACTTTTACCATTTTCAACAATCCAAATCCATTTTGAAACTATGAACTGAACATCCTCAAAACACATGATGTTGACTTAATGAAATTTATTTTCAAACTTTATTTTATAAAGAAATAAAATAAATTTTTTTATTATGAATTTAGAAACATGTAAAATTTTATTAATCAATCAAATAATTTTTTTAATCTTATTAAATAGGTGTTAAATTAGTTTCATCGAATGTCTTGGCTTGTGGTAAGGGTATTCTCATATCACTTTTTATTTCAATGTGAAGTATTACATATTACCTAATTGTTGTTATTTTGTGGTGTATATAATTACAATTTTAAGCTTAATAACATGATTCAAACAAAAATCATTGTATTTTATGTTTTAATTTGAACTATTTCAACCATATAGATTTGATTTTAATGTTACCAAGTGGTAAATAATTTTATAACTCATTTTTTTCATTGGGTTATATTAATTATTCATTACCATTGGTATTATAAGATTATATAAGAAATGAATTTTTAATATCTTATATTTTACATTCAATTTTTATAAGTGGATTTTTATTTGATACACATAATCTATAAATTTATTAATTCACTTTTCATCGTTATGAGCATTGTAAGGTACGTCCACTTGATTTCCTTTTGTTAGGGTATATTTTTATTTTAGTCACCAATGTGGTTTTATGATTTGTAAATACATACCCTTTGATATGTTATGTCAATAATTTATCTATTCAAAAAAATTTAATGTTTTTTTGCTGTTAATATTTCATCGGTGTTATGATTCAATTTTTTATAAACTGATCTAGTTGTTTCTTTTAAAAATCCTTTTTGAATGTTCTGTTTTTAACCATTTCCAAATAAAATTTATTTTTTAATAAAATACTACATGAAAAAAAATCCCACCACAATTACACCTCAATGATTTAATTTTTACATTATATGTTTCCAAATATATTTTATTTGGAAATGATTTCTTTTTCATGTGAATTATTTCCTGATTTTAAAATTTGATATATAAAATATTTTTTAAAAAAAAATATTAATTCACTTTACTTTGGAGGTTTCATTACACATAAGAAATATTATTTTGATACAAACTATTTTTTTAAAAAAATATGAATTTTTATTTTTTAATATATATTTTTTAAGTGAAATGGTTATTTTCATCAAAAATGATTTTAAAGGTATTTTAATTTTATTTTATATTGATCATCATCAATAAATCTTGTTGTCACTTATCTTTCAATACACATATTTTTTATTTATTAAATCTTAAATTTTATTATGGATGGAATAATATTGTTTCATGAATATTGTTAAGGAAATTTTTCCTTTTCTATAGGTTAATAATGATCTAAAAAGAATAATTGTTGTTTTATGAGTTTTATGATGATTTTTCATCTTCCGTGTTGTATAATTTTGTTATGTAAATTGGTAATATATTATGTTAATGGTTGGTTCCCTTATAATCCAATGATCGGTGGTTACCTTATTAATAAAGGAAATCTGGTTCTGGGATAAACCAATGATGGTGGTTACATTATTAACCAATAATGGTGGTTACATTATTATCCAAGGTTGATATCGCATGTATCATTATTAAAGATTCCTTCGAATCATTCATGTGTTAAATACATATTCCATGTTTTCATATTTGATTATATAACAATTTATCTGTATGAGATTCTTGTGTTATACTCATTCATTTTGATTATGTCATATTTCCATTATTCTCTTATTTTTAAAATTTAATATTTCCAATTGTTAGTGAATATATTTCCCCTTAATGAGTATTTGATCTCACCCTTCTTATGTTTCATTTATCCCTATGTTATAAATTAATTGTTTTAATGAATTAGTTCTATAAGTTTCTTTATATTGATAATGATGATGTCAATATGTGAAATAATATATTTTTTGTTTGGTAGAATATATTCTCATATAATTAAATTGTTATTTTTTCTTTAAGATTGAAACCAAATTATCTAAAACTATAAACCTAAAAGGTCCTTGAGAATGTATGTGATCCAATTTCTCAATTTTTATGTATTGTTTTGATAGAAAAAATCATGTTATGTTTTTCAATATGAAAGGTGGAAATATAATGGTCATAGTTCTTGCACTAGATATAGGAGAGTGGTCGGTGGGATTTTATACCTATAGGTACTAAATGAAAAAAAAATCTAAGAATATAGCATGTCACACTTATCCATTGAATGAGTCTCATAAATCGGTAAGAAATGTGTCGCCTTCTTTAGGCAACCAACTACAACCACACAGTATCTCAACCACTTGTGGTCCTATTTAACCATTTAAAAATTTCTATCATCACATCATCCCACATATGAATGATAATGGTAAAATATTTAATTATTCATCCTTCATGTTGATATTTGTCCTTAATACATTGATAAGTTAGAAAATGTGACATCTCGTTCTGGGTGCCACACACTAGTGCCCCAACCTAGTTAGTCACATTACCTCAATCATGCCTCCTCATATTCTAGAGTTTTCTTAATAATAGTGAGGGTCTAACATCTATCATAGGGAGACTATGTCCTTTTTTATTATAGTAATACACTAGTAGAAAATAAATAAATAGATTTACAAATAATAAAATAACATTATCGTAAACAGAATTGTACCAAGATCAAAAAACATGACCTAACCTCGTGAAATAATATGACTATGAAAGATAAATATGTCATGCTAATGTATTTTCAATGAGTCAAGTGAAACTCAATATTAAAGATACAGAAAACTATCATGTAGATCTCGAACCACATATAGTTCCCTCATTCATGCTCTATCCTCTCTAAGCCACCAAACACATGGAAATTTAATTTATCCTATCATACAACCATGAAATCTATTCGTGTACCGATCAGGAACCTTGAGTATGGTTTGAGTGAAACATAGTAGGACACCGACAATGGGGTCTAAAACAATATCTATTCAATAGCATGTGTATTCATTTGTATAATGAAGTTTTATAATTCATATGTTATCATGTTACAAAGTATTAATATTTAACCAAATAAATCCATGTGTTCTCATAGACACATGTATTTACATATGTACTTCAGATCATGATGAAGACCAATGTATGTTTGAGTGAAATCATATCTCAAAATTCCATTGTTATCATTCTTTAATTCACATAATATAATTACCATGTTCCCAATTTAAAATTCATACTTGAATCCCACATTTCCATTCAAAAACACAAAATAAAATTGTAACACCCCGAGATTTTATGAAAAATATTCTTTCAATTTCATTGATTTCATGTGTTGTATGCTACACCAAGATTACCTTGTGCTATACGCAACACCGTATTAGCTTGCAGTATACGCAACACTATTTTTGGATCATGTTACACATAATTTTGATAGTAGTTATTCTATGCAATATTGAGTGTGTATATACATATATATATTCAATGTATATATGAAATATGGTTGGATTCTATTATACAAAACAACTAAGGAGTCTTTTATCACATGCAACCCTGACTTGGCTTGCATTACACATAATCATGACCTTCCTCGATAGCGTGTGTAGTACGCAATACCGGGTTTCACTAAACTACGATATATTGTTATAATATTATTATGGACTAGCTGTTATGAATAGTATTAACTAAATTTTGAATTTTATAACATTATTATTCATCTTACATATTTTCTAGAATATGGTATGAGAACAAAATAAATTTTTCGAGTAAAATAAGTATTTTTCAAAAAAAATGCAGTTTTGCCGCCTTTTGATGGCGCACCCACTTTAAATCTAGTTTTTTACATGTTTAAAAGTTCAATTTTAAAAAATAAAATTCTTCCTTGGAATCATTATATATAAATTTAATTTGGATAAATTTTTCAAATTATTCTGATAACTTTGATATTTTGATGAATAGTAAAAGCACGCTATATTTTAATTAAAAACAACTTTTTTCATCGCAATATTTTATATGGCTAGATTATCTTTTTAATTTTTTTTAAAGAGTAATTAGAATAAATATTTTGCCATTTAATCCAATTTTGGTCATTGGAATTAATTTCACTTTGAAATTGGATATAAACAAGTGATGATCTTTTGATAGTTATTGATTCTTAAAAACACGCTATTTTTTTTGATAACGGGGAATACTTTTAAAATTAATTAATTACACTTCTATGTTCTGAAATTGGAAAAATATAAATCATTTTTGAATTCCAAATATCAAATATAACTGAGGCTTAATTTTTGGTATTTTTCTGGAACACTTCAATTTTTGATGAATAGTGAAAACACTGAGTTTTTGGTTAAAACCGACTTTTTATTTAAATAATCATTTATTTGATATAAATTTATTTTAGGTCAAAATAGATACATAATACTTATATATTTTCAATGAAATTCATTGGAATCATTTTATAATAATTTTAGATTTATAAAAATTGTATTGAACTTTTCCCCGTCTTTTACCCACCTCCTAGGAGATTTTGCAATTGTTCATAAAACATAATTTTACCGCTTCTGTGAGTTGAATTTTGAAAATATGAGAGACACAGTTAATATCAAGGAGTAAAATTTGGTTCAATTAGATAAAAATAATTTTTTGTGAATAGTAACTTTTTACTTTTATTTACCACAGTTAAAAGTAAATAGGGTAATTCAAGGTTAAAAGAATATTATAATAATTCAAAATTACCTTAACACTTGTCCAAACCTTATTGGATGAGTAATGGACGACAATGAGAATCCTTGGGTCGATTTTGGGACCCCATGGAGCCACTTATTAAAGACAATGACACATTAGATTAATTAATTTAATGTAAAGACAAAATTGGCATTAACAAAAATCCTTTAGTAATTAATTTTTATAAGTGGATATATAAATTACATTTTCAACAATAAATACTCATTGGAAAGCTAAAAATATTTCCTACATGTTGATATTTTTTATAATTTTTAGACATCAAATAAATTAAATTATTTTTGACACAATAATGATGTTGTATTTACCTCATTAATAAATGATTTAAATAAATAAGATTATAATGATTAAAATATTATCCGAAACATCTCCAATTCCTATTGGATGATTTTATTTAGAATATTTTCACATTTTCCTAAAGATCCCCTCCCCTCCCTTATAAAATGAGACCACTTATATGCAATTCCTCACACCTCTCAAGCCTTTTTGCTCATCCAAAATCTGCCCAACTAAGCTCCCTACATCCCTCTCATCCCCCAAGAAGCCTTACATTTGGCAGAAGGCACTTCAATAATTCCTTTTGGTTCAAACCAAAGGAAGTTACTGAAATTAAAGGTAATAGTTTATCTTAAGTTTTTATCTTTTATTCTACTTCTCCAACCCCTAAACTCTTTTTAATCCTTTATTTTGTAACAACACCAGTATCCTCAAAATACTAGGATGTTGTTATTAGAAGGATTAGAACTACACTTACAAAAACCTCCATCTAATGGATGAAGAACATAATGTTTATGTGGATGGAAAACTAGGCCTCACAAAATGATGATTGTTCGATTTTCCCCTACCGCCTCTCATGGTGGCCATTATAATGGTAATATATTTATATATGATATATATTATGTTTATGATTTCCATATGCTTCATTACTTCCCAATTATATCAAGCCTGTGTGGTTTCCATAGTCGGTAAATACGATAATCTCATTTGAGGAAGTGCGGACTATCGCCCCCTCAAAGTGATGCGATTCGTTAATGCCTTATGTAGGATGTATAAAGGATAGAGTTAATGTTATTATATATGATATTATACTGGAATTATAATATACCGATTCCATTAAAATAATAAATAGAAATGAAAGTAGTGTTCATGCTTACATACGGTTTACCGTCTCCATGAACGGTCCATTTCATTTCTTACATCCATATGTTATGTACTATTATAAATACATGTATATGATGGATATATAATGAATATATATGATATATAAATCATGATTTACATTCTAGAAGTAATTAAATCATGATATATTTAATAATAACATTAATAACCACAAGTCCAAACATGTACGATAAATAAGATGATTTTACCCAAAACGTTGCTTTAACAAGGTATTTACAAAAGAACGAGTAATATAAAGTCATAAGTGAACCATATATGATATCATAACAATGAATATGATTCTGTAACAAGTCAATGACATTATTTAAATCATTATATAGGGGGTCCAGATACGTACGAAGCATATCGGACCTAAGGTAAGGGATAATTATTCCAATATCATTCTTATCCGAGATTGATTATTCATAAGTATTTACTAGTGTTATGATTATTTTCCATGTCCATATGTTCTCAAAATGTTTTCATAAAATGTTTAATTTTCTTACATGTATTTTTAAAGTCATTTTTACCCTTTTCTACTTTTACCACATCGTATGGAAGGAATCATTCTTTTACGAGGTACTTTTTGACTTTTCTGGAAAAAGTACGAGAAGAATGTTTTTTTAACTTATATGGCATGAAATGATTTTTACAGTTTTATAAAGCCTTATTTTCAGGAAGGTTCCTCCAAAATATTTCTTGACTATTTCCATCAAAATCCTTTTCCTTTAAAATTTCATGACATTTTGTGAAAAGAAAATGATTTTGAAGAACAAAGGATATTTTCCTCAAGAATTCATTTCAAGTGTTTTATCAAAACCATTTTTTCATCTATGATGAAATTATTTTATATGTGTACATTTCAAGAATAATGTCTCTATGATTTAAATGGTTTCACTTTTCTTATGATGAAATGATATCCATTTGTTTTATATGGATTATGATATGATGGAATGATGTTTATGAACCCCAGTTTTATTCTTTGGGTTATGATGAATGATTTATGTTTAAGTTGTGGTACAAGTAAGAATGATTTCATTATGAGATGGGTGGGACCTATGTATCCCTCCAATTCATTGGTTAAAGATTTATATCTTAGGAGATAGACATGGCTAAAGTGAAAAGTAAATCTGGTTCAGTAATACAGGGCTGGAACGGCAAGTAAACCTGGTTCAGTAAGGGGATTTTTCCACTAAGATGGTCTTGGCAGCAATTCCTTGGCTGCTATGGAAATCATTACATGTGATTAATGGATGCTATAATTTCATTTTTTTATTCACATTCTAGTTTATCATGATTAATGTTCCTTTATGATCTATTCCCTGTGTACTTCCAAGATTTATGTCATTGCTCATGATTTTGATGTTTAGATTTTATGTTCAAGTTTTTACATTCAAATGTTTATGGATTGTTTTATGTTCTCTATGTTTACCCTTACTGAGCATTTGAGCTCACCCTTTATATGTTTTTTCCCAAGATTTAAAGAAAGGTTTTAGGTAATAAAACAAAATGGGAAGATCTTTATGGGATATGTTGAAGATATTTCACCACGATTAGAAGATTATATTACGAGTTTCCAAAGAGACTAAACTATTACGGTCCTTGTGTGTCTGTTTTTGTTATATATTAAGTATTCCGCAAAAGTAATTTAATGTTCATGTACATTAAGATTTGGGTCTCTACAGTTGGTATCAGAGGAAAGGTTTAGTTAACCTTTGGAAACTAGGATGCAAAAACTTTAGTGAGATCCCTAGAGATATTTCTAAGGTATGTCTAGGGATGTCCCTAAGGTTAAGTATAAGTATAGGTTATAGTCCTAGAATTAAGGTAACGATCTTAGAATTAAACCTAAGATGTTAGATATTAAATTTACTCCCCCTTTATTATGTTGTTTTAATTAACATAATTTTTTCCTCTCACACTATTCTTTTTGGGTTTTAGAAAATGGATGGAAATAGGAAGATTCGCGATAATGGAGAATATGATGGACAATGGAATGATATTATTCATGATAAAGAAAATGAAATGGGATTTGGAAGGCGAAACATCATTATTATTCCTAATCAGCAATCTCATAATTTGATCAATAATCTCAGCTTTGGTAAGTTTCCTGACTCAGCTAATAAGAGAAAGATGGAGTTTAATGATGACCATAGAGGAAAGAAATTTCAATTTCCCTCATGTAAGTCATGTGGGAAGGGGCATCAAGGAGAATGTTTCAAAGGAACTGGAAGATGCTTTGGGTGTGGAAAAAAAGGACACAAAGCTAGTAATTGTAATGGAAAAGGTTCAATTAACACCATGGACAAGGATAATGGTATTGCTAAGACATAAAAAACGGTTAAGTGTTTTAAATGTGGATTGTATGTGCATTATTCAAACCAATTCCCTAAGGGAAAATCTCATAAAGAGAATCAGTATGGTCATATGGGTAGTATTTATGTGGATTATGATGAAGATACTACAAATGATATGTGAGATGAAAAAATTGTTGAAGCTCGGTCAATGGTTTAAGAAGGTAGTGGAATGATTACATGTTTATCAAGAGTAATGTGGTATAAGTAATCTCATGGTACTAAGGAATAAAGAGACATCTAAGGATTGTTACACTGTTTTCTTTCCTAATGTTTTGAAAGTGTATGATGAATGGTACCGGTAACCATGAAAGGTTATTCAGATATTTTTGGAAAGCACCTAATATGCGCATAAAGAAGTGCTAAGGAGATAATGAAATTTTTGATAGTATTAATGAGCTCATGAATTATATAAGGACAAGTTGATATAATGGTTTGAGTATAAATAATTTTTGGGATTTTGGTATGTGGAAAAAGTTAACTTTTGACAGCATTCTTGTTTTCACTAAGGTTCAATGGGTATTCATTTTTCAAGAGAATACATGATTAAGGTATTCACATGATTGGAATGTGATCAACAAGATATATCAGGGATAAATGATGGTATTCACATGATTGGTAGATGAAATTTCTAGTAATTGTTTTCTTTATACTATAAGCTTGGATAGAAGTATTTTGGATATGACTAAAGATTTGAAATGGATTATGTTGGACATAAGTTAGTATTGTTTAAGGATAGAACTCTTTTCTAAATTATTGATGGAATGTCATAATAATGTAATTTTAGAAATGGACAACCTGCAGGACGGGCGAAAACCTGTCACGTCGGACAAGGTTGTGGGAATCACACCCACAACCGAAGTGCAACAGGCCTTTATCGCCTACCACTGGCCTACAATAAGTCTCTGGTTAATAGAAATTAGTTTTATTTTATTAAGTAGTATGATAGTTGATGTATAAGTCCATTTTTTGAATCGTATACGATTAACCTCACCATAGATGAACTTATGTATATTTGATAACTTTTGCTAACCTTTTGTTTGAAACATGTGGAATGACCCATCATTCTATCACATGATCGGCTAACACTTCACGAATAACAAATTCAACTTCGTTTCTTTAAGAGATGAAGTGGAAGTTGTTCAAGGCATGAACAACAGTGAGATGGTACCAAAATCATGTTAGTATTTCTTTTAATTCATCAACTTTAGGGAAATGATATTGAAAACCAAAAAAAAAATTCCTAGTGCCCTCATATCCAATTAATTAGATGGTACCTTAGATCATCAAAAATTTATGGCTTTGTGATTGTTGGATTTTTCATAGCCATGTTCTCTACCACTCTCCATCAGAACTTGATGGTTAGATTTTTCTTCCATATCCATATTTTCACCTATGCTATCCTATATGAAAACCCAATGATGGGTTACTTTGGTTAATCATTACGTTTCATACTTTAGTTTTTAAAATCATGTTTTAGTATTCCTTTTTACGATGTGGGTTTCTATGAATAGTAAAAGATTTATAACCCCAACGAATTTCGAGGGTGAAATTCCTTTTAAGGGGGGTAGAATGTAACACCCCGAGATTTTATGAAAAATATTCATTCAATTTCATTGATGTCTTGTGTTTTACGCTACACCAATATTACCTTGCGCTATACGCAACACCGTATTAGCTTACAGTATACGCAACACTATTCTTGGATCATTTTACACACAATTTTGATAGTAGTTATTCTACGCAACATTGAGTGTGTATATACATATATATATTCAATTTATAAATGAAATGTGGTTTTATTCTATTATAAGAAACAACGAAGGAGTCTTGCATCACACGCAACCCTGACTTGGCTTGCATTACACGCAATCACGGCCTTCCTCGATAGCGTGTGCAGTACGCAATACCAAGTTTCACTAAACAATGATATATTGTTATAATATTATTATGGACTAGCTGTTTCGAATAGTATTAACTAAATTTTGAATTTTATAACATTATTATTCATCTTATATATTTTCTATAACATGGTATGAGAACAAAAAAATGTTTTCAGGTAAAATAAGTATTTTTCAAAAAAATATGCAGTTTTGCCGCCTTTTGATGGCGCACCCACATTAAATATTGTTTTTGACATGTTTATAAGTTCAATTTGACAAAATAAAATTCTTCCTTGGAATCAGGAAATATAAATTTAATTTTTATAAATTTTTTATATTATTCTGATAACTTTCATATTTTGATGAATAGTAAAAACACGCAATATTTTAATTAAAAACAACTTTTTTTATCGCAATAGTTTATATGGCTAGATTATATTTTTAATTTGTTTTAAAGTGTAATTAGAATATATTTTTACCATTTAATACAATTTTGGTCATTGAATTAATTTCACTTTGAAATTGGACATAAACAAGTGATGATCTTTTGATAGTTATTGTTTCTTAAAAACACGCTATTTGTTTTGATAACGGGAAATAATTTTAAAATTAATTAATGACACTACTATGTTTTGAATTTAGAAAAATAAACATCATTTTTAAATTCAAAATATCACATATATCTTAGGATGAATTTTTGGTATTTTTCTGAAAAAACATCAATTTTTTTTGAATAGTGAAAACACTGAGTTTTTGGTTAAAATCGACTTTTTATTTAAATAATAATCTATTTGATTTAAATTTATTTTAGGTCAAAATAGATACATAATACTTATATAAGTTCAATTAATTTCATTGGAATCATTTTATAATAATTTTAGATTTATAAAAATTGTATTGAACTTTTCACCGTCTTTTACCAACCTCCTAGGAGCTTTTGCAATTGTTCATAAAACATAATTTTACCACTTTTGTGAATTGAATTTCGAAAATCCAAGAGACACAGTTAATATCAAGGAGTAAAATGTGGTTCAATTAGATAAAAATAGTTTTTTTGTGAATAGTAACTTTTTACTTTTATTTACCACGGTTAAAAGTAAATAGGGTAATTCAAGGTTAAAAGAATATGAAAATAATTCAAAATTACATTAACACTTGTCCAAACCTTATTGGATGAGTAATGGTCGACCATGGGAATCCTTGGGTCGATTTTGGGACCCAATGGAGCCACTTATTAAAGACAATGACACATTAGATTAATTAATTTAATGTAAAGACAAAATTGGAATTAAAAAAAATACTTTAGTAATTATTTTTTATAAGTGGATATATAAATTTTCTTTTTGACTATAAATACACATTGGAAAGCTAAAAATATTTCCTACATGTTGGTATTTGTTATAATTTTTAGACATCAAATAAATTAAATTATTTTTGACACAATAATCATGAAATATTTACCTCATTAATAAATGATTGAAATAAATAAGATTATAATGATTAAAATATTATCTGAAACCTATCCAATTCCTATTGGATGATTTTATTTAGAATGTTTTCACATTTTCCTAATGATCCCCTCCCCTCCCTTATAAACTCTGCCCAACTAAGCTCCCTGCATCCCTCTCCTCCCCCTAGAAGTCTTACATTTGGCAGAAGGCACTTCAAGAAGTCCTTTTGGTTCAAACCAAAGGATGTTACCAAACCTAAAGGTAATAGTTTCTCTTAAGTTTTATTCTTTTATTCTACTTCTCCAACCCCTAAACTCTTTTTATATGTGTACGTTTCAATTATAATTTCTCTATTATTTACATGGTTTCACTTTTCTTATGATGAAATGATATCCATTTGTTTTATATGGATTATGATATGATGGAATGATGTTTATGAAACCCATTTTTATTCTTTGGGTTATGATGAATGATTTATGTTTATGTTCTGGCACATGTAAGAATGATTTCATTATGAGATGGGTGGGACCTGTATCTCCCTCCAATGCGTTGGGTAAATATTTATATCTCATGAGATAGATATGGCTGAAATAGAATGTAAATCCGATTCAGTAATACAAGGCTGGAATGACAAGTAAACCCGATTCAGAAAGGGACTTTGTCCACAAAGATGGTCTTGGCAGCAATGCCTTGGCTACTATGGAAATCATTACATGTTCTTAATGGATGCCATAATTACATTTTCTATTCCCATTCTAGTTTATCATGATTAATGTTCCTTTATGATCTATTCCCTATGTACTTCCAAGATTTATGTCATTGCTCATGATTTTGATGTTTATATTTTATGTTCAAGTTTTTACATTCAAATGTTTATGTATTGTTTTATGTTCTCTATGTTTACCCTTACTGAGCATTTGAGCTCACCCTTTATATGTTTTTTCCCCAGGATTTAAAGAAAGGTTTTAGGTAAGAAAACAGCAGGTGAATATCATTATGGGAGATGCTGAAGATCTTTCACCATGATTAGAAGATTATATTCTGAGTTTCCAAAGACACTAAACTATTATGGTCCTTGTGTGTCTGTTTTTGTTATGTATTAAGTATTCCGAAAAAGTAATGTAATGTCCATGTACATAAAGCGTTGGTTCTCTAAAAGAATGAAAATGTTCCCAATATCAACTTCCCCAATAAATGATTGTGTTACCATTTATAACTTCACATTTGAATGACCATGTTACTATTCATCAACATATTATTAATTGAACTATTAATTATCCCCATTAATTCAACTAATAATCCTATTGTCATTTAACAAACACTATTACATTAGTTAAATCAATAATTAACTAATAACAACAATATTATTAATTAATTAAAAAATTAATCAATGAAATTGAATACAATAATTAAGTTAACAATTAATTACTCATTGAAATTCAATTACTGAGTTCAATAATTAAATAATCACACCACATTCATTACTAATTAAAAAATTAGTTAGTCACATAATTCCCCTTAATTAATTCCCTAATTAATTAAGTATCCCAATACCAATTAATTAAATCTTTAATTAATTAATCATTCTACATAAATACAAATCCCATATTTAATTCTATGATTAATTATCCCAATCAGAATCTCAATATCTCATAACTAATTATAAAATTACTTATCTAAAATAAAAACACAATATCTTATTATTATTTCATCAATTAATAATATAAATCAAACACTAATATCTCATAATTAATTTGAGAATTCATTATCACAAAATCTCATAATTAATTCATTAAATAATTATTAATGCCACATTCTCAAAATATTGAATGTCACATCTTTTTAATTAAATAATTCATAAAATTAATGAATCCCACCATGAAATAAATTTATAAAAATTGAATATATATCCTATAATTTAATACAAATAATTTAAATAAATAATATGGTTTTGGAATTATAGACCACCTACCACAAGTTTCTTGAAGAATGCTCTTCAATGGAAATCCACAAATTTGAGTAGCAAAACGATGTAAAATGAGATCTGAATCTAAACCACTAAATAAATATTTAATTAATAATGATCCTTCACAAGTATATATATATCTACAATCCTAGATCTATATCTAATCTAAAAATAATAATAAACCCTTTAAAGGATGGAATAAGAAAAGATAAAGAATGGGAAACCAAGTGGGGTGGAATATAATTATCGGTATGATTGTAGATCTCTGACTCAGGCGTCAAATAATTAACAACAGTAGTTCAGAAGGAATTTAATCCATTTAATGTGATCCAGAATCATAAAATAGTGGATCTGGTGGTAGGGTATCCAATTGGGATTAGAATGGGGGTTCATGTGGATGGAAATTAGTACACAATAAAACCTACATACTAATAACCTTCGACAAGCCCTATGAGAAGAATGAAGTAAAATGTGGGTAATGTTATGAAACAATAGTCTATGACAACCTATACCGAAATACTACCTTCCGAACATACAATTGTCCCAACTACTAAACTGAAAAATCCTACCTTATTGGCAAGAAATGTTCAGACTTAGTCAATATATCCATAAAGACCAAAATATATTCATTCTTCTACATATTCCTCATGAGAACTACCAAAATGAAAATTTCATATCAACCCACTTCCCCTCCGAAATGTGTAATGTATATGTAAAACTACTAGTTCTGGGATGATCATCATTCACATGCTGAAATTTGTAGCATCATGTCACAAAGTGTGTTATCTCCTTTTACATTCCCAGGCATCAAAATATTCATTTTCAGTTACAAAACATTTTAGTCACACATGGTTGTACTGCCCACTAGGAGGCATGAAATTCATGTATCATCTCCTCCTATATACTAGTAGGCACAACAACCTTATTCTTGACATATAATATTGTATCCTCATATATGATTTAAACTAAAGGAGACTCCCCACCTTAATGTATTTCCCTCAAGTCCAAAAACTCTACATCATCAAATTATCTATCTCTAAATCAGCTCGAAAGTGTAGAAAAAAATAACTAATTAAAGATTCATCTCTTCCCAACACTCATGAACAACCATATGCATCACATCCAGTAAAGTCTTCATCTTCTACTCTACAACAAACAGATGAACCACCAGAGTCTAATTTTTCTTCTCAAAGTGCCATCCACATTATTCCATTTTTTATAAAAATATAGGAGCTAAAAATAAATTAAATTATATACTCAACCCATCTCTGCTGCCATAGATTCAAATATCACCGAGATAAGTTATACATTATGATCATATGATCTATATATATAGTAAAATTATCACCCAAAATAAAGTGTCACCAAAACATTAAATAATAAGACACTACATCCAACTCAATTTCATGCATAGGGTAGTTCCGTTCATTAGGCCTCAATTTCTAAGACACAGATACCACAACTAGATCCCTATATATTGACACTTCTCCATGTACAACCCCAGAAGCATCACTATACAATTTTTACTCCTCACCTCACTATGGTGGTATTAATATTGGGGATAATGTCAATCACTTCTTCAACTCTGGGAATGAATCCTCTAAAGATCCCAACCAGTCAAACATTATCCATGACTTATTGTAGGTCAAAATTGGTGCTTCCAAGATAGAAAATCCATGTATGAATCACCTGTAATATCAAAAAATCTATTTTTATTTTATTGGAAGGCCACTTTTAGCAAAAGTGGGATCATGTATAAAAGCCACAAAGATAACATTACATGATTCAAATTATATAAATACCAAAGATTTCAACAATACAACACAAAATGACATACCACACCTTAAAACAAAATTCAAATGTGATCCATGATCACCCATTAGCTATACACATGATGACACATCACCTGTTACAAATTTCAAATTTGAAATTTTAAAATATCAAAATTTCAAAATAGATATCATCATAACCTCTTTAAGACAACCGGCTTGGCCTATACACCCATATTCCATGTTGTGCACCAATCATCATTTCCTTAGTAGAAAACATTTAATTTTCAAATTTATTCTTAAAAATTGAAACCCATCATCACATCCTTATTAGATGAGTCACCTCACATCTCACACCATAACCCATAGCATACCTAAGTCACACCATATGGCCATTCAGAGCTACCCTATAGAATCCAACATCACCACTGAGGAACCTCTAAACAACACCCATCAAAATACACGAGAACAACCAGTCGAAGAATCACCACAACTGTCAAAAAGTTGATTCCAAACAGAACCCTAAGGTAGTGAAATAGTATGCTAAACCAAAAATCCATGAACAACATCACCATCAGATGATTTAGAAGGAATCTGAAGCCGCAACATCATCTTCAAAAAAACAACCAAAGGGATCACCAGTACTCCATCAGCCTAATACCAAATAATCATAAAATAAATAGATAAAACCATATATATAAAATACTTCCACACTTAAGAATTTTTACTGACACCAAATATCAATCAGAAAAAAACCTCAAACAATAGAAGATAAAAAGAGAGGAGAAAATAATCCAATTCCAAAGGAGGACAAGAATGAGACTGATTCCATACCACCTACAAATCCTTCCCAAGACAAACCAAATTCACCAATAATATCCAACCACTATTAAAAGGCTATGGATATCCAACACTTTTATGGGATACTCCCAACAAACTAGTGCATGAACAACCTCTAGTTCCACATGAACACCTTCCACTTACATGATATGACCCAATAAGTGTACCCAATCATTCCAAAATTGAAACTTAAATAGGATAGAATATAATCAATCCTCTCTTAGTGCACATCGGATAATTTCACGATATTGGGGATGATCATCCTGAGTCTTGGATTACACCAAGGTTTCTTCCACATAGACCACCAAAAATTGGTCTAGTCGAGGATGAAATATTGTTTTCATCAAGGCCATAAACATTTCTAGTTTTTTTGGCAACCCAAAATACATAACAAAGAACACATATGGTCCATATATTCTTCTAAAAGTATTCCTTAGTTTAAAAAATATTTTAACTCTCAAATGATGGTACCCAGATCTCATGTGTATTGTGGAAAAGAACGAATCTACACTCAACTAGTCAAAAAGATCATCAATACACATAAGAGGATACAATTTTTTCACTTTCATCCGTTTTAGATTACAATAACAAATATATATGTACAAAGTCCTATCATCCTTCTTTGTGAACAAAACCGGTGAACCCTAAGACAATGTACCAGGACGGGTAATTCCATTATCCTCTGAATCCTTAGACTATGTCTTGAGAACATGAATCACTATTTTTACATACAACTTTTTTGACATACATTATGGTGAAATATTAAATGTTTCCACTCCTGGAATAAGCTCAATTGTGAATTCCATAACTCTATTAGGTTTCATACATGGGAAATCATCGGAAAAATCATCATGAAACCTATCCACTTTGAATTGAGAGACACCACTCATTGCATACACTTCATGTAGAAATAGATTAGAAAACATGTTTGAGATCTCTTTCGGTTTTTGAGTAATTTTACTTTCTCTTCTTGACGGGGAATCCCACTCTCCATGGAAAATATAATTATCCCCTTTAAGAGATGTAAAATTCACTCTCATGTGGTAATAATTAATATGGCTTTGTATTCAACTAACATGTCCACATTAGTAATTATGTTGAGTCAAAACATGTCAATAATTTAGAGATCCCAAAGAAAACAATACTCTCCAACCTATAGAGAACATTCTATTCACAAGAAAATACATCTCGAAGGTACTCACATAGGTGTCTCTATCATTAACAGTCTGCTTCTGAACTCCACTTCTATGTAAAAAAAATCAAAATTAGTCAATAAATAAATGAATGAGAGGAAAAAGTATAAAATTTTGCACTAGATAATGTAGAGACTATGATAATAGTACCTATCATTTTAGAAGTCCCAACCTTGATATCCATATTTTTTGGATGTTCTTCATGCAATAGTCTTGCCCCTATTCCTTTTGATGTTGTTTGACTCCCCTAACCTGCACCACACTATTGATATGAGCACTATTTCCCTGTGTCAATGCGTGCAACGACTCAACCAACTCAATTATTTGAACTCCAACTACTAAATTGATATGTTTTCTGAGATCCCATTTCCATGCCTTGGTTCTTTCTAGATCTGGTATCACGGGTCGTTAGTCATTGGGTCCTATAGAATTTTTGTAGATGTCTGATCTTTTCCCATGACCGACACTCTATTAGAGGATGAGGGAACTATATCTAAAAGTGTCATGACTAACCACACTGGTGAATAGTCACTCAAGTAATATCTTGAGAAACCAATCACACTCTATCTATTTAACCCCTTCCCACTACCCAAATTGGTGTTATCATAGTAATGTTTCCTACTCTCTGAAGTAGCATTTCCTAACAATCCAGATGCAATTATACTTCCTACACTGGAATCCCCATTTAGGTTCCCATCATCTATGAGAGCCTGATCTACCACCTCAGTAAAATTATATAACAGGAAAAGGTTAACATGGGACATAATTTCACATTTATTCCCATCCTAAAAATGAATTTCCATATTTACCTAATCCCCATACAAAACTGGAGAAAAGCATTAAAAATCTGTAATGTTTCCAGCATAGTCCATCACAGACATACACCCCTGATTCAACCTTCTGAATTCAGCAAGACTCTCCTACCTCAGTGTTTCTATATATATTTTCTCTAGGAACATATCCCCTAAGTCCTTCCATAGTATAAAATCGACATGGAAAGTCCATAAAAAATTTTCCCATCATCATTTCGCTTATCCTTGTAGAATATAAGATGTCATCATGACCATCCTCTAAGAAGGAGTCTCTAAATGCTATATTTTAATCTCAATCAAGTCTACCTAGAATTATCTCCCTTAGTTCCATTGTCTATAGTAAACATTAGAGGTTTCTTCAACAGGATCTCCTATGTCAGATCAGAAATACTCTTCATAAAATTTCCTACCATTCATTTCATATGTTTGATTAAGTGAGGGGTGTTCTCTTGGATCCATTCCATAACTTCCTCACCAGGAATAATCAGTGCATCATGTTCCACCACTGGTGGATCATCCCTATCCATGTACATAGGTTGTCCTAAAAACAAGCATCATCATAGGGGAATACTCTCCACAACACAACACAAACCTCTTAGAACCTAGTTCACATCATTAACATGTTTATGAAAGATGGGAAAGAAAATAGGTAACAACAATTCATTCCCCCAAACCCTTCCACATGGTCAAATCAAAGCCAATATCTCTACCCTTAATCGTCCTTCACTTTGGTCATGGTTATAATCTGTAAACACATTCTCATTATTCATGTTTCTCGATTAGACACCCAACAATTATTATCTTTCATTGTTTTAAAATCTTCCTAAAATTCATGATAGGAAACATTTATCATTTAAATTTACACAACAATGGGAGAATTGTTCAAGTTCAACCACATATCAATAACCTGTTTTCTCTTTCCTTCCTATAATGATGCATATGAAAATAACTCTAAGTGCCAATAATGTTGCATGAAAACTCGGATATCATTCCATAAAAGGCCACAAATCAAATATCAAAAAATCTCAAAATCAATAATTAGTGGACAAAAAAATCACGAAAGGTGAAATAATATTCAACAATAAGAAAGAAAATTAATAACAAGGTCCCCTCCTTGGGTGCATGGGTCCTCCCCTCAAAATGGGTAATCTACTCCCATGCATGACATCATAACCAAGGCCCAAATCTTCATAGTCTCATGTCTACCTTTCCCAAAGAGAATGTTAAATGAAAAAATAAATTAAAAATAGACTTTGATTCCACTTAGTAAAATCCTGAACAGGGTTCCAGAAACTGATGCCCAGAACTGGTCAGTCACTTAACCAAAAGGGTGAAACCCCATATGCTACAGTCTATCAACTAGCTTTTAAGGTCTAATATTAGTCATAGGGAGGCTATACCCTATTTTATCAGAGTAATTTTGCAGCGTAAAATAAATAAAAATATTTCCAATGAATGATATAACATTACCATAAATAGAATAATACCAAGATAAAAAAGATGACCAAAACTGAAGATACAATATTAGACTGAATGATAAATATTTTCATACTACTGTACATTCAAAGTGTTAAATGAAATATTAATATTATTGGCATAGAAAACTCTGAAACGGATCTCAAAAAACATCTTATTCCCTAATTCATGCTCCATCTCATCATATCTATCTAATACAACTCCATTTCCCTTATCATATCATACAACCTTAAAATCTATTCTGGAACCGATCAGCCACCACATGTTGGGTGTGAGTATAATTCAACAGGCATTGACAAATGATGTCTGAAACAATATCAAGTCAATAGAATGTCTATAAAGTTTTATAACAATGAAATTAAAATGCATAGGAAAATATTATTAAAAAATATTTATTCTCCAATATAAATCCCTATGTTCTCGTAAACATCGATAATTTAATATTTACTTCAGCTCGCTTCGGAGCCCGATGTATGGCTGAGGGACAACGTGTCATATAATTCCACTATTACTATTATTTAATTCACATTATAGAATGACCATGTTTCCATTCATTAATTCATAATTGAATGCCCATGTTTCCATTCAAGATCACACAATATAATTGTCATGTTCCCATTATTTATTTCAAAACAAAATTACCGTGTTACTATTCAATATCATATAATCAATGCAGCAGTTAATTATCCACATTAATTCCATTTCTAATTCAATAATTCGTTAAACTTTTCCATTCCATTTTTTAATTAAAAAATTAACTATTCACATCAATAATATTAATTAATTCAAAAATTAATTAACTATATTAAATACATTAATTAATTTAAAAATTAATTAATCATTTCAATTCCATCAGTTAATTCAACAATTAACTAAGAACATCACTTTGATCACTAATTCATTAATTATTTTATCACATAATTTCCCTTAATTAATTCCCCAATTAATTAAGTACATCAATCCCAATTAATTGACTCATCAATTAATTAATCCTTATACCCAACTTGAAATCCCAGAATCATATCCACAATTAATTATCTCATTAACAATACCAAAATCTCAAAAATAATTCTACAATTAATTATCTCTAACCAAAACTCAATACCTAATAATTATTTCATCAATTAATTATCCAAATCAAAAACTCATATATCATAATTAATTATAAAATTAATTATCTCCAATAATTTATCAAAAAATAATATAATTAATTCAATAATTAATTATCGAATCTATAATCTCAAATTTCCCATCTTCGCATCTTCATAATTAATTTATACAAAAAATTAATTAGTACAAAAAAACAATTTCTAAACATTTATTATAAGTGAAACTATTACATACACATAATTTAAATCATCACAATGGGATTTGACTAAAAGACAATGTAATGGCCCAGACCTCTCTGGTCTATTACATTGCTGAAATCTGGTGTCTGAGGTGTTCTGGGAGGTCAAGGTGATTTATCCCCAACAGTTATCCGAATTTATTATTCTGTGAATATTTTTTTCAATTTTGTGAACATTGACATTGGTGACACAAATGTGAATAGTGCCATCATTGAGATAGATGTGAACAGAGCCATAGGTGAGATAGATGTGAGCAGTGGCTTCGGTGAGACAAATGTGAACAATGTCATCGGTGAGTAATTTTAATTTTAAGAATTGGTGAGTCATTTGGACTATCTGCGTCATTGATTCATTCTACAACCAGCGTTGATGAGTCATTTTGTACGGTCGGCGTCGGTGAGTCATTTGTATTTTCGATGTCAGTGATTCATTTTTACAATCATCATCGGTGATCCATTTTTACAATTACCATTGCTGAGTCATTTGAACTTTCATCATTGTTGAATCATTTTTATTGTTAGTGTTGGTGGATGTACAATGTTTCTAGCCATCAGTAGGTGTATAGTGTTTCCAACTGTCAGTATATGATCAATGCTTCCAGATTCCAAAATTTTCAACCATTTATCATTTTTTGTGATTAAAATCACATTCAACGCCTTTTTTAAGGGATTTAAGGCTGATTCAAAGCCCATAAATCCTGTATTAAATTTACTATGGTTCACGGTGCCTTTACATGGTTAAACTGTGTGGTTTATTGTGATCCACATTTAATGGAAAATCCAACATATCGAATATATCTACACCATTAAATCTTCTAAAGGGATGATATATATTCCTCCATTATTTTATCTTCTTGTTCCCTGGTGCTATTTTTTCGATCCTTCCCTCATTCCCATAGGATTCATGTGATCGAACATTAATCCTTGGATTGTTTCCCATTTATGTTTCTTCCTACTACATGTGCACCCCCTATTTTGGTATAAGCCGCAAGTGTCGATCCATTATTGATAGAAGGTATGATCTACCTCTATAATTATGTTTTCTTCAATCCTTCTTCTCCCACTTTTTTATACCATGTTATGGAACATGATCTCCATGTCTCTAATGAGAGTTTTTTGGGTGTCGGTTGGTGCAGTTGTGTGACGACGTCCTCGAGTGGATACAGTTGTTGCAGGGGAGGAGATTGTGATCTGTTACTTGGGTCGTTCTTATTTAAAGAATGTTAAGATCCTTTTGAGGTAGGTTATTCATGTATTCTCTATTATTTTACATGAAACTGTAGATTTATCTTGTTTTATCCCATTGGATCCAAATATAATTGACTTATCAAATACTTGAACTGGATAAATAAATTTGTATTGATCGAATGTTATTATCTCTTGATTTACTGGAATGTGTTATATCTATGATTTTCTTGTTTAGCATGTCGTTCTTGATGGAAATTGGTAAAGAAAATAAATTGGGATTACTTATAATTATTTTTCAAATATAAAGAGGCATGTAAATAAATATCATTTCATGGCAGTAATCATTTTTAATTGAATTAATTAAAAAGCCATAGGCATGTTTATGATTGTTGGTAGTGATTTAATGGCTTTCCAATTAAATATTTGATTAATTTTGGATATCTTAATGTTTATGTTTCCCATAGTTGGAAAATGGGGGATGGCACCATTCTCTCCCGGGAGATGTGCTACCTCCCTGGTCTAGGGTTTCTCCTATCTTCATCTCGACGGCATCGGCGGCGGTTTCGTCTTCAACTTCTCGTCTGGCTCCCCTCATGCGACGTTGCTGCCAACCCCTCCTAGTACGCTGTCTGGCGGATCTGCGACTCCCCCGAGTGCTACTGTTCGTGGAACCTTCCATATCCGACGACCCAACATGGATCCTGCCACTGCGAGGCTTCTATCATCGACAGATCGATCACCACCCTTCGGCCTTCCCGAACATCGTGTGTTGTGTGCGGTCGGAAGAACCCCCCTTCGACGGAGTGACTCATACAGTCGGGATATCTACACGTTTGGTCCAGATCTTTTCCAGATGGAGACTCATCCCCTATTCACATTCTTTTATGGCATGTTGAGAGTGGATATTTTGTTTCGTCATCATTCTCTCTGATGTTCATTTTCAGGTTCTTGTTTTGTCTGGGGGCTTGGTTCCGTGTGGTCGTTGCCTGCGTTCCAGATCCTTCCTCTTTTCTGCGTTCCAGATCTTGCCACTTACCCTTCCGATTTTGTGTCGTGTCGCCCTAATTTGGTGCTTAGGATCTCCACCTTTTGTTTTCGTGGGTAGCCGCGGGGCGGGATGCTTGTAGGTGCATACACGGACGACGATGGTTTGACCTGAGACCATTTTGCGACACCGATGGATGTCGAGGGTTTCTACACCTGGATATTTCTGTGTTTTCTTAGTTCCCTCTGCCATTGCATCATGTTCCATCTTGCATGACCCCAATTTGGTTGGGTTCGACAGATTCCATGAGTTTTTGGATTGTTCAGGTGGCTTTGGTAAATGTTTAACTATTTAAGTGCTTTTTGGCATGTTGTTTCATTTATGGTGGCTCAAAGAGTTTGATTGTGGGCAAGGATCCTTGACCGGCTTGTTTCATCTTGTTTTTTTGTTTGGGTTCTCCATTATCCTTTGAAAGGGATTTGTGTTCTTGTGAGTTCTCACTTAACCATAAAGTGTTTTTCAAAAATAAAAGAAATGAATTTTCAGTCAGTCCACAGTTGGAAAATGCAGATAATAAATAATTTAATTCCATATGGATTAAAGAAATTGTTATTTGATAAAAGATAATTCCTAGTAGGGTTCTGGGTTACCATCATGATTTTAAGGATGAGTGCCTTATGATTTGAATCCATGATGGATCATTATGTATAAAGGTTTCTTAAGGTGTTTAAGGGCAAAGAGAAGAGTTGATATGATGTTTCATTCAAACTTCAGGGGTTGTGATGAGGGCCTGGATGGGTTTTGCGATATTTGGGGGCTGGGAGGCCCATTGGATGTTGAAGCAGTTGATGCCAAGAATGGAGAGATGCATTAGTTTATGCATTTGGGTATTGGAGAAGACATTGGAGATGTTGAAATGGGTTGGATATGAATTATTTGATGCTTATTGAACATTTTTGGTTGATTATCAGGTTTACATTCCCCACTGCTTAACGAAACTGGTCTTGCTACCCTACTTCCAAAAAGAGGTGAAGATGGGCGGGGTAACCCACATGATTTTTGTGTTTAGCATCATGAGGATAAATGGGTATACACTCTTAATATAGGTTGAAAATACTCAAATTGTAGTTCACCCACTCATTGTGTTGATCCACTTGTGCATGGTAGCTTTGAATATTTATTTTGAATTCCAATGAATACAAAAAGTTATAATTCTATTAATAAATGATTAAATTAAAGATGTCAACCCATGGGGTTGGAAGTTGTTGTAATTAAATGATTTGGTTAAAATTTAAATGTGCTGGGGATCTTGGTTGGAACACTAATGGAACATAATGTGGAATTATAATTGTTAACTCATGGTTAAGGATTAATTGAGAAAAAGTGAAACTGTAAAAAAATGGATAAAGTAATCTATTGTAGATCTTTAAATGGTTGTCTACTTATAGGATACATAGTCTTAGTAGTGGAAGCCGGGTGTCTGAGAGACGTTAGCTATAATTGAGTGTAATAATAGGTTATTCCCATAGTGTGTCTATAATCTATAGTTTATTTTTTACATTTTGTGTTTCTATATGCTACACCACCCCATTATTTTGGCCAACCGACACCACAAGGATTCTAAGCCCGGGGGGTGTTACCCCAACGTTTTTGTGGGAGGATGGATGGATGACCACTACCTTCGGCCCCACTCTCTCATATTGGTTTTTACTTGTGCTAGTAGGCACAGTGGATAGTTTTCCCATACATGTGTGTAGAAAGATGTAATGTCTTATGGTTATTCACAAACATATATTCTGGATATAGTTTCTTATATACTACCATAGGAGTAATTTGTATAGGTTGTGATGGCTTGAGGATCCTTACTTTGTGTATGGGATATAATAGATTGAGGTACAGTGTCTGATATATGATATACGTTATGAAATATGTGGTGTATCCTAGAAACTACGTAGATACTATGGTTATGTGGATGTAGTGGTTGTGTTGCAATAGGTTCATGTTGTGGTGCTTTGGCCAGGTGTTTGTGGGAAAGTTTTTTTCGAGAGAGATTATTAAGACGTGTTACGTTTTGGAAAAGTAGCAAACCAGTGGGGAAGTGGTAGTAGGTACCCTTGATATTCTTTATTAAATTATATACTCTTGTATGAAATACTTTGTGAGGGTTTCCATGATGAGGCTGAGAACATAGTATACATGTTTAGGTGATGAGTTAGTTTCACTTGTTGGTCAATGTGTTGTATCGTGTTTTCTTTACTTTTTTGTGAGAGGCTTCAGGGAGGATCTTACTATGTATACTGTTATACTCACCCTATGCATATATAAACTATTTTTCAGGTCACCTGTAGTAGGATGAAGATCAGGATGGTTACTACTAGCTTTGGGTTGCAGGATCTATCCAGGCTTCGTGTTCACTATTGTTTTTACATTCTATTGGTACTTAATGTCCTTCATTTTAGTTTTAGTAGTTTTTTCATGACATTAAATATGTTTACTTCATATTTCTTTTATATTTTATCTTGAGTTGGAGTTTTTTGGTGTTTATCTTATCACCCTCTTTCATATGTGTTATCTTATACGGTAATGCCTCCAATTTTGTGTGTTTACTGTACACTCGGTTCCAGTTTCCAACCTGGGGCCCACTTAAGGCAGGACTTAGGGATCACTATGTCCCTACACAGAATTCCATCCTTGGAGGGGTAAACCTTGTGGGGAGGGGGTCATGAAAAACTGATATCAAAGGGAGGTTGAGGAATAGGATCGATTTTGGTGTTAGGCACATGCCTGGTTCCATGGGTTGGTAGGGAAATGATGTCAGTAATGTTTATAAAGTTATGTAAACAGTGGAGACCGAGTGAGACATAGACATTTAAGGCCCCATGTGATCTGATGCATAAACAATTATGTTAATAGTTCATACTATATAATTTTACACTTGTTGTAGGTTAGAGGCCTTGTAATGGATCATGAATCATTATTCTTTGTTCCTATGTTTGAATGGGTAGTCCTTCGGATAGGGTAACAAAAAATGGATAAAAGAAAACAATTAATTAATTAATGATGAGTCTTCCATAATCTAGGTTTAGAAGCTCTAACTACTTCTAATTTTTTAAGTATATCTCTTGGTCTACGTCCTCGTCAGGTTCGTATAGAATATTTTAAGCAGGCTACACCAGTAGATCGCCATAGGGTAGAGGTTCACGAAGAAGAATCTTGGAGGAGGACACATAGAGTGTTTCACTGCCTGAGTCTGCAAAGTACGAGCACTCTGTTTTAGATACAGTCGTAGAAGACAAGTTGGAGGAGGTTGAGATAGACTTTAGTTTGATCTGTGCTCAGAAATGACACTGGATATCATTGTTTATGATTATTTTGCATGGGGAAATGAGGCTTTGATGGTTCTTGTTCCATAGGGATGTCGAGGAGTTGGAGATCTCATAGGATGAGTTTCAAGAAAAGTTCAAAGTCGAGTTTTTTTCATCAAATACAAAGGAATTCAGTTCCTAGGAGCTGCATACAGTTCAAAAGGGGTTCTCTAGTGTTCTAGAGTTTGGAATCTATTTTAGATACCTTTTATGATATGCTTTGGACCTGTTGCCAGATGAGGAGTCCAGGGAGAGGAATTTCTAGGAGGCTTTGCATGTAGAGATCTAGTGTCGAGTCACCCTATTTATGTTGAAGAAGTATTTTGAGGTGTTGACAAGGGTAGAGGTCATCAAGATAATGTTATCCAAAACATGAACTCCATGAGAGGGGAGTCATAAAGGTTCATTAGTATGTATAGTTCTAGTCCAAGGTTCCATGTTTTCAATGTAGAACAGTTTCTGTTCGGGAGGGGTTAGGTCCTAGCCCTCAGCATCTCGTTTCTTTGATGGTGGTGTCTCCTAGGCCTGTGAAAAGGGATCATGTGCTTGTTTTTCTTATGTAGTTTGAGATCATCAGAAGAAAGAGTTCCTGACTATTCGGAGTAATCATTATGCACTATGTTTTCTGCACAAGGTTCTTCTATTGAGGTTGTTCCACCTGATGCACCAGAAGCTAGTTGAACCATATTTGGATTAGTATAGAGAACATGGGTTAGGCATATGACAGCCCCATGACACTCCCCATCCTCAGAGGGATGAGCACATGTATTTTGGTGGTCTTCAATAGGGTTAGAGAGGCCTTAGAGTAGGTCGTGGTCAGCTTCATGCTTTAGAATTGCTAGCGCCAGGTGAGCCAAATGTCGTTCAAGGTCCACTTTTCTTGTTCTCTACTTGTGTGTATTCCTTTTTTTATTCTGTAGAGACATAATCATTAATATCACCTTCCCTCATCCATTATTTGGGACTTGAGGTATAGAGGCTTCCAGTTCCCCTGGTGTTAACTATGTTAGCTGGAGGTCAAGATAACATTTTTGAAGTATGTAAAGAATGTGAGCTAGTTCTGGGGAAGCACCGTTGTTGGGGATATTTACTACGATTACAAATACAACCATATTATTTCATCCTTAGCATTGATTTGTTTTATTCTGTACAATATATCATGGATTTCATCAGGATTTAGGTGGTGTTCTTTGATGTTGAAGGAGAGAAAGCATTTTTTGTTGGTGAGTGAGACCCTCGGATTGGTCAGAGGCATGTTCCATTGATATCATCCTTGATGGATGAGCTGTTGGTATGTTCTTTGGAGGTTTAGTAGTCGGTGTTTCCTAGGTTCATAGAAGATTACCCTGATGTCTTTCCAAAGTATGTTTTAGCATTACCCTATCAATGAGAGTTTGAGTTTGGGACCAAGTTACATCCAGGATCATATTTTTTCTCTATGTCTCCATATATTATAGCACCTTTTGAGTTATGGGAGCTACATATAAAGCTCGATGGTCATTTACATATCAATTTTTTTCATCCTAGTGTGTCATTATGGGGTGACACTATTTTTTTCATGAATAAGGATGATCAAAGTTTGCGGTTGTTTATCAATTACCATCTCTTAAACAATGTGAAAATTAAAAATCTCCATCTTCTATCATTGATTTATGATTTATTCGATCAAATGAAGAGTGAATGTTGGTTCTTGAAGGTTTATTTTTATCCAGGATATCATCAGATGTGTGTGAAGGATGATGTTATCCCAAATACTTGTTTTTATTGTCATCTGAGGCATCATGAGTTCATTGAAATGCCTTTCAGTGTGATGAATTCTCCAGTTATGTTCATCGAGATGATGAATGATGTGTTATGTGACTTCCTGGATATGTTAATGGTTCTTTTCATCGATGAAATCCTTATGTAATCTGTGTCTGAGGAGGAGCATGCAGAGCATCTTCATGTCATTTTGGGACTTCTACCTCAATGGTTGTGGTTTCGTAAGTTTTCAATGTGTGTGTTTTAGACATGAGATGTTTGATTCATGGTTAATATGGTGTCCCACTAGGGAGTAGTTTTGGATACGTTAAAGATAGAAGAAATTGTGTATAGGGTATCCCCCAAGATACTGGAAGAGGTGAAATGTTTCCTTGGTATCAAAAGCTTCTATTGGAGGTTCATAGACGATTTCTCTCGGGTTTCGACTACTCTAAAAAATTGACCAGGAAGGTTCATGTTTTCGTGTGGACTGATTAGTGTAAGGAGGTTTTTAAGTATCTGATGGAGAAGTTGGTAAGTGATTCAATTTTTTTCTACTAGTATAGGGAGTTCATTTTTATGTTTTTTTGGATGCATCACATATTGGGTTAGGTTGTGTTTTGATGCAGCGGAGATTGGTCACTTCTTATTGGTCTCGGTAGGTGTATCCACATAAACATAACTATGCCACCCCATGATCTTGATTTGGTGGTCGTGATATTTTCTCTGAAATTGTTGAGACATTACCTCAGTGGCGAGCACTTTGTGATTTTCACCAATCATAAGAGCATGAGATATGTTTTCTCCCAATGTGACATGAACATGTTGTAGTTTCATTGGATGTTGTTCTTATAGGAATACGACTTTTAAATCTCTCATTAACTAATAAATCAGAATTTTGTATCTGATTTACTGAAATTGAAGTAATGTAGCGATGCAATGCATGAATCTGGTGATTCCTTGAGAGTGATGGAAAAATTCAGCATTACATATCGATATAGGAGAAGTTGGAGGTATAGGTTGTATTTTCTAGAAGATAGTGCAGTCATCTCTAGTGATATAGGTGGAAGATTCATAGTTGGGGGATCTAGAGGTGGCGGTCTGGAGAGACCGTGTTGTTTGTGGCAAGGCCCTTGATGGTTGGTATGAGGATGAACAACACTGAGTGTTGTATAAGGGAAGGTAATTCCGTCCTAGGGAAATGCATGATATGGTTCTCAAAGGGTTCTATAGTTTTCCTTTAGTAGTGCATCATGGTGTGAAAAAGACTTACTGATCCATGAGGATTTAGTTTTTGTGTCTTAGGCTGATGTGGGATGTTTCGATGTTTGTGTATTGATGTTTAGTATTCCAGAAGGTGAAGGCCGAGAACCATGCCCCCATTGGTTTTCTCCAGCCTATAGATGTTCCTTAGTGGAAGTGGGAGGACTTCTCAATAATTTTCTTACTATTTTACCTCAATATCAAGGAGGCCATGATTCTATTTTGGTGGTAGTGGATTATTTAATGAAATCATCCCACATTATAGTGATCAAGGATTTGAGTTCGGTGGAGGTTTAGTCGAGGTAGTATCAAGAGGAGGTGGTGAGACTCCATGTAGTCTTGATGACGATCATCTCCAATCGAGATCCTCGTTTTACCACTAGGGTGTGGAGAGGTATCCAGCAAGATTTCAGTTCTCATCTATGTCTTAGCACTGTTTTTCATCGATAAAGGGATGGTCATACCAAGGAAACCATCTAGACTATTGAAGACATATTGCATCTTGTGTCTTGGATTTTGGTGGTTCATTGATGAGTCACTTACCCTTAGTGGAGTTCACTAAAAATAATATTTTTCACTCAACCATTAGTATTTAACCATTTTAATACTTTTATGGTTGAACATTCCCCTCTCTATTGTGCAAGAATGGGTATTGAGATTCCACAATTCTCAGACCAGAACTAATACATAACACAATATAAATTTTTCATTTGATTCCTGAGAGTATAAATGTAGTTCAAGATCATCCAAAATCATATTTCGATCAAAGGAGGAGACCTTTGGAGTTTGATTTTGGGGATCATGTGTTTCTGAAGGTGACTCCCTGTCATGGGCATTGATGGTTTGGTCGTGGGAGTAAGCTGTCTCTGTCATTTGTTGAGAATTTGGAGGTGTTGTCATGGGTTGGAACTAAGGCGTATTGAGTAGTACTTCCCCCATAGATGATCTGGAAACATGATGTTTTTCAAATGTCACAGCTTCGTCGTTATAGTCATGATGACTCTCATGTCAACTTTAACATCCCTGATAAATAAAGGATATGATATTTTCTTATTTATTAATATTTTTAAATTAAATATTAATTTTACTTTAACAGTGATACTATGTTCTATGGAGTACCCGACACACAACAATGGAAATCACTGAAATATCATGTTGCACACAAGGCTGAGTCATACTTAAAAATAATAATATTATATTATTTTAAATTATATTTAACACCTAAATTTTGTATTGGATGGAATGAATATAAATAACTAAATTATTATTATATATGTTTGTTAAATGTATTTAAATTCATCCAATAAAATTTAGAGGCTTAAAATGAGAATGAATCTGATTTTAAGCATTAAAAACTCTAATATTTTCAAAAGGTTGTTTTACCGCCTAATGATGGAGAACCCATTTTAAATGTACTTTTTGTCACATTTATATATTCAATTTTACAAAATAAACTTATTCTTTAGAAGTGGGACATAAAAAATTTACATTGTGTAAAATTTTGGTATTTTTCTGATAAAGTTCATTTTTTTAATGAATAGTGAAAATACTGTAATTTGTTTCCAAACTACTTTTTCATCTGATTTACTTATATAGTTTTATAGTATTTTTAATTGATTTTAAATTTTAATTGGATTATATTTTTACCATTTAATCATGTATTGGTCATTTTGAGTAATTTCACTTTGAAATTGTACGTCAAAAAATTTCAATCTTTTGATAGTTATTATTTTGTAAAAACATGTTTTTTGGTTTTGACAACGGGAATTAATATTAAATTAATTTCTGTAACTTCATTATTTTCAATTTGAAAAACTGATTCTATATTTGGAATCATTATGTCCAAATTATTTAAATAAGTAACTTTTATTTTTATACATTTTGTATTGTAACTTTAGTAAATATTTTATTTATTGTGGTTAAAGGGTAAATCTGTTAAATAGGGGTAACATATAATATTATAATAATATTAAATTATCCAAACACATGTCCTAACCCTATTTTATGATACATTATTGACTAAGGGAATATTTGGGACGATTTTGGGAACCTATGGAGCCACTTGTAAGTGAAAATGACACTAAAAATTAATTTAAAGTTAAGGAAAATGTAACCTAAACATATATCTTTCATTAAAAAATTTTTTTATAGGGTTATATAAGTTATTTTTTTTACGATAAATATTCATTAGAAATATAAAAATATTTCCTACATCATGGTATTTTATTTATTATTTTTGAAAATAATATATATAAATTTATTTATGGCACAATGGTGATGTAGTGATTACATTGTTAATGAAATATTTAAATAAATGATATTATAAATATTAAAATAAATTTATTTGGAAACTTTTTACGCCATACATGAATTTTGGAGATAATTATGACTTGTTATATTTTAATTAATCAAGGTTTTTCGAAAGAATAACATAGTTTTGGATTTATAAAATGTCACGATATAAATACTATTTAAATTGACAGAAATGTGTTTTCAAAACAAATATTATTTTATTAAATGATAAAATAGTCCAAAAATCAATTATTCGTCCAAATTGAACATATTATGTGAAAAATATGATTAATGATCCATTTTGGGTCTCTTGTAATTTTATAGTAAATATATTTACAATATTGTATGAATATACAAAAAGTCATGTTAAAATTTAAATAAGTTAAAAAAAGGTTAAATAAAAAAGATAAGGATTAAAAAATATTCAAAACCTATCCAATACATATTGGATGATTTTATTACACCTTATATTAAAATTATATTATAATTTAATTAGTTTTGGACCTATTTAAATTGAAAAAAAATATAATAAAATAATACTTTCCAACATTCCTAAAGTGCCCCTCATTCCTCTTATAAAAATACACCACCTCTGACCCATTACTCTCACCACAAAATCCCCATGTCAAGTCCAAAATTTCTCCAATAATCTCCCAATATTCCTATATTTTATCTTGAAGCATTACTTTGGGTATAAGGAATTTCAATAAACCCTTTTGGTTCAAACTAATAGGAGTTACCCAATTTAAAGGAACTGTCTACCCTCTAGTTCATTTCTTTTATTTTCATTGTCCAACCTCATAAATGCTCTGTATTACATTATTTTATAATAACACCAGTATCCAAAATATATTTTGATGTTGTTATGAGAAGGATTCGATCTACACATCGACACTCCTCAATCTAATGGATACGAACACACTGTCTCTGTAGACGGAAAACTAATACCTCATGAAATGTTGATTGTTCAATTATATCCTTCTATCTTTCATGGTGTCCATTGTGATGGAACGTAATTTATATGTGATAAATATTATATTTTTATTGTTTATATGATTCATTATTTTTCATTTATATCATACTTTTATGGTTTCCATAATTGGTAAATATGGTAATTCAATTTGAGGAAGTGCGGACTACCGCCCCCTCAAAGTGATATGACTCATTCATGCCATACGTGGAATGAATAAAGGATTGAATTAATAAAATTATATATTATATTATACTAGAATAATAATATGACTATTTTTCATTTTGTTTTCATTACATTAAAAATGAAAAAATGAAATGAATTTAGCAATCTTGTGTATATAAGGCTTGCTATCTATATGAATGATGCATTTCATTTTAATATATCCTAATAATATGGACTACTATAAAAACATATATAATGGATATATATGATATATATTAGATCTAAATCATTAATATCATTCTAGAGATAATCGTATTTTTACCACATGGGCAATTTGTAATTATAAGAAGTTAATTTTTTATTCAAGTACCAAATATCAACAAAATGACTGTTATTAACTTAAAGGATTATGTAAGGTTTATAACATGGTAATAAGTGATATAAATTGAAAACAAAACATGGAAAATGTTATGAAGCTAGTATAAATTAACTTTATTTTATTTTTCAGGAGATTAAAGAACGAACGAGACAAGTCAGATACGAGGTAAGGGACTTCATCTCAATCTCTTTTCATTGAGGCATACTTTTATTTATACATGACATTCCATTATACGGTGAATAAAAACCTATTAATTTTAATTTCATTGAAAGGGAATATTTTATCTATGAAACTATTTACAAGACGACAAAAATTATGTTTCTTTTTAACGTACATGGTGACCACAACCTTTCTGCCACCGCGAGCAATATTTGATATTTGGATTTCTTAAAATAAATTCCATATACCCTTTTTATATATTTTGGTATTGAAAATGGTTTTGGAAATGTATTAATTATTTCAATATATTGAAATGTTATATTGTAATTATAATGTGTAAATGTTATCCTTCCTTTATACTTGTTCATGTGTTATGATTATGTTATAGTTCTTGGGCAGTGTTTATGAATATGGGTGGTTCCATGATAAACCAAGTGTGGGTGAGCCTGAGATAGCTCTCCAATGCATTGAGTAACACAATAGAGTTTAATTTTAATGTTTCTCTTAATTGATTCAGGGAATATACTTTGATGGTTATTCTAAACATAACTCCCTACATAGCTTTGAAAGCTACATTGTAAGATTGATATAGATGCCACAAGATATCTTTGTGATTTAAGATTTCTATGTATTATTCCTAAATATTATGATTTAATGAGGTGTGTTAAGGAGCATATGTTTTCTGTTTATTGATGGACTAGTGATCTCTTTCTTTATTTTATAACCCTTATTGAGCTTTTTCTCCTCATACCATGTTTTAGAAATGTTTTACATAGGGTATAAGGTAGGGTAAGATAAAGGAAGAATTCAAGAATTATTTTATCAAGAGAATAATTCTTGTTTTTATTTTCGAGTTTTTATTTTTTGAAAAAAAATGATACAGAGTATAAGTGTCTAAATTGTAATATTTGAGATGTAATGTAATAGTTATGTCCTAATTATCTTAAAATATAAACCTAAAAAGATCTTCAATGTGAATTATTAACATAATTCATGATTATGTAATGTTTAAGGTCGAGGCCTTATAGTTGGTATTAGAGGTCGGTTTAGAAAACTTTATGAGTTTGGATATTATTAAATTAATATCCATAAATTGTTTTATGGTACTATTGAAATGATATAGAATTTTAGGATTACCATGGTTCTTCACATATTATATTTCAATGTTTAGAATGGCTTGATTCAACGAAAAGTAGGGAAGATATTATGGGATAGAATTAAGAGGAAAATAGCCTTCCAAACCAGAAAACTAAGACGGTCAGAATCAAAATTTAACAGTTTTTTGAAGTGATGGAATAATTGACTCAGGCTATAAATGGTGGTGTTATCCATGCACAAGATAATCCAGATCATCCATAGAGGAACATGTTATTAATAGGGAATTTCATGTGGCAACATCCACCATCATTTATAGGATCATCTAACCATGTTCTAGCTGAATGGTGGATTAAATCACTAGATAAGATTTTTTATGTTCTGGGGTGTTTTAAACATCAATAGTTTAGTATTTCTATTTATCATTTTATAGGTGAATCCAACCAGTGGTGGTCAATGGAGAAAAATATCAGGGATTGTGAGGAGATTTATGCTCTTGATTGGGATGAATTCAAAGTTATTTTTCTTGAGAAATATTTTTCATATGTTTGTTCATCATAGGATGGAAAAAAAATTCCTATAATTGAGGTAGGGGATAACTCAGTGGCTGCTATGAAGCAAAATTCACTCGACTGGCAAGGTATTCTCCAAATTTCATACAAGATCATGATATTAAAATCAATCATTTTTACTCAAGATAAAATCCAATGTATTGAAAGGGTTTAGATTCTCATGAGTTAAAAAGTTGTGAATTTTTTTTGATCTATGGAGAATGTGGAAATTGAGTTTACGAATGATCATGTGTTCTCTGAAAAACAACCAAATAAGAGGTCAAGGTGGCATACGAAAGAGAAAAACTCTTTAGAAAAGTCTGATAATAAGAAACATAAGTTTAGAGTTTGTGAAAATTTTTGGTCAAAAACATGATGGGGAATTTCTTTTGAATTTTGGTAAGTGTTACTAATGTGGTAAAATAGGACTTGAGGCTCGTAATTGCACATAAATATATCCGGGTCATGGTAATACATAATCTGATTTACAGTTAGTAAAATATTTTACGTGCAGTGAAATGGGTCATTATGAAAATGAGTGTCCGACGAAGAACTCAAATAATGGGAAGTAGGAAGACTACCAGCATAAAGGGGTGCTGAAATCATTAGGATCTACTACAAAAGATGTTGGGCCATCAAATAAAGTACTATCAGGTACACTGCTTGTTTGTTCATATTATGCCAATGTGTTTTTTTTGATTCATGGTCTACATATTCATTCATCTCAGTGAAATTTTTTAGTAAATTATGAATTCCATATCTAGATACGAATCCCGAACATATGAAAAAAAACTATGGGGAAATGTTGATACAAAAATAAATTATAAGAACCTTCATGTCCTTTTGTGTGGACAGAATCTACAAGAAAACATTATTTTTTTGCCTCTAGTAGAGTTTGATGTTATTTTGGGTATGGATTGGCTTCCCGTTTATTATTTTAAGATTCATTACAGAACTAAAGATGTTTCCTTACAGAAATAATTTAAATTTTCCTATAAGAATGAATCTTTACTATTAATAACATATTAGGAAGTTGAGAAACTAGTGAAATATGGAAATGAATGTTACTGTGCACATACTGTTGAAAACAAAGGAACTATTTAGATTAATGATGTTCCAGTAGTAAATGAGTACCTTGATGTTTTTTTTGGATGAGTTTCCTTGTATTATACCTGGTCGGGATGTTGAATTTACTATTGACTTAGTTCATTATTCTAAGAAAATTTCCCTGTGGGGTGAACCAATATTGTTTGTTAAAAAGAAATATGGTTCAATGAGACTTTTCAATGATTATATAGCCTTGAATAACGTCACTATTAAAAACAAGTATCCTTTTCCTCATATCGAGGATTTGTTTGATCAGCTCCAATGAGCTCAGTATTTTTCAAAGATTGACTTCTTGTCGGGGTATCATCAGTTGAAAGTAAATGAAGCAGACATTATAAATACTTTGTTTCATATGATACATTGCCATTATGATTCTTTTGTTATGCCTTTTGGTTTAACTAATTCACCTAATGAATTCATAGATATTATGAATAGATTTTTTTGTACGTTCAAGGATGAGTTTGTGGATGTGTTTATTGATAACATTTTTGTATATTCCAAAAGTAAATAGGAACATAAGTTTCATTTAAGGGTTGTCTTGAAAACCTCAAGAGAATAGAATTTGTATGGGAAATTTTGTAAGTGTGACTTTTGGTTACATGATATTTAATTCCATGGTCACATTGTTTCAAGATATTTCATAACTGTTGATCAGGCTAAAACAAAAGTTGTGGAAGAATGACAAATACCTACAAATATAATCGAGATTCATAGTATTCATGGCTTGTAAGTCTATTACAGAAGTATTATTGTGAAATTTTCATGGTTATCTTGCCCACTGACTAAAATAATTCGAAAAAGTGTAAAGTTTATCTGACCAAAACAATGTGATGGTTGTTTTTAGGAACATAAATGTAGAATGGTTAATTATCCAGTATTGGCATTACCTTCCAGATATGGTAAAAAAATTTATCTATAGTGATCCTTTGTGGAAAGGACTTGGATTTTTACTTATGAGGAATGAAAAGTTAATTGCTTATGCTTCATGTCAGTTGAATCCTCACAAGTTAAATTGCCCTAAACATGATTTTGAATTAGATTCTATTGTTTTTGGTTTAATAATTTGGAGACATCATCTGTATGGATTAAGATATGAAATATATACTGACCACAAAATTTTTAAGTATGTATTCACTCAGAAATAATTGAACATGAGATAAAAAAGTTGGATGGAATTAATCAATTATTATTATAGAATGATTCATTACCTTCCTGGAAATGAAAATAATGTCGGTGAAGCTTTGAGTCAAAAAGTAATTCCACATTAACCAAGTAACATTTTGAAGAAGATCCTTTGATTAAAAATTTGATAAACGTTCATATAGAAGTTTTTTGTGTAGGAAATTCCATTGTTTTGTTTCCAGTGTCAGTGAAATCAACTCTATCAGACTGAATAAAGGAAAACCAGAAGGAAGATAGTGAGTTTCAGAAAAAATTAGTGTTGGTTCAGAAGGGCAAGTTACCGGAGTTTAACATTGATAATGATTGTGTTTTGAGGTTCGTAATGAGGTTATGTGTGCCTTGTTATTTCCGGTTGAAGAATGAGTAATTATTTGAAGCTCATAGTTCTCCTTTTTCAGTTCATCCTTGCATTAATAAGTGGTACAGAGATCTTCGGGTGTATTAGTGGTGGGATGAAATGAAAATAGATATTGCTAACTTGACGATGAAGTGTTTGACTTGTCAACAGGTTAAAGAAGAATGATAATCACCGAAAGTGATGCTTCAACCTTTACTGGTGCCAAAGTGGAAATGGGATAATATATCCTTGGAATTCGTTGTGGGATAACCAAAGACATATCAAGGTAACAATTCAATCTGGGTTATTGTTGATCGATTGACTAAATATACACATTTCCTTCCTATTCTATATACCTTGTCTCTATTTCATCATTCTCGATTGTAAATTAAACAAATATTCAGGTTAATTGGAGTTACCCTCTCCATTATATCTGATCATGAGCCGAGGTTTACTTATAACTTTTAGAAATTGATTTAGAAGTCATTGGGTACTGAATTAAATTTCAGTACATCTTTTCATCCTTAATCAGATGGGCAGTTTGAATGAACAATTCAAACATTAGAAGATATTCTATGTGATTTCTCAATGGATTACCTTGAATATTGGGACCAACATATTTTCTTCACTGAATTTTCTTATAATAACTCTTTTCATTCTAGTATACATATGGAACCATTTGAAGAATTATATAGGAAGTGGTTTCGAACTCCAGCCTTTTGGGATTAAGTAGGTGAAAGGAAGTTTGTTGGACCAGAATTGGTAGAATAGATGACAGAAAAAGTTTAGTTGATTCTAAATCACATGAGAACAGCTCAGAGTATGAAAAAAAGTAATGTGGATAACTGAAGGAAAGATCAATTATTCAAGGTAGGTTATCATGTCATTGTAAAAGTTTCTCCATGAAAAGTGTGATGCGCTTTTGTAAGAAGAGGAAGCTGAGTTCGAGGTTCATTGGAACCTATGAAATCCTTGAGAATGTTGGATCAGTTTTTTATAGAGTAGATTTACCACCATTTTTATCCTAGGTACACAATTTTTTTTCATGATTAAATGTTGTGAATTTTTATTCCAAATCCATCTCATGTTTTCAATCTAGAGGTAGTTCAGTTGGTTGGGAATCATTTTTATGAGAAACAAGCAGTCCAGATTCTTGATCGAAGAGAGCATGTATTGCGAAATAAGGTAATTCATCAGGTAATGGTTTTGTGGAAAACCAATATGTTTGAAGAGGAAACATGTAAATTTGAGAATTCTAAGAGGGATAAATATACCCACTTATTTGGTAAGTGAATAAAAATTTCTAGGATGCAATTTCCAAAAGGTGGGAAGGATGTAACATCCTAGGTAAATAAAGGATATGATATTTTCATATTTATTAAAATTTGTGAATTAAATATTAATTTTACATTAAATTGGATTCTATATTCTATGGTATAACCGACACACAATAATGGGTTTCTCTGAAGTCTCATGTTTCACACAATGATAAGTCAAATTGAAAAATAATAATATACTTTTATTTTAAATGGTAGTTAACGCCTAGCCATGGAATTGGTGGGAATGAACATAAATAACTACAATATAATTATACATGTTTTCTAAATGACATTAAATTTATCCAATAAAATTTAGAGGCTTAAAATGAGAATGAATCTGATTTTAAGCCTAAAAACACTAATATTTTTAAAAGGTTATTTTATCGCCTTTTAATGGTGAACCCCTTTTAAATATAGTTTTGTCACCATTATTTTTTCCATTTGAAAAAATAAAATTCTATTTTTGAAGTGGGACATCAAAATTTACTTTGGGAATTCTTTTGGTATTTTTCTGATAAAGTTCATTTTTAATGAATAGTTAAAAATACTGCAATTTAATTCAAAACTACATTTTCATATGATTTATTTATATAGTTATATTGTCTTTTAATTAGTTTTAAAGTGTAATTGGATTATATTTTTCCATTTAATCCAATTTTATTCACTGAATAAAATTTCAATTTGAAATTGGACATAAACAAATTTCAATCTTTTGATAGTTATTATTTCATAAATAAATACTTTTTTGTTTTGAAAACGAGAATTAATTTTAAATTAATTTCTGAAACTTATTTGTTTTGAATTTGGAAAAATTGATTCTATATTTGGAATAAAGAGGTCCAAATTTTGTAAATATGTAACTTTTAATTTTAGACAATATGAATAGTAACTTCTGTAAATATTTTATTTACCATGGTAAAAGGATAAATCTGATAAATAAGGGTAAAAAATAATATTATAAAAATATTAAATTACCCTAACATATGTCCTAAACCTATTGGATGATACATGTCTGACCATGGAAATCCGTGGGTCAATTTTGGGACCCCATGGAGCCACCTATAAGTGAAAATGACACTTTATAAAAATTAATTTAAATTTAAAGAAAATGTAACATAAAGATATTTCATTTTGTAAAAAAATTATACAGGGTTATATAAGTGATAGTTTCTTCTAATAGTATTCATTATTATTATGAAATTATTTCCTACATCATGTTATTTTATTTATAATTTTTATACATCATATAAATAAATAAATTTATGACACAATGGTGATATAGTGATTAACTTATTAATGAATAATTTAAATAAATGAGATTATAAATATTAAAATAAATTTATTTTGAAACTTTTTATTTCATCCACAAATTTTATTGAAATTATGACTGGTTATAATTGAAATAATAAAGGTTTTTTTAAAATAATCACGTTGTTTTGGATTTTTAAAAAGATATGATATGAATTATATATTAATTGACATAAATGAGTTTTTAAAACAAATTTTATTTTTTTATATGATATAATATTCGTAAAAATCTATGATTAAACCAAATCATATATATGATGTTAAAAATGTCACTAATGATATATTTTGGGTTCCTTTTAATTTTATAGTAAATTTTTAATCATATATTATGAGTATATAAGAAGACATGGTAAAAGTTAAATAAGTTAACAAATAGTTAAATAAAAATGATAAGTATTAAAAAAATATCCAAAAAATATCCAATTCTTATTGGATGATTTTATTTCTACTTATATTCATCTAATTTTTTAATTTAATTATTTTATGACATTTTTAAACCGAAAATAATTTCACAATAAAATAATACTTTCAAACGTTCCTAAAGAGCCCCTCCTTCCTCTTATAAAAGAACACCAACTATAACCCATTACTCAAACCACTCAAGACCATTTTCTCGTCTAAAATTTTCTCAAATAATCACCTAACATCCCTCTCTTCTACCTAGAAGTCTTAATTTGTGTAGAAGACATTTCAATAAAGCATTTTTTTTCAAATCAAAGAGAGTTACCCGATTTAAAGGTAACATCTTCTCTCAAGTGATTTTCATTTATTTTTATTCTCCAACCCCATAAAATATATTTATTCCATTATTTTATAACAAAACTATTATAATAAATATACTAGGTTGTTTTATGAGAATCATTCGATCTACACTTCTACACTCCTTCATCTAATAGATATTAACATACTGTTTCTATGGACGGCGAACTACTACCTCACAGAACGATGATTGTTCAATTCTCTCCTACTGCCTCTCACGGTGTCCATTATGATGGAATTGTTTTTATATGTGATATTTATTATATTTATATTGCATATATTCTTATTTATTTTTTATTTATAGTATAACATTATGGTTGCCCTAATGGGAAAATATGATAATTTCATTTGAGGAAGTGTGGACTATTATCCCCTCAAACTGATCTGACTTGGTCATTCCATATGTAGAATGAACAAAAGAAAGAGTTAATAAAATTATGTGTGATATTACAATAGAAGAATAATATACTTATATATCATTTGGTTTTAATTCCTTTGAAAATTAACAAATGAAATGAAAGTAGTGTTCATACATACGCACGGTTTACCCTCTCTATGAACAATGCATTTCATTTTAATGTCTAAAAATGATATGGACTATTATAAATACATATATACTTGATATATATGATATATATTATATATAAATCATAAATATCATTCTATATATAATATAATTTTGACCACAAGGAGAATTTGTAATTATAAGAAGTTCATTTTGTACTCAAGTGCCAAATATCAAGAAAATGACCATTATTAACTTAAATGATTATATAATGTATATAACATAGTAATAAGTGATATAAAAGGAATAATAAAGTTGAAAAATGTTCTTACTAAATTAGAAAATAACTTTAGTTTATTATTATCGAGATTAACAAATGAACGAGACAAGTTGGACAAGAGGTATGGGACTTCTTCTCAATCTTTATTCATTGAGGCATACACTGATTTATACATGAAATTAATTTATACGGTGTATAAAACCAATTGAATTTTAATTTAATTCAATGGGAATAATTTCTCTATGAATCTTTTTACTAAACAACAAAAATAATGTATCTTTTTAATGTATATGGTGACACTGACATTTCCTACGTTGTTAGCATTATTTGATATTTTGATTCCATAACAAGCCATAATGTTTTAAAAGGAAAATAAATAACATATACTCATTTTCTGTATTTTGATATTGAAAATGGTTTTGTGAATTTATTGATAATGTCAATATATATAAATTATATATTGTGATTACAATTTGTAAATGTTAACTTTCCATTATTCTTGGTCATGAGTTATGATTTGGTTATGGTTATTAGGCGTTATTGATACATATGGGTGGTTCTATGAAAAACCTAAGGAGGGTGAACCCGATATTGATAACGTGATAGAGGTAAACTTTAAGCTTTCTCATAAGATACATAGGGAATATAATTTAATGGGTATTCCAAATGTAACTCCCTACATAGCTGTGAAAGCTATAATGTTTGTTTGATATGGATGCCACAAGTTACCTTTATAATTTATGATTTCTATATATTATTTATAAATATTTTGATTTAATGACGTGTTTTAATGAGATTCTATTTTGTGTGTATTAATGGACTAATGATTTCTTTCTTTATTTTATAACCCTTACTAAACTTTTTATGCCCATCCCATGTTTTTGAAATGTTTTTCATAGGGTACATGGTAGGTTAAGATAAAGAAAGAATTCAAGAATATTTATATCAACAAAAGAATTATGGTTTTCTTTCAAGAGTTGTTATTTTAGGAAAAAAATGGATACTAAGTATAAGTGTCTAATATTAAATATTTTATATGTAATGTAATAGTTTTGGACTAATTATCTAAAACTCTAAAACTTAAATGATCATCAATATTAATTATTAATATAATTAATGATTATGTAATGTTTATGGCCAGGGCCTTACATCATCGATTGGGGGAGAGATCGATGTTGATGATGATGCGACCATCGGGGAGCGGCAAGTAGATATCTAGGACTGTAGGTAGAAGTTGTTCTATGTCCATTCTATACCCTTTGATCATGTCTTGTGGCAACATTGTGGCATATAGGAGAGTACATTGGAAAAAGAGTTGTAGATATGTCCTCATTTACTCAAGTTGTTTGATGATTCACTCTTTTTATGTAATGATATTAATTTCTTATTGGAGAAAATTAATTTTAATGAGATGAATTTATTTTGATGATTTTCTATCATTTTATATTTTGAGAGGTATCTCATTGGGTTGTTGTTCAGACCCCTTTTCTGTTTCCTTTTTGGAAGGTTTTAAATTCTCGGGGATGAGAATGTTTGAGAGGTGTCTAATGTAATGGCTTGAACCTCTCCAGTCCATTCCATTGCTGATATCTTGTGTGTGAGATTTTCTGGGAGGTCAAGGTGTCTTATCCCAAAAACTATTTCAAATTTTTAGTTTTTTAAATAGTGTTTCCTGCTTTTTGAATATTTTCATCGGTGAGATAGATGTGAACAGTGTAATCACTGAGATAGGTGTGAACAGTTTCATCGATGAGTCATTTTTATTGTCGGCATCAGTGAGTCATTTATATTATCGGTGTCAGGGACTCATTTTTATTTTCTGCATCAGTGTGTCATTTGAACTGTAGGCATCAGTTATTCATTTGTACTTTCAGAATCAGTGATTCATTTTGTATTATGAGTGTAGGTGATTCAGCTGTATTGTCGGCATAGGTCAGCAATTTTTACTTTTTCCATCGGGGATTCTTTTGTATTGTCGGTGTTGGTGAGTCATTTGTATTATCAATATCAGCAGGTGTACAATGTTTCCAACCATTGATTGGTCAACATTGTTACCAGTTGTCGGTATGTGGTCAGTGTTTCCAGCATCATACATTTTCATCCATTTAACATTTTACTTGAAAAAAAAATCAACTCCATGTATTAGGGGATTTAAGGATGATTCAATTCCCATAAATCCTATATTAATTTTCTAAGGGTTGAGATTCCTTAACGTGGTAAAACTATGTGGTTTAATGCGATCATATTTTAATGGAAAATCTAGTATATCTTAAACTGTTGCTCCGTTAAACCTTCAAAAATGGATGAAATATCTTCATCCCTTTTTCTACCTAATAATTCCCATGTGCAAGAAAATTGAAACATTTCTTCTTGACATAGGAGTGGGGTGATTGAACCTTAAACCATGTATCATTTCCCCTTGATATTTCTTCTGGCTGCACGCGCACCCCCAGTTTTCATGCAAGAAGAATGTGTTGATCCATCATCGATAGAAGGTATGATCTACCTCTGTTCTTAGGGTTTTTTTCAAACCTTCTTCCACCATTCCTCCTTTCCATGTTATGGGATGTGATCTCCATGATTCTAATATATTTTTCTAGGGTTTTGGTTGGTTTGGTCATGTCGCGGCGTCCTCAGGTGGATGTAGTTGTCACAGGGGAGGCGATCATGATTAATTACGTGCAACGTTATCATGTAAATAACGTTGAGAACCTTTTAAGGTAGGGGATCCATGGACTCTCTATTATTTTACATGAAACGGTAAAGTTATCATGTTTTATTCCACTGGATTATAATGTAATTGTCATAATAAATATTTGAACTTGATAAATTAATTAGTATTGATCATATGTCATTACTTCTTGTTTTTTCTAGATAATTTGATATCTTTGTTTTCCTTGTTCATCATGTCATTCGTGAAGAAAATTGGAAAAGGATATAAACTAGGATTAATTGTAATTATTTTTCAAAGATAATGAGGCATGTAAATGAATCTAGTTGTTGTTGTGGTAAGCATGTTATTTTTATTAATTGATGATCCATAGGTATGATTATGATTTTAATAATAAATTAATTGCATGTCAATTAACTATACATTTAATTTGTGATAGATTACTATTTAAGTTCCCCATAGTTGGAACCTACAAAAAATTAATTTGTTAAATACATATGGATTAAATAATTGGTTGTCTGGTAAAAGATAATGTCTGGATGGGTTCTGAGTAGCCGTCTTTCATTACGTTTGAGTTCCTTGGGCTTAGGATCTGTTAATTATTATTATGTGTGAAGCTTTGATGCCTTGTATAAGGGATAAGATCCTAGTGAAAATGATTTCTTTTCTACTACTTGTGTTTTGATTTGATTTTGAATGGTTTTCATGATATGTGCGGGTAGGTTGGCCCATTTTTTTGTGGAAGTAGTTGACACCTAGAGAGGTCAGACGCATCGGTTTATTCTTGTGGGTGTCTGGAAGGACACTGAAGATGATGAAATGGGAGGGATTTGAATGATTGGATTCTGGTTTAATCTTGTTGGTTGTTTATCTACTTTACATTCCCCACTTCATAAGGTAGGTGTTCTAACTACCCTCCTTCCAAAAATAAGCAAAGATGCATGGGGGATTCCACATGATTTCCGTGTTTAGATTCTCAAGGATAGATGATTCTGTACTCCTGATATATGTGGAAAATACTTGATGGGTAGTTCACCTACTCACTATGTTGAGCCCCTTGTTCTTGGTAGCATATAATGTTTTTCTAGAATTCGTGTGAATATGATAGTGTGATAAATATGTTAATAAATTATTGAATAAATGATGTTAACCAATGGGGTTAGAATATATTGTAATGAAATGATGAGGTTACAATCCAATGGAACTGTGGATCTTGGTTAGAATACTAATGAAATGTAATGTGGAATGATATTTGTTAATTAATGGTAAACCAAATAAATAACAAAATGTGAAACTGATAAAAAGGGATAAAGTATTCTAATATAGCTCTCTAAATGGTTGTGTGCTTATAGGATACCTAGTCTTAGTAGTTGGATCATTGAGTCCGAGAGACATTAGCTGCAATTGAGTCGAAGAATAGGTTTTTCCCATAGTTTGGTTGTGCGCTATAGTATATTCTGTAATTTTTATGTATCTATCCGCGACTCCACCACTTCAGTTATGGAAACTGACAACCTGGGGATTCTGATCCCTCGGGGGTGTTTTCCCCAACATTTCAGTGGGAGGATGGATGACAGACTATGCCTTTTGGCCGCATTCTCTTCTCTTGGCAGTTACTTGTACTGGTAGGAACAACGGCTAGTTCCCACATATATGTGTGTAGAGGGTTGTACTGGATTTTGGTTACTCCCACACTTATATTCAAGATATAGTTTGATTTGGACTACTATAATTGTAGCATATATAGGTTGTGATGTGTTGTGGATCCTTACTCAATGTATGGGCTTTAATGACATGATGTAAAATTCCCAACAAATGATACATATTATGTGAGCTGTGGTGGCTCCCAAAAACTACCTGGTTACTTTGGTGACATTGAAGTGGTGGTTTTGTTTCCTGAGGTTCATGTTTTTGTGCTTCACCTAGGTGTTTGCAAGAAATATTTTTGTAGAGAGATTATTAGGATGTGAAACCTTGGGGAAAATCAAAAAACTAGTGGGGAATTGGTACTGGGGTAGCCTTGAAATTCTTTATTATATTATATACTCTAGTATTCCATGCTTGGTGAGAGTTGAAATGGTGAGGCAGGGAACATAGTATACCAATGTAGGTGATGAGTTAGTTTCACTTAATGTTAATCATGCTTCAACATGATTTCATTACATTTTTAGGATATTCTCAAGAGAGTATCCTACTAAGTATACTATTATACTGACCCTACACATATATAAACTATATTTCAGGTCACTTGGAGTAGGTTGTAGATCTATCTGGTTACTAATAACTTGGGGTGGCATGAGAAGGCACATTAGCCTTAGCCCGGTTTGTAAGGACTTCGTAAGTGCATTCAAGAGACCCAGGATCAAATCCAGGTGGAGGAATAATTTCCGGGTACTTTAGAAGTACTATAGTAGGAACTATGCATTACTGTAGCAGTAACTGTGCAGAACTGTAGAAGGCACTGTAGCAAAAACTGTAGTAGGTACTATTATTTGGCACTGTAGCGGTCGAAAATATGCCCCCGTTTGGGCCTTTGGGACACTAATTTAGTCCCCTGGTCCTTTAAGGCCTTCGGGCCAGCCAAGCGTTCGAGTCATTAAGGCCTTAGGGCCACCTCAAGTCCTTCTGTCCACATTAAGTGCAGATGAAAACCAGACAACCTAAATGGAACAAGCTCTACAAGGAGGATGGGAAAAAGAGCTTTCACCATAACAAAAGCTAAAAGGATTGCAAGAATGGGAGGGTATGACACCTACCATAGGTACAATCCTATGCATGCATGGGAATGCCTAGCCGAACAACCACGCAAATGTGGAGGGATGATTTCATGATGAAGATGATGGGGAGGAGAAATTCCAAGAAATTAGTCTGGGTTGTATGTAATGTTTGAAAGCCTAACGGCAATCAATTCCTCTAAGGCCTGTGGGCCATGTAATACTTATGCTTATGGTATTTGTAAGGGTTCTACCTCACCCCTTGAATGGTGGATTATCAAAATCAATAAAAAATGAAGGCCTTTGGGCCATTGGATGGATGAGCAGTTCGGGCTTCATGGCCTCTACCTTTTTTACTTTCTTTTGGTACTTGAGGTCTTCCATTTCAGTTATAGTAGTTTTTTCATGAAATTACATATGTGTACTTGGTATTTCTTGTATATTTGTAAGGCCCTGACCCTAGTTACTGAGTGTCGGTGCATTATTACATAACATTGGTATGATACAAGGAATCATTTCCTAAAAGACCGATCATTTTACTAGCATTTGAAGTACTAGATACATTCATAAGTTTTACATTTCATTATGAAATAAAAACATCAACAAAAATTTACCCCTTTTGAACAAACATATATCCTTAGCTTATCCCTGTAGGTCAAACATAAAATAATTCTTCACATCTTTGGAAGAATAAAACATAGAAAGGGGCGAGATCAGATGCACCTTAATGATAACAATATAGTGGAAAATTTTATAAATAAGCATAAACATTTAAGACAATGTATAAGACTAAAAAAATCTTTTTAAACATAAAATTCAGCATAATTTGGAATGTATAAAATTAAACAATTCCATTTACTTATTCACCAAGATATTCTACTAGTCGAATAATCACATGCAATATCAATAGCCACTTTCAAAATGATGGAATGCGTATATCCAGTCTTCATAGCCACATTGTCAAGGCCTTATGCCAAGAATCTAGTTTGTCTCACGAGACCTACTGATACATTGAGGATCTATAACAAGCTCCCCCATCACTTACTATGTCCAATGCATTCCTCATATAAACATTTTTAATCATAACATAATCATTCGTAGTAAAACTAGCATAAAAAATGTTAGTAGTTTATCCATAATCCATGAATGGTGTAAAAAACACATACATAGTCAAAAAAAATCACAAAACCTTCAATAAAATTTTGATGTTTGGTATCATAATAAATCAGCTTCAATAAACCTTAAAATCCGTCATAGGATGTTGACATAGATGAAATCGAAAAAAATTAGGGAAATATATATTTCTATTTTGAAATCATTTAAAAGTTATATAATTATAAAAGAAAATATTTATTTTGAAAATATTTATATAAGCATGTATGGGAAGCTTCGATGATGATATAACTGCGGAAAATACCCACACCCGCCGTATAAGTTAAAAACATTCTTACCTTAATTTTGTAAAAAGTCCCTAAAGTGCCTTGTTTGGAAAATGATGAAAAGATTCATTTCAAAAATTATATGGTCAAATAAGGGTATAAATGACTTTAACCCAATGTATAGTAAATAGTAAAAATGTTTTGAATTAAATCTTGGAGAAAACAGGGATGTGGATAATAAAGAGGTCCTAGTAGATACTTACGTACTAACAACATCGGATAAGTAAAGAGATTGTATACTTAACCCTTACCATGTACATTTACATAGTAAATGGTATTTTAACCTCTTGTATTATAGTTAAAACATTGTTATTAAATTATACAATAACTATATTCAGAAATATGATATCATATATGATCCTCTAATATTGCTTTGTTAATAATATATCAGTAGTATCATCATTTCGGGAGTTAACTAATTCCTTTTCCATTATATGTTTGGTTACATAAGCCATGTTTGTTATGGATATGATGTATTTGATTCATATACATAATTATTCTGTGTTCATAAACATTATTTTTAATCCTAAAATGAAAATTATTCTTGAATGATTATGATGGAGAATGAATCTTATCACGTTCGTGGAGACGGTAATCCGTACATACGTACGACCGACAATATCATTATTTTGATAGCTAAATAATATTTAATTGGATGGAATATAATATATAAATAATAATTAAAATTTTATATTTATTATTTAAATATGTTATACTCATTATTATACCCATCCAAATAGTGATGTGTTTGAATAACAAACTACACCACGACGTGGAGATGGTAAGCCGTACTTATGCATGTTTGGTTACTTTGTCATGCATATGATGGATAGAATAATGAATATGAATGCACCATTTTTATAATAACATCACAGTATATAGAATATACTAGAGTTATTATTTTAGAATGAAAACAACTAAGAAATAGGAAGTGGAAGAAGAAAAGAACCTTAAAGAGGTGATGAAATATTTACCTCCACTTCAGGTTCTTCCTTTTGATTTAGTCAAAAGCACTCCTTAGGATGGATTTATGACCAAAGGAAGGCCTCTAGGAAGAAGAGTGGAATGTTGGTAGGATATTTGGGAAGGTTTTGGCCGATCCAAATGGCTTTGGATCATTGAAATTAAGAGAAGGGGAAGTACCTTTTTATAATAGAGGTGAGGGTTACTTTAGGAAATGTTTGAAATATTATTTTATAATAAAATCATTTTCAATTTCTAATGGATTCAAAATGATTTATTTATAGGATTAGGTAGGGATGGGTCTAAAACCTCCCAACCGATAGTTTTTATCCAAGTTTAGGTCCCCATATTAACCTTATCTTTTATATTTAACTCTTAGTTAAATAGTTTGACATTAACCATGTATATTTATATTTTTATACTATATAGTTAATAAACATACTATAATAAGCCCAGACAACCCCATGTGGTTCATTATTAATATATATATTCTTATCTGTGTCCATTGGAAGAATATTATATTTTTAGGAATATTATATAAATTAATAATATAGTATTTGTTTTTTCAAAAACTCAATTTTTTCAATTTAGACACTATTTAGTATTTGGATTTTATGAAACTCATAACATAATAATTATTTTGAACCAAAATTACTTAATCAACTCTAACATTTCATATTAACCATGAAAATTAGTGGAATTTATCAGAAGTCTCAAATTACATTTATTTGGATATTTATGATATCAAATATTTTAATATTTCATGAATAAGGTAATTACTACATCATCATTGTGTCATATATAAATTAAATTATTTAATGTCTAAAAAATATAAATAAAATTACATTAGGTAGGAAACAGTTTTATATTTCTAATGAATATTTATGGTCAAATTTATCTTTGTATAACTTTACATTAAAAATGGTTTTTTATTAAACTTTGAATTTAACACTTTCTACTCTTCTTTAAATAAAATAATAATAAATGTCCATATCTAATACTAGTGGACCAAAAGGATCATATTTTATTCCTAAGTTTTTTTGTGCTCTAATTAAAATTATCCAATAGAATTAGGACACGTTTAGGGTAATTATAATATCATTTTTACCCTTAATTACCCTATTTACTTTTAACTGTGGTAAATTAAAGTCAAAAGATACTATTCCACAAAAATTATTTTCATCTTATTAAACCACATTTTACTTATTTATTTCAACTATTCCACTTAGATTTTTGAAATTCAATTCACAGAATTGGTAAAATTATGTTTTATGCGTATTTTTAAATGCTCCTAGGAGGTGGGTAAAGACGGTAAAAAGTTCAATAAAATTTTATATATCTAAACTTATTATAAAATGACTCCAATTAATTACATTGAACATATATAGGTATTATGTATCTATTTTGACTTAAAATAAAATAAATAAAAATAACTAATTATTTAAATAAAAATTCTTTTTTAAACAATAATTTCGTGTTTCTCACTATTCATCAAAAATTGAATGTTCTCAGAAAAATACTGAAAACATCACCCTATGATAATTTCAATATTATGAATTCAAAAAATAATTCCTTTTTGAAAATTCAAATTTTTAAAATTTAAAAAAGTGGTTATTACTATTCATGACATCCACTGTTCATGGTGTGTTAAAACTCAATGTTGCATATAAGGCATGTTACTGCATTATTTAAAGGGAAAAGTATTGTGGAAGCTTGGGGTGTTTCATTCTCCCCTCCTAAAAATAATTTCGTCCTCTAAATTTCTAGAACATTATTGCATAAAATTATTTGGGTGGTTCTCCATCACAAGTTCCTCGGGTTCCCACGTTGCCTCTTCCATCTTATGGTTTCTCCATAGAACTTTTACCAGATGAGTAGTCCGGTTTCTTAGCACTTGTTCTTTGGTATCATGAATTTTAATAGGCTCTTCACTATAAGATAGATCATGTTCCAATTCAATTTCCTCATAGGTGAGTACATGCGATGGGTCAGGCATGTATTTTCTCAACATTGACATGTGGAACACATCATGAACTTTGAAGATACTTGGAGGCATTCCCAAATGATAAGCTACAACTCCAATTTGTTCAATAATTTCGAAAGGTCCGATGTACCTGGGACTCCATTTATCCTTTTTACCAAAATGTATAACACCCTTCCATGGAGATACCTTCAAGAAAACATGGTCTCCTACTTGAAATTCCAAATTATTCCTTTAGTTATCAGTATATCTTTTTTGGCTACATTGGTAAGCTTTGATGAGGGTTTGGATAACCTTCACCATTTCTATTGTTTCCTCAACAAGTTATGGGCCTACGAGTTTTCATTCACCTACATCATCCCAAAAAGTTTGTCTGCAACATCTTTTTCTGTATAACACTTCATACGGTGCCATCTAAATACTTGAATGGAAGCTATTATTATAAAAAAAATTCTACCAGAGGTAAATACTGATCCCACATACCTATAAAGTCAAGTGATCAAGATCTCAACATGTCTGTTATGGTCTGAAAAGTCTGTTCTAATTTCCATCAGTTTGAGGGTGGTAGGCAGTGCTCAAATGAAGTTTAGTATCTACAGATTTCAAAAGACTTTTCTCGAATAATGATGTAAAATGGGGATCACAATTAGAAATAATTGATTGGGGTACTCTAGGAAGACTTACAACTTCATTAATATATAGTCTCGCAAAACATTCAAGTGGTAAATATTCTCTTATATTAAGAAAATGTGTTGACTTGATAAGACGACCGAAAATGACCAATATTGCAACATTTCTTCTAGGATTCTTTGGTATCCCCATGACAAAGTCCATCATAATATTATACCATTTCCACTTAGGTATGGGAAGAGGTTGCATGACTCCTCCAGGTTGTTGCCTTTAATCTTTCACTTGTTGAAAAACCATACATCTTGACACAAAATAAGCAATCTCCCTCTTCTTGTTGTCCCACAAAAAATGTTCCTTCAAATATCTATACGTCTTGGTGCTCCGATGGTGTATATAGAAATTGGAGATATGTACATCATCCAACAATTCACTTTTGGATCAGGTATGTCAAGAAAAAAAAGTCTCTTCCCAAATTTCATAATTCCGTCTTCATATACGAAGTCACTCAATCTCCCATCATTCATAGCACTAATCTTTTTTTTGAGTCTCCTCATCATCAGTCTGAGAACAATATATCCTTTCTAGTAAAGATGGTTTGGCAACCATTTGAAAAATTACTGATGTTTCACATTCCATGGTTATTCCCATATTCATCGTTACTAGATCCATTAAAATAGGATCCTATTCAACTCTCAGCTTGTTCAAAACTCCAATATCATTTATAATCAAAGATTATGATACCTCATTTTCCTTTCCCAGGTGGTAGTGTATAGTGAAATCATAATCATTGAGTAGTTCAAGCCATCGTCTTTGCCACATGTTGAGTTCTTTCTGTGATAAAATATACTTCAAACTCTTGTCATCTATATAAATCTCAAATTTTTCACCATAGAGATAGTGTCTCCATATTTTCAGAGGAGCGATTACAACTAAAAACTCAAGATCGTGAGTAGGATAGTTTTTCTCATGAATTTTTACCTATCATGAAGCATAGGCAATAACCTTGTCATTCTACATAAGGACGCAACCAATTACTTTCTTTGAAGCATCACTATAAATAACAAACCCATCGTTTTCTGATGGTAGAGTCAAGATAGGAGCATTGAATAATATTCTCTTTAGTTCTTCAAATGATTATTCACACTCTTTTTTCCAAAGAAATTTAATCCCTTTACGTGTGATCTTGGTTAATGGGTTAGCCAATCTGGAAAAATTCTAGACAAAATGACGATAATAACCTACTAAACCAATAAAACTACATACCTCCATTATAATCATTGGTGGTTGACATTCTTGGATTTCCATTGTCTTTGAAGGATCAACCTAGATTCCGTCCTTAGAGACAATATGGCCAAGAATAGAAATCTATTTATTCCAGAATTCACACTTTCTAAATTTCCCATATAATTCATTTTTTCTAAGAGTCCTTAGGATAATACGCATGTAATTTTCATGATCTTCGTCGATTTTGAGTATAACAAAATATCATCAATAAATAACACTACAAAGTCATCAAGATATACCTTGAAAAATATATTCATTAGATCCATGAATACAGAGGGTGAATTAGTCAATCCAAAAGGCATTTCTGTAAACATGTAATGCCTGTACCTGGTTCAAAATGCTGTATTCAGAATGTCTTCCTCGTTCATACACAACTGATGATATCCAGATCAAAGGTAAATCTTTGAATTATATTGAGCTCCAAGAATTTCATTGAATAAATCATCAATGTGACGTAGGGGATACTTTTTCATTATTTTTGTAGAATTGATCTCCTTATAGTCAATGCACAACCACATAGATCTGTCTTTCTTCTTAACAAAAAGGACAGGGGATCCCCATGGAGAAACTCTAAGGCGAATAAAACCCTTATTAATCAAATATTCTATTTGTTTATATATTTCTACTAACTCAATAGTGGAAATTCAATAAAGGGTATTCGATATGGGCCTTGAACCATGAATTAAATCAATGGAAATCTCAATTTCTCACTCTGGAGGATGTCCATGTAAATCCTTTGGAAACTCATCAACATATTCTTTCACAAGAGGTATGTCCCCTATTCGAACATTATTTTCCTCACCCAGAGTTATTTCATTATCTTCTTCCCCAATAATTGAATTTAGTAGAGCTACTGGGGGTGGATCTAGATAATAATCAAGTGGTTCTGTTTCTGCTCTAAAGATAAGGTACTCCTTATCATCATCGAAAATTGTAACCTCCTTATTCTTACAATAAAATTTCGCATCATGGTCCAAAATCCAATCCATTCTTAGGATTATATCACATTAAACAATGGGAATTATTATGATGAGATTAGCAGATGAAGAACATTTATTGGTCCTAATGGGAACTGATTCACAAAACATTATTGCGATGATAATTCCCTTAGGTGTTTTGACTGACAACTCCCTTGTTAATTCAAAATAAAAATATCTATTTTTCTTTGAAAACTGGGAAGATATGAAACATTGTGATGATACAGAATAAAATAAATCATTGGTTAAACATGAGTAAACCATTAAATTATGTGCCACCATGTCTTTCAGAGCTTCAAACTCAGTAGTAGTGATCATATTAACTTGGCCTTGCTCCCTTGGCCTTTTCTGGTGTAAGTTTCTTATCTTTTAGGAAATTAATTTTCATAATGACCCTTTTCAGTACAATTATAGCATTAAACATTGAAAAAATCTTTCTTACCCTGGCAATCACGATCTTGGTGGCCTTTTTCACCACACTTATAACAGATACCCATTCCGTTCATGAAAGTACCAGGGTGTTTCTTCCCCCATTTACCACAGGATGGATGTTCAACTTTTCCCTTCTTCCCCTTATTTCCATTTCCAGTGTGTTCAGTAGATCTCTTATTCTCTTACATTTCATTGAAGTCGTATGACTTACAGAATTCCTTTTCTGTCATGGTAGTGGATGAGACAATATCTTCATACGATGAGATGGGTTGTGAGACTAATACTTGATAGAGAAATGGATTTAACCCAAAAAATAATTAATCAATATTACTCCTCTTTTACATATATAATTCTATGAATTCCTTTATAACCTTGTAAAGTTATCTTCGTACTTCATGGCATTATCATCCTCCTTTTGCCTCAAACTCAGAAATTATCTTTCCATGTATGCTCGATGGTCATGGGGTAAGTATTTTTAAATGAAAAATTATTTAAACTACTTCTATTCCATGTTCGATACTTCTTCATATTCCTTTGTGTTTTGTATTAATTACCACCATTGATCTATATCTCTCATGTGGCGATAAACTACCATGAAAACTTTTTCCTATTCGCTACTCCCTAAAGTTTGAAATATTCTCTTTAAAGAATTTATCTATTTCTCACCTACTAATGGATTTTTACTCCCATTGAATATTTGTGGTTGTTTCCTTATGAAGCGGTCTAACATTTATCATCCACATTGTGGATTAGGGTGCTCCATATGGGTAAGGTTATTATTCATATCCTGAGTGAGTTTTCCCAGTATGGTGATAAGATGATCAGCACTAGTTGCATCACCAGCTCCACTTTAATTACCTTGAGTAGGAGGGAAATCCCTATATGGACTATGTGGGTTGATACATTTTCCATTCCTTCCACTAGGATACATTTATAAAACATGGAATACACTCGATTAGTTTATTAATTACAATACATTCTTCCAAACTTGTAAAATAGTTAACATAAATTGAACATTTTAAGGATTTAATCCATAATCAGAAAAAATGTTTTCTTTGAGGAATTATATACTCATCAACCATTCATAATTGTTTGTAATGAAAATGAGAATTATCCTAAGCATATCCCCCTGGAGTTTCGTAACAAAGATTGCAGCATGGCCCGTTCTCGTGCATAAGTTCCCATTTGAGTCTAGCTCAAAGCGATGTTTTCAGGTTTTACCCATAGGTAAATCAATGCCTTTTCCACATCAACCTTCTCATATCCAGACAAGGATGTAATTCTTTGAAAACTCAAAAAATCCCTACAGTATCAAAATTATAGTAATTTCTTCAATATAAACCCTCAAAGTCTATCTTAGGGTAAGGTTCTCTAATTACTATTTTTCTAAATCTAGCTTCCACGGTTTGTACTAGACTTCCCCAAATACCAACTGTAATTCCTTGACCCCAGTTACCCAGAGTCAATGCATTATTACAAAACATTGGCATGATTCAAGGAATCATGTCCCGAAATACCGATCAGTTTAGTAGCCTTGGGAGTACTAGATACATTAATAAGTTTTACATTGCATCATAAAATAAAAAAATCAAAAAAATTTTGTCCCCTTTTTAACACACTTATATCCTTAGCCTATACCTACACGTCAACCATAAAATACCTCTCCACATCCTGGGAAAAATAAAACAATACAAGGGGTGAGAATAGATTCTCAGAAAGGATAACAATATAGCGACATGTTTTGTAAATATGGTTAAACATTTAAAGCAATGTATAAGACTAAAACAAAGGACATTTAAAATTAAACTTTTTCATAATATGGAAAAGACAAAATCAAATAATTTTATTTACTTATTCACATTGACATTCTACTTATCGATTAATCATATGCAATATCAATAGCCACTTTCATAATGATGGAATGCATAACACCAGACTTCATAACCACATATTCAAGGCATTGTGCCAAGACCAAAAACATGATTCTGTCAAGGCCATGTTCGAAGACACTAGTTTTTCTCATGAGACCTACCGATGCATCGAGGAGCTTTAGCAGGCTACACCTGTCACTTACTAAGTCCAATGCATTCCTTATATTAAAATTTTTAAACATAACATAAACTTTCGTATTAAAACAAGAATACGAAATGTCAATAATTTATACATAAAACATGAATGGTGTAAAAAGAACACATCCATAGTCAAACACATCCCAAAAACTTCAATATAATAGGGAATTTTTGTATCATTATAAATCAACTTCAAACAACCATAAAATCCATCAAAGGATGTTGACATACATGAAATAAAAACTTTTATTATGTGAAATACCTCTTTATTTTGAAATCATTTGAAAGTTATATAATTATTAAAGAAAGAATTTATTTTAAAAATATTCTTATAATATTTTATGGGAAGCTTTATAGATGATATAACAGTGGAAAATTTCCACACCCACTGCATAAGATAAAAAAAATTCTTACCATCATTTTGTCAAAAAGTTCATAAAGTACCTTGTTTGGAAAACGACAGAAAGATTCCTTTCATGACATATATGGTCAAATAAAGGTATAAATGAATTTAAAACATAGTATATTAAAAAGTAAAAATGAATTGAATTACATTTTTAAGAATACAAGGATATGGATGATAAAGATTTCCCAGTAGATACTTACATATTAACAACCACAGATAAGTAATGAGATTGTATAATTAACACTTACCTTGTACTTTTTCTTAGTCGATGGTATGTTAACCTCCTGTATAATAGTTAAAAAATTGTTATTAAATTATACAAGAACTATATACAATAATATGATAACATATATGATCCTCTAATATTTCTTGGATAATAATATTTCAGTAGTATCATAATTTCATGTGTTAACTGATTCGTTGTCCTTTATATGCATGGTAATATAAGACATGTTTGTTATGGATAGAATGTATTTTATTCACATACAGAATGATATTATGTTCATAAAAATTATTTTTAATCATAAAATTAAAATTATTCTTTAATGATTATGATGGGGATTTAATCTTATCACATTCGTCAAGAAGGTGATCTATACGTATGCACGAGCGACAATATCATTATATTGATGGTGAAATCATATATAATTGGATGGTATATCATATAAAACGAATAATTAACATGTTATATTTATTATTTACATCAGTTATACTCATTATTATACCCATCCAAATAATTAAGTGTTCTAATAAAAAAATACACCATGAGGTGGAGACGGTAATCCGTACGTACGCACGTATGGTGACTTTGTCATTCATTTGATGGATAGAATAATAAATATGTTTGTACCATTTTTATAATAACATAAAAGTATATAGAAGATACTGGAGTTATTATTTTATAATGGAATGAACTAAAAAGTGGAAGTGGAAGAAGAAAAGAACTTGAAAGAGGTGATGAAATATTTACCTCTTCTTCGGGTTATTCTTTTTTAATTGATCAAAAGGGCTCCATAAGATTGTTTTAAGATCAATGGAAGGCCTATTGGATGAAGGGAGGAATTTTGGGAGGATATTTGGGCAGGTTTTGGTTGAACCAAATGTCTTTGGAGGTGTGAAATTAAGAGAAGTGGAAGTACCCTTTTATAAGAGAGGTGAGGGTCAATTTAGGAAAAGATTGAAATATTAATTTATAATAAAATCATTTTCGGTTTCTAATGGCCCCAAAATGATTCAGTTCTAGGTTAAGGTGGGGATGGGTTAGAAAATATCATCCAATAGGTTTTAGACAGATTTAGGTCACCATATTAAACTTATCTTATATATTTAACTCTTAGTTAAATAGTTTGACATTTACCTTGTGTCTTTGTATTTTTATATTATATGGTTAATAAACATTATATAACAAGCCAGAGAACCCCAAGTGGCTCATTATTAATATATATAACCTTATATACGTCCTTTGGTAGAACCATAGTTTTTTAGGAATATTATGTCAATTAATAATATAGTATTTGTTATAAAAACTCAATTATGTCAATTTTGACACTATTTAGTATTTGGTTTTTGTTAAAATCATAACAGCCTGATTGCTTCGAAAAAACTTATTTAATAAACCCTAACATGTCATATTAACCTAAAAATTAGCTTAGTTTATCAAAATTATCAAATTACATTTATTTGGATATTTATAATATCAAATATTTTAATATTTCATTAATAAGGTAAGAACTACATCATCATTTTGTCATATATAAAATAAATTATTTAATGTCTAAAAATAATAAATAAAATTACATTATGTAGGAAATATTTTTAGATTTCTATTGAATATTTGTAGTTGAATTTATCTTATGTATAACATTATATTAAAAATTGATTAGTAATTAAACTTTTAATTTAACACTTTTAAATCATCTTTAAATAAAATAACAATAAATGTCCTAATCTAATCCAAGTGGACCAAAAGGATCATATATTATTTCATAAGGTTGTTTTTGGTCGAATTAAACTTATCCAAAATAATCAGGACATGCGTTATGATAATTATAATATCATTTTTCCCATAATTACACTATTTACTTTTAACTATGGTAAATGAAATTCAAAAGTTACTATTCACCAAAAATTATTTTCATCTTATTGAACCACATTTTACTTACTGATGTCAACTGTGTCTCTCAGATTTTGGTAATTCAATTCACAAAGGAGGTAAAATTATGTTTTATTAAAATTTTCAGATTCTCTTAGATGGTGGGTAAAAGACGGTAAAAATATCAACAAAATTTTATATATCTTAACTTATTATAAAATGACTTCAATGAATTACATTGAACATATATATCTATTTTGTATCTATTTTGACCTTAAATAGATTAAAAGGAAAATTCAAATTATTTAATTAAAATGTTGGTTTTAAATAATAATGTAGTGTTTATCACTATTCATCAATAACTGAATATTCTTAAAAAAAGACCAAAAATTCACCCAAACCTAATTTTGATATTCTGAATCCAAAAATGTAGTCCATTTTGAAAATTGAAATTAATAAAATTTCAAAAAGTGGGTATAACTTTTCATAACGGCTACTTTCATTGGTATCGGTGCCTTAAAACTCCTAGTTGTGTACAACCCAAGCTACTGAATTATTCAAAGGGAAATGTACTGTGGAAGCTTGGGGTGTTACAATATTTCTATATAATTTGGAGTGGATTAGTGTCTATATTATATCTCTCTTTCACATGTGTTCTTTTATAGGGTAATTCCAACCATTTTGTGTTTTTCACTATACCCTTAGTGATAAAAACCAACCCAAAATCTACTAGAGGTGGGACTCAGAGGTCACTATCTCCCTTCACACATTTCCAGCATAAGATGGGTACACCATGTGGTTATGGGGTTCTGACAGACCATCAACCTCATGTTTGACATAGAATGCTCACGAACGGAAATCCTCAAATTGGAGTAGAATGAGATCTGAATCTAAAACACTAAATAAATATTGAATAAATGAATATCATTCAAATAAATATCTAGATATAAAATCATATATCCCGAACTAATCTAAACTAAAGAATATAAAATTTTAAGGAAGGGAGAAGAAAGGATAAATAATGGGAAACCAATTGGGATGGAATTCACTAACTAGGAGGGGTTGATCTTTGAGTTGGGAATTAAATCAATATGAATACCAGTTAAGAAGACATGGAATCCACCCTGAGGGCTCTAATATCATCAAAGATAGGATCTTCTCAAAGGGGGCTGAATTTGGTTTAAAATGGGGGACTCGGTAATTAAAAACTAATTTTCAAGTAAATTTTATTTGGGTACACAGTTTGCATGGCTAGGACACTCGGTTTCCACGATAATTTAAACTAAACTATGCACCTATTTTATAGGGGTTCATCCTTACTTAAAATCAGGTGCACCATATGAAAAAAAATGTGCACCAACATTTTAATTATCCTATGTTTAGGGATGTTTGGTTAGTTGGGTTAGGGAACAAGGTTATGTAATACTACGTGCCAAGTGTTCACTACACTATTCATTTTATTTTTCTAAAACATCCCTAAAAAAACATCCGTAGGAGAAAACCAGAAAAAAATTACTCAACAATAATAAAAAAAATGTACCTTTTAATGAGCCTAAAATACCCTAGAGAAGGTCAGGTTCTTATATACAACAATAGAAAAATCTTGTAAATGTCATACTTCATACCCACCCATAAGAAACATTTTCTAATATCGTGATTCATCATAGTTGTTCCTAGGTTTAGTCCATGTATGATAAATGAGAGGCCTTTATGACTCATATCATGAAATCATTGGGAATACTATCCTTCGGTGGATATATATCATGTCATTCACATCATATGAAGGTTGTTCCCCACTAACTATTCTAGAATCACTAAACATTCTCTATTGAACTCTTGGTTTTCATTCACTCAATCCACCAATGTCTCAATGAATAGTAATAGTGAAAAAAAATATTGCATGGTCTTTATATCCACACATTAACCAAACCACTAACAATATCATAAATTACCACCCCTCCCATGATGGTCACTCTCTAATATCCAAAATATTTCTAAGAATATAATCTATAAGAACAATATAATTCATTAGAGAATAATCACAATCAATGTGAAATTTAAATAGGTACTCATAAAAATTCCACTAATAAAGGTTCATTTTTCACTTAGATAATTAAAACAATATAATATTTTTTTCAATATAAACAATAAAATATCTCCCCATAATATTGTGTCACCAACATTTTAGGGAATGAACAACCGTATATGACTCCGAATCATGAGTATGTTAGTTTTTCTTATGATATCCTACCTAATTAAGACTATAAGAAATAATATAACACCCAATTAATTTATTTTAAAATAATAATAAACTCTATATCATTCTTAATAGGGAACACCAAGCTTTAAGAGAATTGCAATATATTATAAATGTATTATTATATAATTGTGACTGTTATAACCTAGATGTTAAGTAGGCTTGTTTGAATTTGAGTAAAAAATATGAAATATATATATATCCAAAACAATAAAATTACGTTAATTAGTTCTTATTAAATAAATAAGAAATATTTAATAATTTCATGTTATTCATCAAAAATACATTTTCTTCAAAAAATTTGTTTTTTATTATTCTGTTAGTAAATATAATATTCAATTTTCAAAAAAAAATTACATTTTTATGTAAAATAGGATTAATGATTGAAATCAACCTGTAAATTTTAATTTTTTTTTAAATTTTTTAATTTTAATTAAATGATATATTTTTTTATCAGGTAGTTTGAAATATAAATTTGCCAAATATTTTCATTTCATTCCATTAAATTAATAAATTTAAATGTATGAATATATTTTTATTTTTATAATAATGTGAAATATGATACATTTTATTTATTTAAATATAGTTAATACCATTTAAATCTTTATTATTTATGATTACAATATATGTTAATTTTCATACTTAAAAAATGATTTTTTTCTTCAAACAGTTTTTTATTTCATTTTAAATTTTTATATAAAAGTTGATTTCTTCCACTTATAAATATTTAATCAAAAAAATTATATCATTTTTTAATTATACATTTTACAATGCAAAAATATTTCCATTTTATTTTTTGGTCATTATGTATAGTAATTGTGATAAATATGTTTCATCTTGGTAAGGGTAAAAGGGGTAAAAGATGTTAAAACATTGAGATAAGGTCTCAAAATCCTCCCGAAGATTTAATATATTTCATTTTATGATTAGAATTAGACTAAATCAACCCATATTAAAATAAATTTCATTTTGGTTCCAATTTCCATTGATAATTTTATTTTTATTATTTTATGTAACAAAAATTCCAATGATGTCCCTCTCTTGCGATTAATTTCTCTTTTATGTTCACAATGGGAGAAGTGGATTTTATAGATCAATATAAAATTTAATTTTTAAAATTATTTTTTTTATTATGTTAATTTCTTTTTAATTATTATTAATTGTATAATTACATTTAATTCTTACAAAATGTAAAGATAATTCTTGGGTATGCAGTATAAAAATTAATGTAAATGATTTTAAAAATGTCAAAAATAATATTTCTTGTTTCAATTATTTTTTAAAATTATGTTTATATATAGTTATATTGTATTATTTACTGTGAATTAATTCATATTCAAATTCCATGTATGTCTTGATGTATTTAATTTCAACATATTTTAATAGTTCTTAAAATGCCTTTAATAGTAATTAATGTAAAATAGTATAAAAATAAATGATTTAAAAAACATAAAAATCCTGAAATAGGAAAATTGAAATATTATATGATCTTAATTTTTATATTTTTATTATTTTTTTGATTAATTTTCACCTAATATGTATGTTTAGAATCTTTAATGATGGAAGAATGTGTTATCGCGACAATGGAAGAAAAGGGTTAACATTGGGTTAAAAAACATATATAGGTTAAAATTAACTATAAACTTATCTAAATAATATTTTATTGAATTTATATCCATAATAAATCATATTTAATCGTCATTTAATCTTATTTTAAAATACATTTATTTGAAATTTACTTTAAAATATTTTAAAATCAAGAAAATTTACAAGATTGCCACTTCCCTCCCATAATAAAGGACACCATTACTATCTCTTCCATACACAACTTTGAGCCACCTAGCTAAAAAAATATCAAAATTATCTTTAAAAATTTAATCCATATTATTTTTATGTTATTTTATTCTTGAGATACCATTCCTAGTGACCATAATATGGGATCTAAAATAGTTCGACTAAAGAAATTGTGATTACCTTTCCCAACCTCATTCAATATATTTATTTTGTGCCACCTTATTATTTGTTCCATACATAATAAAATAATAAATTTATTAACCTTTATAAAATTTAATTTAATTTTTATTATGAATCCACATTTACCCACCCTCCATTCCATATTTTGTAATGTGATAATGTAACATGTAAGAAAGTGTAGACTTCCACATCCAAGAAATGATGTGATTTTATTTTCATTTTATATTTACATGTATGGTTGAATGTATTTAATTAGTGAATAAATATGATATATATGATATAATAATTGATATATAAAGGTATATTATTGTATACATTCTTTTTATTCGACCATATAAAAGTGAAAACATCACTAGTGTGTATGTATGGACTACCGTCTCCCCGAAGTAATGTAATTAATTTTTCCTCAACAATTATATGAGTAATTATAATTGTTTATAAAAAATTATTATGATAATTATGTAATAAATTTTAATATTTTCATGAGTAAAACATAATCAAGGTTTCATTTTAAGACCAAAATAACCGAAAAATGTTCCGAAAATTGAGATTTTTTTACATAGTGGTTCATTTTCATGAATAAATAATTAATACAATAATAATTGGGAATTATAAATTAATGATTAATAATAAGATAAATATTGTTTAGAGTTTTAATATATGTATATTAGATATATTTTTATTATATAGGATATTTGAAAATATATAAAGCAATACAGAACTTGTGGTAGGTGTTACTCATCTAACTTTTATTTCTATGAGATAGATGTCATATCAAACACTTATTTAATTTTTTTTATATATACTAACAACGAATGTATTTTATAATGATTATCATAAAAATTATGGAATTTTAAATGTTTATATTAGTTTCTCTATTTCATGCGGTTTTGATTCAATGATCAGAATAGTTATTAGGGTTCTTTGTCTCCATATTGTTTTAGTGTGACATGTTATATGTTTTCAACATATCTTATTTTAAAAGGTTTAAGTAATTCCCATTTCAAATTTTATATCATGAATATAAACATGTACATGATATTTAATGTTTTACTGGAAATTCCACATTCCTAGAACTTGTGATAAAAATTATACCATGTTGAAAGGGATTTATTTTTTAAACCCATTTTAATTAGGTTTTTATGGTAGAATTTACAATGAGGTAAGTTATGTGATCCTTATCTTATGAAACACATTCATTTTAATCTCCTTGTATTATTTTTGTAGAATAAAAAATTTCCATTCATTTTCAATTTTCCAAGAATATGTTTTATATTAAATGTTTTCAAGAAAAAATTCATTATTATTCTATTATTGATTAGTTCCATTTTTAACCAAATATGAATTTTTTTAAATGTTCAAAAGAAGTATTCATTTTTCAAGAATGAAGTAATTTTTATTTTTCTCTAGATATTTGAATGGATTATTTTTTTAAACTTACAAGGTATAAATATAGTTTCTCATCATCACGACCAGTCAAAAAATTAAAGACTACTTTATTAGTTTCAATGGTTTATTTCAAATAAAATTTCCTGATTAACATTTTAGTAAATTTTTTTATATTATATCAATTATTTTAAAATGAAATTAATGATTTATTCATGAAATACTCTGGTTATATTTTATTGTATTTTTTCATCTATTATAGAATCCTTTCATGTTACTAATTCCCAATTATCGATATTATTCAATAACACCATTCCTCTTCATTATAAATATAGTTTATGTTTTTTATGATGAAATATTGATGAAAAACATTTGTATACACATGGATTAATTTATGATGTTATGTTACATATAGGAATGGATAATGAATATGTGAAGGGTGGGTGAAAAATTATATATTCATCTGATGAATTAGGAAAATATTAATGTTTTGAGATATTAAAGGGTGCTTGATAAGTTATCCCAACTCCGAAAGTGGGTACATTGGAGGATATCCCAAGATGAATAAAGGGTTTATGGGTGGTTTTTGTAATCCAAAAATTTGGTACATGTGATCTCTTGATTGAATGAAGGATGAGGTTACATGACAGGTTATGGCAGTCCCAAATCTTGTACATGCATGGTTAACCAAATAAACAAATGGGATAAAGGTATTTTTAGGTATCCTTCAAAAAATAATTCTATAATTATTTTTATTCCACATGAAACTATTCCATGACATAATGTTATGAAAATGATATGATCTCAGGTATTACTTTTATATATTACCTTATGATTCATTTCATAATGAACTACCGATATTTATTCCATGACTCGTTATTAGTATCTATGAATTATTAGTTATGTTTCTCAGATGTTAATAAAAAATTCGCATACCCTTACTCTCATTTTATGATTAAATGGTCTTCGATATATACCTTGTATACCCTTACTAGCCATATCAGTTCACCTGTTATTATGTTCCCTTTTTTCTATGATATGATTAATAGATTACAGTATGAACTATAAAATAAGAGTAGTTTTTATGAATAACTTCGAAGGAGATTATAAATATATTATATGAATAGTATTTGTATATATCGTTGCTACCAAATCCACTAAACCCCTATAGTCCAAAAATGGATAATATTGATATGTAGTGAACATTCATAAATTATGTTATAATATTTTTTTATGAAAGTATGGATCACTATAGTTAGTATTAGATAATGGTATAGTTATTTTTTGAAACATTGATGAGAAAAATTTATTAAGAACCCTTTGTAAAAGATTTATTATATGATATTATCCTATAATATGGTAAATTAAATAATTTATTTTCCTAATAATAAATCCATGTATGGATACTAGAATGTCGAGGTTGGGGCACAAATGCACCAACGGTAATGACTCAAAATATGGTGGATTTGGTAGTAAAATGATCAATACCAATGGTTGATGAGTGGGGGTAAAACCTTAAACCTGACTACACACTATATGGGGATATTATATAGTTGATTCATATTTTATTTTCATGCCAATATGAATGATTTGAATAGATGATGATCAGGCTGACCTATGTAGAACATAATGTTTCGTATATTAAAAAGGATTTGTCTTGATTTATACATCCTTTTCATTATTTTTTCACGATTATATTGTTTGTCAATATGATTATTATTTAACACACTATACATTTTAGTTTTATTCAATGGATTAAACAATAAAGAATCATGTTTATAATAAATGTGATTAACAATTAAATGAATTTACTAATGATAAATAAAATAAAAATGGATATGGAATGGAGAGCCTTGTGATTTTGATCAATCATCTATCATAATTTATGATGAAAATTCTCAACATCAGTTTGATTCCTCATGCTCCTAATAAATTTAAAATGGTTTATGATAGGATTTCAACTGATGAAGAACATGAAGGAGGGAAGATTTTTCTTTATATATGTCTTCAATATGGTAGGAAGAACACAAGTAAATGTATTCAAGTAATAGGAATATATTTTATGTGTGGAATATAGTGACATAGATTGGGTAATTTCCATGTAAACAATGAATGGTATTATAGAGATAAATAATGTGAATGTAAAGGTCATATTTATAGTTTAATGACTAATATTTTGGGAACCTGGTAATTAATTGAGGTAGTTACTTAATCAAATAGATAAATCCAAGATAAGGAATGGAACATGTTATGTGAATCATTGAAGTGGAATTACTGAAGTATTTATGTATTGGGATATGATAATTATGCAATAGATGTTTTTTATCAATGTTATTCTAGTAATATGAATCATGAAAATATATATGTTTATTTATTTTAGATTTTCTTTAAAGATATTATAGAATATGTTTAATGGTACAAATAATCTAGAAAAGTGATTTTGTAATGTGGTGATATTTTTTAAAAAACATGGTTGATAGATAGATAAACCCTAATATGTTCTTAATGTTGACATAATAATTTAATATTGGGATAAAGAGTTGTATGATATTGGTTATTTCAATTTGATTGTGTTGGTGACCTTAAAATGATTAGTCATTTAATGAAACAATTATTTTGGGTAATGTTTAATACATTTTCTGTTTTAGTTAAAATATTAAATAGTATATGATTTTAATTAGGGAATATAGATAGAGTAAATTTTAAAGAAAATATTTTATAATTGAGGTTTTATGGGGATTAAAAAGTATAAATGATCCAGGTATTCACATTTTTGGTATATAACCTTGTGAGTTTGATCATTTTTGCTGATGATAAATAATAAAGTTGATCTATTAAAAAAATGTGTGATAAATATTTCAAATTTTTGGGTTGTGATATTAGGTGTATTTTCTTATGATTTCATATGGTTGAATATTTTTATAATTCTAAATATTGAACTTTTGGTGTTGTTGTTGAGGTTTTATATGAAAATCTATTACATTTATCCATATTTCAATACATGTGCTAACCATTCTAGTTTTGGTAAATATTTAAAGATTAATGGAATGACATATCATTCATTTATCGATCTTAAAATCCATAAAAATATAATATCATTTTTTCAAACATGAAACATCGAACCTTAATATTTCTTCCATAGAGTAAGATATGTAGTAGAAAATGATTGAATCAAAACCAATGGTTGAAATATTTCTTATCAAATAAAAAGGAGTCAAGTGATGTAATTTTCTCATGTTTTTTATCCTAGTAAAAGAAGAATTCATCAAAATTTGGAAAAATATCTTCAAATAAAAATAATATTATTTTACTCTAATTATGATGAATATATTATATTTTAATTATAAACTTATTTATTGTATTTTTTCATTAACTTTCTCAGGACCGTGTAATCTATCAATCAATATTATGCATATTATTGTTTTTCTCCATGTTAATGTTTTAACTTCCCAATAATGTTCTAATTATATGGGAACCTAAATATGTGTTATTGTGGGTAACCAATATATTTCCCATGGTCCTTTTTAGAAAGAAGTTATACTATACCTTTAAAAAACATTGGTTTTAAACAATGGTATTTTCAAATATTTAACAATAAACCATCAACATAAAATATCGTGGATGATATTAATATATGGTGGTATGGGAGAATGTGACACTTAGAATATTTATTTTAAAATAAAGTAATTTAAAAGTCCCATTATATTGTAAATTGGTAATTAAATTTCCATATTATTCACTTTAATTAAAATATTCTATATACATTTCAATCATAAATATCCTTGATTTTGATCTGAGATTATTTTAATTCTAAAAATGATTTTTTTCCTAAAAACTGTTTAAATTTTGTTTTTCATTTTTGTATTAAATTTTATTAACAAAACATATAGATATATAATATTTTAAAATGTATTCCACATTTCTAATTAGGAAGCTCAGTTTTCGTAAACAAGTCAAATTTTTTTGTTCCTTATGAATTGTAACCATGGTAAATATTTTTCACCTTAATAAGGGTAAAATTGGAAAGAGCTTTTAAAACTATGAGATAAATTATAAAAAGTAATCCAAAACAATAAAATATTTCATTTTATGATTTTAATTTGACCATTTCCATACTAACATCAAATATGTGGCATTTATGTACTATTTTCCTTTAATAATGTCATTTATATTATTTTATCATTTAGAAATTCAAAAAATTTATTTTATTGCTTTAAATTTCACTTAGATGTTCACATATGGATAAGAAGATGATAAGTACTAATTTATAAATGTTTATTTTAGACATTATTTTATTTATGATGTTAATTTATCATTATTTTTAAATAATGTTATGACTACATTAAATGTTTACATAAAGCTCACATAGTGCTTGTGCTTGCAATAGAAAAGTGAAAGTAAATTCTTTTAAAAACATAAAAAGTAGTATTTATTCTATCAATTATAGTGTCACATAAATTTAATCATTAATAATAATATATTATAAATGGTTAAATAATTTATATTCAAAATTCACACCATTCTTTATTTCAGTAATGTCAAAATATGTGAATACTTATTAAAGATGCTTTAATAGTGTTTTATTTTAAATAATATAATATTAAATTTTTTAAAATTGTTTAAATTCTTGAAATAAGACAAGAGGGTTGAGATATGGTTAGAAATTTCATGCCTAGACATATTTTTTTTTTTTAAAATTACGTTTTAGGAAAACTTACAACCCTTGATGATTGAAGAATGGGTTGTCTTGGTAAAGGATACGCATTTTTAACAGAGGATTATACTAAATAGATAATGGTTTAAATGGCCTAAAAATCATTAATAATATTTTATTTTATTTTTGACCATTTTTTATTTAATTCCAAATTTTTCCATTTGCGATCCAATTTTCCATGAATGTGACATTACAGTTTTTTAATGTTTTGTAAAATTACAGAAGTGTCACTTCTCTCCCTTATAAAAGGGAACTCCTCCTCAATTTTATTACACCTCATTTAGCCAACTAACATAACTAAAACCATCTGATTCTATTCTAAACATACCAATACATTAAATATATGTTTTATTATTCCTAAAATACCATTCCAATTCTCCTTAGTTAGGGATCTAAAGGATTTCTGCTGTATAATAGGTAATCCTCTTACCCAACATCTTTCCCATTATTTATTTTGACAACTCCTTTAAATCTTTATTATCCCTCATAAATAATATATTAATTACCCTTAATATACTGAAATTGTATTATTATTTTTCTACCCCCATTTTACACCTTCCTTTACACTATTTGTGCTATTATAACATATCTTATACATACATGTGGACAACCACAATGATGTAGCGATGTGATCCATTTTTTATTTTCTATTTACATTGATGATAATAATGATATATTTAATTAATGTCTATGGTATATATCATATAATAATTTTTCTCGTAATTTGAATTATTAGTTATTTTTCTTTCAATGGAACCATAAAAAATCTGAAACATCGATCATGAGTCCATACAGAATACTATCTCCATAAATTAATGTAGTCACTTTTTCTTCAACTATTTATAATAATAACTATAAAATTTTATATAATTAATTAATATTATATTTAAGTCTTTATTAACATTCTATATATGATGAAATCATAACAAAGGTGCACATATCAGAACTGCCTACCTGAAATATTGACGAAAAATTGACCAGTTTTCACCAGAATGTTCATTTAATAAAGAAATTACAAATAAAAGGATATTTGGAAATTTTAAAAGATTTATAATTGTTATGTTATATATGATTATATTTATTTAATATATTTATAATAAATCTATATTTTTAATATAGGATATTTTAATACACAAGAAGGAAAAAATAGCCTGAGTTTAAGGCTTCTCAACTCACCTTTTATTTATAAGAAACATATTCTACATTCAATGATTGTTTTTTTGTGTATATTACACTCATGATTTTATTTAATAATTATTTTTATAAAATTTATTGTAATTTATAAATCCATTTTTTTCTCCTTTTGGATGTTTTTATTATGAGATTACCAAAGTCTTAAGGGATCTCTAACTCAATATTGTTTCTTTAAGACATGTTTTATGTTATGAACCTATAAAATTTTATGAGGTGTAAAAATTGAATATTTTACATTAAATATAATTAATATATTAATGTTAATTATATATATGGTTTCCTATGAAGTTAATATGGAATGGGTATTTTGATGAAAAAGCTACCAAAGTAGCAAGGGATTTATATTTCACTCTAAGTTTAATCAATATTGTTTTTGATTGATTTTAAATTAATGGAAAGTATATGATCATAATCTGATAAACTCCATTCATTTTATTATTATCTATTTACTTCTATTTATTAAACGTTTTCCTTTCATTTCCCTCTCATTATGTACTTAAGAGTATAAATATGTTTTTTAAACAGAATTTGTTTTTCAATTTGGTCCAGAATATTTTCTATATATATCAATTTTTATTTTTAAAGGGTTTCAAAATTGTGTATAATATTATCCTATAATTTATTAAATTAATTTTTACCAATCTTTAAAATTATATGAGAAATTTAATTATAATATTCTAATAATTTTTATTAATGATGTACTTATAACTTTGTCCCAAAAATGTGAATGTAATTATTGTTTTAATGTACACGACAAGAAAAATATTTCCCAATGCCATACATGCTCAATGATATAAATATTAATTTAAAAATTTCTATGTTTCATTCCATAGAAAATTTATTCCATATTTTTTTTGGAATTTTTATATTTAAAATAAGTTTTTTCAAAAAAAAATTGTGTATTTTCCTCAAGAAATTTTCCAAAAAACTTTTAAAAGAAATTTCCATTTGTTATAAAATCATTTTCTGTTAATTATGTTTCACTAGGAATATTATTCTATGATTTGGTCCAAATTATTTCATTAGAGTGTTTATTTCTATGGTGATAAAATATTAATGTAGCCTCTTATCTTTTCCCCAAGTTACGTAATGATGGAATGGTAAATGTTTTAATTTACGTAATGAATATATATTTGTCGATAATGAATATTAATGGATGATCCCAAAATTATATATCCCTAAAATTAATTAAAAAATGATTATTGTTTTATAATCTAAAAAATGTATATGGGAGGCTATCCCATACTAGAATTAGGGTATATAATAGGTTATCCCAAGATGGAAAATGGTACATGGGAGTATATCCTAATTACAAAAATATGGTACATTAGAGGTTGTCCCAAGTCCGAAATAGGGTTCACGGTAGGATATCCAAATCACAAAATAGGTCATATAAGTGGTTTCAAAAATCATGAAACAGGGTACATAAGAGTTTATAACAAGACCAAAGCTGATAAACAGGTTGTTATCCCAATCCCAGCCTATAATGAATGTATTTTTGGGTAGATATGACATAATATTTCTAGGATATATTAATGTGACACATTATTTTCCTCTTTTATTAAATGATCATATGAAAATGTTATTCTACCGTGTCTCAAGCTCTGGGATTCCTTTAAATTTATTTTCTTATAAACTAACTTTCATTATTCCATGAATCATGATTTTTTTTCTAGTAATTGGTTGGTATATATATAAAAATACTAATGACATCTTTAAAAACCATTATACTCATTATATTATCATATTATAAATGGAATCTCCCTTTCTTGCGCATAATGAGAATCAGATATCACCCTTTATTTTGTTTCCTTTCAACCCGGATATGATGAAAATCTATATTTACAATGTTTCTACGTATGGTTCTAGTTATCAAGAACTGAATTAGAGATTATATGGATCATTTATAAACAATTGTTTATGTATCTATTTTTCTAGACAATCTAATAAATTTTAGCTCTACTGTGGATAACATTGATATATAATGATTATTAATCTAATAATATGCAATATTCATGTATGAAAATTAATTGTCTCTATAAACTATATTATATTTTTGCATCAAGATGTCTCCCAATCCAATATCATAAGAAACAAAATATACATAGTATCCAAACTCATGTTTGGTAAAATAAAAACTACTATTCATTTAATCAATGTACTCATATTTAGGGAAAATTCTTCAAAGAAGTCAATCCATTCAAATATAACTCACTTTTTGGTAAGTTCAATCAATTGTGTGGAATAATATGAGAATTACAGAATGAAATTTTTGTAGTATCCTAGAAAATGAGGGAAAAATTGATTCTCAAAAATGTTTATAGGTCATTTCCAAGACATAACATTTACTACAATCTTTATATCAACCAAGATTCCAATATCAAAAATCACCTAACATAAAAAATAAATTGTTGGATCCAAATTATAAACATATAAATTTTGGAATGACGCCACTGCACTAAAAGAATACTCCAAACTATATCAAGGTGGCTAGAATGAAACTCTAGGTATGGTTACTATATTAAAATATCATCAATAAATACAATAATTAATAAGTGTAGGTATTGTTGAAATTCCATATATATGAGTTCCATGAACATAGTCAGAGCATTATTTAACCTAACAGGAATCCCCAAATACTCATACAACATGGTTAGTACCAAAATGGAAAGACATAATAGATATAGTCTGTACACCTAGAATGACTTTATAGTGACCCATGATTGACTGAAATTGATATTACATCATTTTAGATGAATATTTAGCACATTATAAAAGTAAAAAACTGAAGAATGTAATGGTTTAGTTCCTTAGGAAACACAGAACACAATCTTCAAACATGGAAAAAGAAACTAAATGTTTAGAAAAAATCATCCCCATTAGAAATCATACATAAAACCCTTCTTCATAACCTAGGTTAAGGAAACATAATAAAGGGTGATATCAGATCCTCCCTAAGGGTACATAAAATATATATAAAATCATAACACGAGTACAAGGATTTGAGAACATGAGAATTGAATTTTATGATCATAACATTGATATAAAAGATCAAATACATGAGTTTGGGAATAAAAATTGGATGTTCATAAGACATGAATCGTAAGGGCTTTAAATCATCTAAAATCAATCATGATCCATAATATCATGTTATATAAGTGTGGAACCATAATAAGTATAGAAAACCATTTAATTTTTATAGGTAAACTACCAAGACCATCAAAATAAAATATTAGGTTACACCATATTCTCATAGTGTATCAAGACACACATATTTACTATTGTGGATCAGGATAAAACTATTTCCAATGGTAAATATGGATGTAATTTTTTCCAATTTGGGAATAGAAGTCTCCTATTTAACATCCTGTATTAGGACACACCTATTACAAAATGTGGATTTGGACAGACCTATTTCCCATAATAGATCAGGACATACCTATTTCCCATTGTTGATCAATATCATTGAATTTTTTACTATATTTATCTCATAAGAGATAAATATTAAACCAATTCTTTGGTTGGACATAGAGGAATCACCCATCACATTATGAAATCATATATATATCAGTCAAAGGATAATAAATATTTTTCATATCATATCAGTTGAAATTAAATTGGTTATATATACATGTAATAATCACATTACTTAAGGAAAATAGATAGGTTTGATAATAATTTTATCATATGATAACTCCTGATAAGAAGGGGGTTTCATAACTGCTTTATCTTTGTATAACCTGTCGAAGAAAAATCGGTTTTAGAAATTCATTTTTCATCTTAAACATATACCATTAAAAGAAATTATATGCATGGTGTACATGGATCATATCCTAGGTAAATCATTAATAATATCAAAGGATTTTAACATATATGGAAATTTATTTTAAAATATCTCTTAGATCATTTCATAAGGAAATTAAGAATTCTAATAAAAAAATATTTTTAAGACATAAAACATTTTAAAAATAATTTTCATTGAAAAACACTTTCAAAAAATATTAAGTAATCATTAAAGGTAATTATAAACATTTCGTGAATAGAAAAATAATTTCCTATTTTATTAAAACAAGTTTTTAAATCAAAAAACATCTTAAAATTATTTTTTCTTTGAAAATAACCTAGACAATATTTAAAAATGATTTGAAATAAAATACAAATTTTTTTGACATAAAAAAATTTAAATCCACTTCCTTCAATTTTTTTTAAATATAATTTAAAAAAAATTGAATTAATTTTTCTACAAAATTGTTTTTGAATAAAAAAATTTCAACAAAGATAAAAATACTATCATATTTTCATAAAAAAGGATTTGTTTAATATCTTAAGTGCCAAATATTTGAAAATAGGAATATTACATGTATATATCATTAATAAAAATAGGAAAAGAAATTTCACAAGAATTTTTGATATATTTATTTTAATATTTCATGAATTTTAGCATAATCATAGTTAATTTTAATAAACTATGAGATTCTAGCAATTTCTTATTACCAATTTGGTAACATTTCATCATAATTTCCATGATAGAATAAAATATCCTAAAAGTTAAAATATCATTAAAATAAGGATATTTAGGATATTAAATGAAAATGGGTAATTATATGTGCCTGATAAATGAATATTGATTCATAACATAACATGTGTCTTAAAGAAGGAAAATTGAGACAAAATTACGTTACTTATATGATAATTTTAAACTGTAAACACCATGAAAGAGATATCATATAATGGATATGTAAATACCCATAAATTAAAATATAATAATAATATAATATAGTCATGGGAATTATATACATCACACAATATAAATAATTGGTTAATATGGAATAATTCTTTCAGAAATAAATGTTGGACTGGAAATCCACTTACCATAATTCTAGGAATTCATCATACAAGTTCAGACCTCATGTATATAAATTTTTTATTCTTAATAAAGGAAATAGCCATATTATCATATATAATTTCATATATAATTTCATTAATACTTTATATTACCTATTTTTTGACAATTCCATGTTAAAATTACTTTTCCAGAAATATCTGCATTCTTTTCCTATATGTTTTAATTAGTTGTTTTTTTCATTTTATTTGATCATTATTTCCAATTTTTTATAATGTAAAACATGTATAAATATCATATATATTGATTATATGTTCATTTAAAATAATATAAAAAATATATAAATGTGAATGTATATACACCGTTCATGGGAATAGTAATCCTTATGTATGCATGAACATTTTTTCCATTCTCATGTCATATTTTAAAAGAAAAAAAATAAATTATATATATATATATTGATACATATATGTTATATTTAAAGTAAAATTATTATTTTATGTATGAAATTTTTTTTTGAACCTATCCTCAAGACATTCCATGTAATTATTGAACGAATCACATCAGTTTGAGAGTGCAGTTGTCCACATGTCAACAAACGATGTTATCATATTCCCACAAAATGGAAGGCATTAAGTATTGTATTATATCATAAATGATAAATCATAAAGAAATAATAAAGAGTATATATATTATATAAAAATATAAATTTCATCATTATTATCAACTTTGAGATGTGGTAATGGAAGAATGAATGACATTGATTCATGGGTCAGTATTCAACCGTACACAGTAACTATGATTAGGTATCCCATTTAATGGATGTGTGTGAATTTGTATATAATGTACTAAAAAATAAAATATTATTATATTAAATATAATTAATCTATTGTATAATCTTCATATAATTATAATTGAATGCGTGGATAAAGAAATAAAATAAAATTCCTCATTGAATAACTTTACCTGTTCTTCGAGTGACTCCTTTTATTTCACCAATGAACATCCATGGTTTTCTTACACGAAAATTTAGGATTATAGTTTGAGAGAAAAGGTTTTGGGAAATTATTTTGGAAGGTTTTTCTTAATCCTTTATTTTTGAATGGTGTGAATAAGATAGGGGGTTATTTCCCTTTTTTAATGGAGGAGGAGTAGAACTCCTCGAAAACAAAAAGTTAAACACAATTTAGATGTATTCAATACATAATGTGCCACAAATAATGAACCGAATTTGACCTAAAAGGTTATATGGACTAATTATGTATATAAAATTGGATTTTCACATGTTTCTAGGTCATGGTTTCCGTTAATATTAATGTCTACGCAATAATTAAATTCCTTTTTACCATAATTAATGTAATTATTTTTAATTAATGTCATTAATATTTATGTTAAAAAACAAAATTGTACGTAATATACATTATAAAGTATTATTATTCCAAATATGGAATTTATTTTTTCCTAATTTCAATAATATAAGTGGACTAAAATAATTTAACAATTAATATTGGAGATGGGATGGAACAATTGGATTTTAAAGTAAAAATCTTGAAAAGAGTGAAATGTTTTTATATCGGATTTTTGTGTGAAGTAGATTTAAATTAAAAATATTGGATTAATAGATTTATAATTAATTTAAATATAAATTAAATAAAAACAAAAATATATTTTATCTATAATAATAAATTACATGAAAAAGTTGTTTTCAATTAATACATTATATAGTCACTATTCATCCAAAAATAATACATTTCTGAAAAATTGAAAAAAAATGTTCATAATATAATTTTAACAATAATATTTATGAATGATGTTTATATTTTCAAATATAATTTGTAAAATTATTAAAATATTTTTTAAAGAAAGTATACCATTAAAAAGAGGCAAAACATCTTTTTAGGAAAAAAAATATTTTTATGGATAAAATTGGATTTGTTCAAATTTTATGCCTCTAAATTTTTTTATATTAATGTAAAAAAAATTGTTGAATTCTTAATATATATATATATATATATTATTAGGATAACTCACTAATAGTGAGTAATTTTATTTGTTATGAAAAAATTACTTTTTGGTCATAAAGATAGTTTTTCTTAAAAACACTTTCATTATATTCAATTGGATTTAATTTTCATTTCAATTTAATTGATAACCATAGAATCATTTTTATGAACATTTTTAAACAATTCTTTCATAATTTGTTTAATATTTTTCATATCATCCATTATAATGACTAGAAAATAATTATTATTATATTTTCATAATAATATCAATAGTATATTGTAGTTTTGTAAAATTTGGTCTTGTGTGTAACACAACATATCGAAGGAACTCAACATTGTGTGTAACACAAGACAAACATAGTGTTTCATGTAAAATATGATAATATAATTTTTTTCAATGAATTAAAAAAATAACTTTGTGCAATGTACGTTTAAATTCATCAAATAAATTTAATTTATTTGAAAAAATAAATCACTTCATGAAAACATGGCGTGTAACATTCAACTCCCTTAAATGAACATCACACTTGAAATTCATCTAGGTCAACAACTTTTTAACTATTAAAATTTACATTCATAAGAACCCACAAAGAAAAAATTAATACTAAATAATAATAAAATAAAATTGAAAGTTATAAACAGGATTGTAACACAATGTAACACATAACTAGGTTTATACATAGGATTACCGAGGTGAAAATTGAAAACATGGTCCCAGAAGAGAACAATAATAGTCAAAGACTAATTGATATTTGTAGGGACCATGGACAGTATGTATTTAATGATAATAAAGGCATAAACCTAGGGTCCTTGAAATGTGTTATTGATATCATCAAAATGATGATAAGAGGAAAAGAATTTATTTCAAGACCCTTTTAATTAAGAAAAATAATTTTTACAAGGATATAAAATTACATGATTTCTTTCCATTTCATATACACAATTTCTCCCATCCACTTTTCCTTGGCCAATTTCTACTTAATCTATTACTCCATGAAATAACTATGAATTTTCCATTCTAGAAGCACTGATATATCATTAAATAAACATATATGATGATAATTAATTAAATATTTATTTAGTCATCCTCATAGAAAAATGGAATCCATGGGTTATCTACTATATATAATTCCTCATATTTTGATATAACACTTTAATATCTAAAACATTATCGAGGGATTAACTAAAACCATTTCATAAGTGGTTAACCGTGTAACCTTTTGAAATATTAAAATACCATATAATTATAAATAAGGTTACTAAGTTTAATATTTATCACAAAATAACATAAAGTATCTCTTGATTATCATATACCAAATATGTGAATAACGTCATCATGTATTCTATTGAAATAAGGTAACAACCTGAATTAAGAAAAAACCCATATTGAAAATGTAATTTCTTCTCAATTACTTACATATATTAAAGATTATTGGATATATTCCATAAATCCAAAAATATTTTAAACATAATTAATGAATAACAGAAAACAGTTTTTCAACAAATAAATTATCTTCTCAATGGCCATCAATACAAAAAAAATTACATTATCCATATCATTTATCTCTTTATCCATGATAAGAATAATTTTCTAAACATCATTAATGCATTAAGGGTATCCTCCCCTTAATCAAAATATTTACTTTACATTAAATAACCTTTCTAGGTCATCATCACCATTCAATATATTTTTAAAAATCCATAATGAAAACATTTAATTCTTCACTAATTTTACATAATTCTTGAATTAAAATATATATAAACTTCAATAATCTGACTTATTTCTCAATCCATTCATCCGGATCCATCATAAATTTCCTTGATAAACATTTCTTATTACATGAAATATGAATCATCTCAAAACATTCATCAAACTCAATTTAATCATGCTTGAAAACAATGCTAATAGAGTAGAACATACCATTCATATTTCATTTTTAGTCTTGTCATTTCTAGTATAAAAACCATTAATTATACAACCTTTCTAATTTACTTCAGGATATTTCCCCCTTAGAAATTTAATTCCCTAATTCTTATACTATTCACATTTGAACCTTTTAACTGTCGTTGATACCATTTGGAGGCCATTATTATCACCCATTGCATCATTTGAGATTTTTATTTTGTGTTTATGGTTACTTTATTTGTATCATTCTTGTCTATTGTGTGATGATTTTCATGTTCCTCTAATACATCCACATATATCCTTCTTTCCACACACTTAAAACCAAGGAAAATGAATCTTTTTTCCTCTATGGTCACTATAACAAAACTTATGAGTGAACTCTTTACTTATCTTCATTTTTATGTCGAAGACATGATAATGGTATATTTTTTTAATCATGTTCTTTGAAAAATGATTTGTTATTATCACAATTGTGTTAACTCTAGTGATTATCTCAATTGAATTTTCATCTATAAATTTTCTGTGACATTTAATGTTAACCTAATTCCTTCTAGCTCACACTATTCACAAAAACTAGAAATCATAGTGTGATAAACTCTTATCATAGTATAAAACCACATAATCATGAAAAATTAGTTAGAGGGTATCTAAATAAAGAAAAAACATTTTTAATATATGACACATTTGGTTAATCATTTCTTATTCAAAGTCCTTATCTATCTAAATCATTCATTATGTTTCGTAATGTGTTTTTAATTTTTGAATGAATATCCCCTAGGGAAGTCACAATAGGTGTGTAGTAAGTCCCATTTTCATGCACCAGTTCTCGATCTAGTGTTGCATAATATAGTGTTTTAGGTGTTTTAACCATATTTATATTTTTTCTAGAGCCACATCTAATTATAGTATCTAGAAAAGGATGTAATTGTTTGGAAACATCTCTCTCAATCATATACCAATAATTATAGGGAATTTTCCAATATTTTGACTCATCCATGTACTTATATATAATGAAATCCCTATATATATCCATTGAAAATCCTTATGGGTCAAAATTTTGTTTCTCTTCATAGATTCCAAGGATTGACTAAAAAATTCCATTTTTTACCAAGTATAGAGACCTAGGCTTAACATAAATTGATATTGTATAATTTTGGATTAATATTCATCACATTAAAAATGTAAATTTCAATGGATCATAATAGTTTACTGACTTTGGAAACATAAAAAAATATTTTATCATGGTGAAATATCATCAATACTTCACACAAATATACTCTGGTTCAGTACTCCTACTAAAAACCATTCATCATAACATAGGGAAAGTAAAAAAAAGAATGTTTCAACTGAAATTTTCATTATTGGTAAATAAAAGAGATATATATAAAAAACATGATTATAAGGGTATGAGAACATGTGAATAACATTTTAAGAACATACCGTGCATTTTAGAGGTTATATACTTTATTCATGGATTAATCATTTGTAGTTCATAATAAATGAATCATAAGTGTGATAAATCAACATAAATCAATCATGAATCAGAGACCTATGTCATCTAATTTTATTTCCATGATAAACATCAAAAACTATTTATTGTTTCATGGTTAACTACCAAGATAATAAATATAGTTGATAAGGTTAAACCATCTTCCCATAGTGGATCAGGATGCACTAATTCCTATTTCAGATAGGATGAGCCTATATCCAAATGTCGATTACGACACACCATTTTCCCATTATGGATCAGGATGCAATCATTTCCCAGAATGTTTCAAGATTGACTCATTTCCCTTTTTGCATTATCATGCAAAAGTTTCCCACCATGGATCAGTTTTCACCTATTTCCAATTATAGATCATGCTCATTGACTTGTTTCCCACCATGCTATCATGAGATATAAATCTTTTCCCAATGCATTTGGGGGGGAGATATAGGTCTCACCTATCCCATAATTAAATCATACCAACATGTTCCACAATATCATGAACATTTATCATATATAAATCCCAAAAAACTAACTGGGTATCATTAACATGTCATCATATCATAATATAATGTAATGATATAGGTTTAATAATCATTTCATCATAACATAACGTGTGAAAAAACTAGGTTTCATAAGTGTCTTTCAAGGTATAACTCATACTAGAGTAAAGGGTTTCATAAAAAAATTAATCTTAAACATAAACCATTAAAGTTATTTATAATAATGGTTTACTTAGATATTATACCTGGTAAATAATATTCTATATCAAATTATGTCATATTAAATAGAGAATTTCATCGAATATTCACTTTTAGAATTTATTAAAGAAAATAACAGCTCATTGAAAATAATTTTTTAGGCATAATACATTTTAAAACAAAAGTTCATTGAAACCCATTTTTAAAACATATTTTTTAAGAATTTAAAATTGTTTAAAACATTTCTTCTTTAAAATATTCTTTCATATTTGAAACATTTTTTATATTATTAAATATTTTAAAAACCTTTTTCTTTTTAGATAATCTTTAAAACATATAAAGGAATCATTGAACGCAATTTTAAGAACATTATAAATTATAATAATTTTTAAAACTCTATTTACATGAAATTTACCTAGAAATATTTTTGTAAAAATATTTTAGAAAACATTTTTAGAAAACATGATTTTTGAATAATCATATTTCTGAATCAAGGTAGAAATAAGGTTGAGATTCATTAAATACACATTCTTAATTATATTAAGTAAAACATTGGTGGGAAATGGAAATATTACATGAAGATATCATTAATAACCAAATTATATTCAAATTAATTATAAATAATGAGATTTGGATTGTAATATTTCATTAATGGAATCATAATCATGAACAATCCCATTAAAAGATGAGATTGTTGAAATAAAATCTTTCTACATTTGTAACATTTCATCATAAACCACATGATAAAATAAAATCACATGAAGAATAAAATATCATGAAAATAATTATATTCATTATATAACATGTCAATGGGGTTAGTATATAATTCTCATAAAAGAACACTGTCTAATGAAAAAACATGTGTCTCAGAGAATGAAAATTATGACAAAATTACTTTATCGATTTGGTAACATTTGAACCGTAAACCCAATAAAAGATAGATCATAAAAATGGATATGGAAATACCTATTATATTAAGTATAATTATAATAAAATAATTTATTAGTATGTATATACCCCAAATAGAATTAATTGGTGGTGAATACCGCAGTTATCTTGTATAAAAAAGTGAGACTATAAATCCATTTCTCTTAAGTCTTCAGATTCTTCAAACACATTCAAACCTCTTGTATAATAAATATATGTTTATTATAATTCTATAATATAACCATAATGTCATATAATACCATGTATTATTTTATAATGACTTTATATTTCACGTTAATCAGTAACTCCATGATAAATTTATGTTTCCGGTAATATCCTTTTTATTTTTCATATATATTTTGACCTGTTATTTTTTGTTCTTATTATATGATCATAATTTAACCATTTAAAATTGTAAAAGGTGGTATAAATGGAATAAATAATCAGTATATATGTATTTATAATAATATATAAAATATATAAATAGTAATTCAAATACACTATTTATGGAGATGGTAGGTCATACGTAGGCATGAACATTGTTTCCATTTTCTTGCCATGTTGTGAAAGAAATAAAAGTTTGTGATATGTATAATAAAATATATATTAAATTTAAAATATATTTATTATATTATATATATAATATATTTTTATTTCACCAATGTGTAATACATTCCATGTAAACCATGAATGAATCACATATCTATGAGGAGACTGTAGTCCGTAAGTACAAAAACAATGTTATCTAATTCCAGAAAAACGTTAATCATGAAGGTATCTTTTATATAAAAATTTAGTGATCATAAATTCATCATAAATATATTTTATATAATATAAAAAAATTAATTAAAAAAATTATTCCCAACCTTGAGTTGTGTTAATGGATCAACGAACAACATCAGTTTTCATGGCAGCAGTCTGTCGTACACACAATGGATGATAGTGTATCCTTTTTTTATAGAAGTGTGTAATGTTTTTTGACATAAAATTAACATATTAAAAATTCAGTATATATAATATACAGAGATTATTATATAACCACTACATAAAAAATAATTTTAGGGTTGTAGAAATATATAAACCAAATGTGCTCGTTGAAGAAAGTTACCTCTTCTTCTTATGACTCCTTTTGGTTTGCACGAAAGGACAAGTTTGGATTGATTTATGAACAAAGTGATGATTCAAGTATTAGAGGACGGATTTTCAGATTTTATTTGTTTTTTGGATGATATAAGAGGCATGATAGGTGTGAATAATTGATGGGGTGATTTCTCATTTATAGTGGAAGAGAAGTGGTATTCTTGCAAAATATAAAGCTAAACACTATTGGGTGGTCTTATGTAAATAATGTTTCTCCAATAATCCAAATAATTATAACCAACAGGTAATATGGATGAAATATTTCCATAAATAAATTTTTTATATGTTTTGAATCCATTTATCCATTTAATATTAAGGTTTTCCCACTGTGAAATCCTGTTTTTACATTATTCGTTATAGTGATGTTTTATTATTTACATTAATTATTTTTTCAAAAGAAATTTAGTCCAATCTATAAATAATAAATTATTATGATTAAAAATATGTAATAAATTTTTAAAAATTAAAAAAATAGATGTGGAATAATATAATTTCAAAAAAATAATCATGTAGACATAGCATAATAATTGGTTTTTAAAGTGATAATGTTTAAATGTTTGAAATTTTTATATCCAATTTCAATGTGAAATTAATTTGAATGAACTAAATTTTATTAATAGATATAAAATTTATCTATATATACAATAAATATATAAAAATAATTAATCTATATAAATAAATTAAATGAAAAAAAATTCAATTAAAATTTAGTATTATTCATTATCCAGCCAAAAAAATGAAACACCACAAAAACAAATACGAATAATTTACTGAAATAAAATTTTAAATTTATTATTTAAAAAATTAATTTTATATTTCCAAATATAATACATATATGTTTCAAAATTTTATATAAAACAATTATTCCATTAAAAAGTGAAAAATAAATCTAGTAAAATACATCTTTTTATGCCTAAAATTGTATTTATACTTTTTTATGACTCCAAAACATGTTGGATGAATTTAAAATCATTTGATTAAATTTACAATATAAAAATTTCATTAATGGATCTCATTAATATTCATTAATTTAATTTATTAATGTATAATTACATTGTGGTAATACAAATAGTTTTTTCATAAAAATGAATTCATTATATTCAATTGGTTTTTGATTTATTTTTTGATTAGTTGATAAAATATAACTTATTTTTATAAACATGTGTAAGAAATTGTTTCATAATTTATTTAATATTATTCCACAATGACATTAAAATGGCTATCTGATTTCTACAATCTTATTTTAATAATAATATCAATAATATATTTATTTTGAGTAAAATTTAGTCCTATATATAGAAAAATCTATCATAGGAACTATGTATTGTTTTTACCATAAGTAAAATGTAGTTTTGTATGTAACAAAAGATTATATAAGTGTTTTTTGTAAATAAAATGTAACATGGTGTAGCTCACAATGCATGTCAGCAAAGAAATTTAATTTCTTTGAAAAATTAATAATTCATAAAATTTGAGGGTGTTATAGAGTTAACCATCAAATTGAATCCTCCTATCTAGAGGTAGATGTGAGAAATATTTATAAAAAGAAATATGGATAAAGATAACCTGTAGTATTATTATAGGAAAAAATTTATTCTTCTTCTTTAAGAATAATAGTGGTACAAGTGGTTTAATAGAGAAAACATGGATAAGGTCCATTCCCACTCTACATGAACATAAACTACACTCTTGGTCTAGGACATACATATCCCCTATAATAGTGTTGATGGTCATATTTCTCTAGTAATAATATGTTCTTGTTCTATAAATATTTCACCAATTAACAAATAATCACACTTGTTCTATTCATCTCAAAAATCACAAAAATTAAAATAATATTTTGTATCCAAAAACTTCCACGGGAAACTATAGGAATATCTAGAGATTATATATATTTAATTCCATGGGTATTTCATTGGAAAAAACTCATAGAATATTTTAACATATATGTATATACAAACTAAAACTTCAAAAAATATGAAGATTTTAGAATCTCCTATATGAGATAAAGAATAAAAATTTACAAATGTAATAAAGATCATACCTCATAGAGTCTAATGTCCCTATCCAAAATCAGTGTGTACATGATCCACAAAATAAACCTCACAAGGATATAATCAATGGACTTCCCCATAGGTCCAATACCATCTTATATTACTGAATTATGTAGATTCTACATCTACTTCTAAGGTTCCCTTCCCTTATCATGTCCAAGCATCCATGATCCCTTCTGCAATAACATCGAACAAAATCATATAAGTAGAATTATAATTCGACATCAATGACACTTTGGGACCAATTTAAATTGAGGAATAATATAATTTCATTTTCTACCACGGTTTTAATCACTAGAAGTACCGTATCCCTTAGAGGGAGCTTATAATCTCTTACTCCACTCTGGATGCCCCTTCATTCATAAATGAATGTCATTAGATATCAATTCCATTTTATTATAAGACGAAAAAATGATATTAGGTATGACACTAACTAATCCTTTGAGTTCTATAAGAATAACTAGTTCCTTATATTCCTCTACAACCATATCAATCATGTGGGATATATGATGCACAAATCTATATTTTTTTTGCTTAAATTTATAACATGGTGCCTCAATTTTAGTCTAAGGAAAATATTGAACATAACATCCTTATGCACCCCCATTCCAAACCAAAGGATGATAAAAATATATATAATCCAAAAAATGAAAATAAAATGATAATCCACTGCCTCTGAGAATGTCCTTGAAACATAAAAGGTCATATATCACTAACAGATAACTTGGATCCTTTAGCTAGTCAAATATTCCTTTTGAAATTTTTATACAATCATAAAATTTATGGGGACCTCAAGTTCCATGGAATCATGATGGATGCTAAAGCTATAAATATTACACAAAATTTACCATTTCCTTCACTTTGTTATGGGATCCTTCACACAGAACAATTTCTATCCAAAAGATTGTATCCAATCGAGGTTTTTATACTTGAACCACTGGACCAACTACTAATTCATGCTCAATTTTATCCCCCTAAATATCTAGTGGAACTACATGATATTCCTCCATTATGGTGGTATCATGACCTATATACATAGGTGGTCCTATGAGACATTTATGAGTCCACATGCTCTCAAATATTGAAACAAATGCTGAGAATCTATTTTAATGTCTTAAATAACTACATCCCTTGATTATTTAATATGCACATAAATAAGAACCAAATTATAGAGGTTCACCATTAGAGGACATCCACATATAAAAATATAACCCTTAATATAATCATATTCCTCTAGTACCATCAAATTAGTCATAGTCATATATATATATATCAAGGTATTGAATGATAAGGTTCAACAAATTAAATACCGTCTATGATTCACTAGGAAGGTACATAAAACATATTTCAACATGAATTTAATTAATTAAAACTCTATCATTTAAAAGTTATCATATACATTACATATGAACCTACATTACTACGTTTCATTCATAAATGATCCCAAATACCATAAACTATGATAGCACAATAACATGCATAATCAGAATGAAACATTAAAAGAATGATTGATAGTATTCATAAGTTACTCAATTTTCCCTTATAAATGAAAAGGTCTTGTGCATATATGAATCCCCAACCTATAATCAACAAATAGTATTATTTAAATAACATTCCAAAATTATATTTTAGAGAATAATAGGGACCCAAAAATGTTGGCCTTTGACAGCACTCTATAATGACCTAAACAAAATCCATGGGTGTGGGCCATAGATTTACATGACCAAATGATCACATGTCCATACTCAATAGGATTCCAACATGGGAAACGTCCTAAAGTTGTTTAAGAGAGACTATGAATTCATTATTAATAGTCGTGCATCACATAGATAGCCAAATATAATCAAAATGTCAATAACTTCATAATGATAGCTAAGACACAAAAGTTATATCAACATGGAATACAATGATTCATAAAATCTATTTTTACAAAAATTAAAAGTGTGTTCTATCTATACCAAGTGGGAGATAGAATAAATTAAGGAAACAATTCAACAATAGTCCAAATGTAATCCAAGAATCACCTCCATCACCCAACCTCCTCTTTCTTATATTCTTGATATAGGGCCCTTTCCCTCTATAGGATCCTTGTCTGTAATGTCTGCACACTCATCGGGGTTCATATAAAAGGTGTTAGTATGATACCAGAAGGAAATTACCAATATTTATTTAACATAAATGTGGTAATATATAAAGGATAATTTATTGTAAGTTAAGAAAATTCATAAATAAACAATCGTGTGCAATGACATCATCTGTTAACCATCCTTCCATGAACTCACACTCTACTTAATTTAGCACAATGTCATATGGAAGTTCATAGGTTGATATTTCATTACTAGATCACACAAACGTTCTATATATTGACATAATAGATTCATCCGAATTTTTATATATCCACATTCCACCATTAGGGAAAAAATCCATGCATACATATAATGGAATGTCATGTTATACATTTTAGGAGTACTTATATGGATCACCGAACCAATTACTACCTCATGGCTATTAACTTTCTCATGATGGTATGAACACCTAATTTGGTATGAAGACCTAATTTCTAAATGTTAATCGGTGTTTCCCATTGGTACATTGTACTAAATTCCTTGAGTCAAGGTCCTCTTTTTATATTTCAAGGATATAACCAAATTGATGGTATGTTTTATATTTTGACACTAATCCTCATTCCAATAATATCTATAAACTATTAATAATTTCACACATGCTCCCCCAATAAGTATCTGTGAATCAATTTCACATAAACTTTTTTTCTTGACGTCCAAATAAGATAATTACTAGGAATAAAAAAATCCATATATAAGAAAAAACATAGAAGGGAACCATAATTTCAAATAAATAATGGTATCACATTCCATTCTCACATAAACACACCCTTATGGTAATCACAAAAAATAATTATTAAATGGACCTAAGAAATGTACAATGTACAATAATAGAATTTATTCCCAATGAAATGAATTTTCATCCAGATCAAGACCATTAACCAAAAATCACTATATTACACCCAATATCATCACATGAGGATTATAGTCCTAAGATCCAAGAATAATAACATGGAAAGGGTGAGAATAAGATCATAATTACACAAAGAGAACCATTGTCACCGAGGAATCTAAATGGACGTAAAAGGGAGAGAAAGTGATCCCCAATTTATCTGGTTCCATATTCATGATCAATCTATGAATTATATACTAGATCATATATGAATCCATAGATATTTCCATGATTGAGAAAACATATGATTAATTCCTTGGAAAATTGTAATTTTACACTATATTTTTCTAGAATTTCCTTATAAAAACTAACATATTGAATAGATCCTCAAACAGTGATGATACAGGGTGAAATGAGTAACATCTTACCTATACTAACCCCTATATCTATTATAGATAAATTAGGATGAATTAAATTTATAGACATATCAAATAAGTACTACGAGGTTAAAGGACAAGTACTACACCAATTAAGTATTAAAAAGGTCTCCTTTTGCAAGCATGTGGCCCTTAATGGTAGGACCATGGATTCTAGTTGTTTAGCGTATAACTCTTCGAATGGTATATGCTATTTAATCATAGCACCAGCTAGTTAGTTCTTCTCTACTAATTATCTAGTGAGCCTCCCAAGGCTACAAAGACTCTATTCTAGCCATCAACATGCTAGTGATGCTATATTAGAAAACTAGTAGGCCTCCAATAGAATCAAAATTTCTAAATAATTCAATATTTCTAGTGACATCGCAATAGAAAATTCATCTGCAATGTCTCAATTCATAAATAATGTAATAAAAAAATCATTACATGATAAAAGAAAATCATAATATATCTTTTAATATATTGATTTTATAATATCTATCAATAATATTTTCAAACACTTGATACCCTTAAATCCCTTATGGTCACCCCTTTAAATTTTTATTGATCGACATTCAACAATATAGGTCCTCTATGGAAATACCCACACTATAAAAAAAACTAGGATTATATGATTAAATGGGTTTCAATTGTATTGTATAGATAATAACCCAAAGCAAAAACAATAAAACTCTAACCATGAACACAAGGTTTTTTTGAATCCTACTTGGTAGGATTAGTCATAATTGTATGAAACAAGCCCAAACCTAAACCTTGATCTCTTGTATAAATCCGTAGAGAAGAACCTCCTTGTTGACAATGTCACCCTTTTCCCTGGTTACTATATGAACATTCATGATCTAAACTGCTCCTGGAACTCCAAATAACCCTCTGATATGGCATACCCGAACCAATTCTTAAACCACACACATGTAAAAACACTCTACCATTTACCTTTTTTGAGAACATCTACAATACCACTAAATATTTCCCATCTATCCATATAAAAAACACTCAACATGAATTTTTCAATAGTATTATAGAAAATGATTAGTTTTATCTCACTAGTAGAACTCCACATATCCTATACTCCAAGTTTACCAAGATGAACCACTACCCCATATACCCTTTCAACAGCCTCCCTAGAATGAACTATATAACCATATATTCCTTCTATACAATGATACACTGCTAGTCACCTTAGTTTAATCGAACAAACAATAATGTCTTCCCTTAGGTTCATCTCAGAAATTATGCCCAGATTCGCCACAATTAAAAATGATGAAAGAGAAGGATAATTTATTGTTTTAAAATAGTATATCTCAACCCATACTCAACAAACCTAGCCATGGTTTCCTCATTCCTTGACAGAAATAGTTTAAACCACTAATGTTATATATAGTTAATTTCATATTTCATCACTAACGTCCCTCTCTTAGTTAGACCCTGAACTAATTAGACTATGTTACCATATGTTATCACAAAATAAATGATCATAATATTTTAACTAAAATCTCCTCCAAGATAACCACACATAATGGTCTACATAGATTATAATATTACACAATCCCGTATCTGGGGATTATAAAATATTGGTTACTAAATTCATCCTTCTCTCAAGGGGAACCTCCTAATTATCAATTTCAGTGTTAAACAACTTCTCTTAGAACTCAACATTCTAGGTTTCACCACCACCCATAAACAAAGGTGGCTTTGATAATTGAATCTCCCATGTTAGCTCTAACACAAAAATTTCCATTCATTTAGTATCTCTAAACATGGGTTTTTAACAAAATGTACGCTCACCTATATATGATCATCAACCATATGAAATAGTGTAAAAAGGGGCTCAGGGTCAATCATCGGTGGTATATTCACACCCATGGCCTTATATTGCTTCCTTAGAGGATGTTATGGGGCGTTCCTCTATAATGATATACAAATTACTCAAAACACATTACTATCTCAAATTTCAATATCAAAGATTATGAAATGTAGTAATAATCATAGAATCTTGCTGCTCTATATACACATAAACATGTAATACAGTCTCTGAACCCAAATTCTCTCTATATCCTTGTCAATACATTATCTAGGTCATCTTCAAGTGCACATTTTATCAAAATTATTTCATTTCCATTTACTACTAACTATATATATAAAAAATTGTTTCATTAAAATAAAATTCAAATAATTTATTACTGAGATAAGTATTTTATAAGTTTCTATTATCGTTTAATTTAATTGATAACATCTAAGAAATAGAAAAATTAATCCCCATAATCAATAAAACCCATTTGAAAAAAACTTATGATAATATGCACAATCAATTTATATATAAAATCCCAATATAATATTTTATTAAATCATTAAATAACTTACCCCTACATCGAAAATTGAATAACTAATAACATACAAGAGGATAAATGTTTTGTAAATCCTATATGAAAAATATAATGAATGAACATGTACATTAAATTACAATGGAAATATGGGTGAATTTTACTTTAGATAATTTAATGAAAATGTTAATATAATTTAAAATATAAAAATTATTTAATTTAATAAAAATTAAGAAAGTGAATTGATAATGTGATAATGGATAAATCAAATATGTAGTAAATAGTTAATATTTAATTTTAAATATTATAGAAATGTATATATCAATATTATAAATTTTTTTGTGTTTATGGTGGAATGATTCCATTTTCGAAAGTAAATAAATGACAAAATACTATTTATAAGGGTTTTTTATAAGGCTCGATGTGAGACCCTGCGTCTACCTCCCAAGAACTTATTGGTAAGTAACTTAAATCCATTGATCTTAGGAATGATCAAGAAACATGTCCCTCTCAATTTTCGATTGTGAGAACCCTATTGGACTTTTCTATCAGAAAAGTATCCCATAACTCCCATTTGATAATAGATAAGTGTTTGTAAAAATTGTATGGAATTGAGATTGGTTTTCTTGAAAGACTCATTAGAATGTCTCCCACAAATATCTTAGAATGATGACTACACCTTAGGGTAAGTGATTTATGTGAAAGTGTGAGAACATTTGAGACATGGATAAATGTAATTGTCTCTTTTTTTGAATTATTATAAATATTATAACATTGTAATTGAATCAACTAGAGATAGTCATTAGGATAATATTTTTACTTCTAATTCACAAAGGGAGTATTTTTTTAAGCAATAACTGGGCCGAGAATATCTAGTAGTTCATCAGGTGTGATGAATCCAAATAAGACCTCTATAATTTTATAATTTTTCATAATTAATTATGTCTTAGAATTTAATCCATGATGCCACCAGTTACATAGTAGAAACCACTAGGTAGCCAGTTGGCTTTTGGAAACTAGTTAATGTTGTAAGTCCCCCTGGCTTTCTAATACACCTCTACTGGATTGATAGTGGACTCCTATAGTAATTGAACTATGCTTCCTTCAACATAGTATGGTTGGTTGGGATTCACTAGCTGGAAAAAGGGAATTCTATGCATCTATGATGATGTTATCAAGTCACTAGTGGTCCAGTTCCCATTCATCGATAATCTATGGGTGTCTGCACTACTCCATTATTGTTAGGACTCTAACATTCTTCATCATACTTCCTTATATAGATCATATAAGAAGATTCCATATTATTCAATCATGACACAAGAATAATTTAATCATTCTATATTACATTCAAATATCATTATGATTCTATTAATTTAATAGTCCTAAAATTTACAAAAACAAGTAAACTCGTAAAAATGAAATCATTTGAAACATATGTGGAAATTTGTGATCATGAAAACACTATGAGAGAGATGTAAAATAATAACCATATTTTTATAGTCACAACTAAATAACATCAAAATTATAAATTAAGATAATATCAAGATCAATAATATAAAAATGTAAATCAAGGAATCAACTAGATATATTATAATATCAAACAGAACTATAAATCGAAACATTCAAATGTATTTCCAAGAATAATACAATTCACACAAAATTAAACAATGCCAATATGGTAAAATAAAATAAAATCTATAAATCTCAAAAACATCTAAACATTTAAAAAAACAAAAATGTAAATTATTTAAAATATTCTCCCCCATTAAGTTCCAATAAATAAATAAAATTGTCTCTCATTGAGATGGAAAGAATCATCCTTAAATATTTATTCCTTTTTTTATTAACAAAAAAAGAAGAAAATTGGAGGAAGGATAAACTGATGAAAAACATGAATACAAAACTCAAGGTAGACTCACTAAAAATAAAAATTGAGATCAAAAAATAAGTTTCAAGAGATGAAAAGATATTAAATAGAAGAAAACAAAATGATTTTGGAAACACATCTAAAATTAAAAACACCTTCGTAAAGTATATATAGAGGGAAAATGAAAATATGTTTTAAAAACAAGGAAATAATATTTGAAAATAAAATATATAATAAGTATAAAGAAATAAAAAAATATGAAACCTTTAATTAAGGAGAAAGATGAAAATAAAATTTATATAAACCTCTCCCCTAACACAAAATTTGTTGAGAAATGGTTTTACCTCTATTGATTTCAAAAGCATGATGAAATTCCATTGAATGGAAAAACATTCTACTAAATAATCCAACAGATCTAAAAAACAATTTTTTATAGTGATAGTATTATATTTATAATATCTTAGTATTCATTATCCTTTATGGGAGATTAAAAAAATTGAAACATATATAGTCCATTAGCATAATTATCCATAAAACATTAAAAAATCAATTAAAAAGTATTTTTTTAAAAACTAAATCATAATGAAAATAATTACACATTTTTGGAACGTATAATTTTTGTTTTTTATAAATACGTTATAAAAATCATTGAAAAAAATTTCGAAATAAAATAAATATATTAAGGATGATTTATGAATTAATAGTAGATTAGGACCCCCACCCACCCCACTCATATTATGGAACAAATGAGATAAATGGATCTTATGAAATATTAAATAAAAATATAAAAAAATAAATTCATGTTCTAAAAATAACTTCAAACAAAATAATCATTTCGAAAATATTTAAAATAAATTACAAAGAGATAAATCATGATATCCATGGATCAAACAATTCATCATAATTTAAATATAAAAAAATCACTATTAATGAATTAAAAATGATAATTTTATAGAGTCTTACTAAAAACATAATTGAGTTGATATTCTATCCCAACAAATCCCAAACCGGAAATCAATTTTTTGTATGTGATATCTTAAAAATAGTATATAATATCATTGTGTTTTCTAAGAGAGTTTTGGAAATTATTTATAGAGTTCTTGATGGAACTAATGTTATCAATTTAAATAGGGATATGGTGAAATGTAAGTTTTATTTCTGTGAGAGTGGGATTCATCCAATTTTTTTGGGAAAAATATCTCCCAACATCTCTATACTAATCTTCGTCTAAAAAAATAAAATTATTTGTTTTATTCATACTACTCTATAAGAAGATTTGTTTTACAATTAGGTGTAAATTTCCCAATAATACATTTTCTTCAAAATAACAAAAAATAATTCTGATTGATTTAATATGGGATTCCATTGTATTTGATAGAAAATAAAAAAAATAAAAAAAATTGAACCACATATCATGTAAGGTTTCAGTAAGGTAAAGTAGATTACTAATAATAATTCTATAGAAAATGTTTTCAACCAACATATTTACTTCATAAATATTTAGCTTACATGTTATTCACTTGATTTTAAAGATTTCCTTATCATGATCCATGAAAAATCATCTTATGAGTTCATTTAAGTATTTTCCTTGGTTAAAAAAATAAAATTATTTCAATTTCAAGTTGGACACAACAAAAGAATTTGAGTTCACCGATATATCTCATTAAAAATTACTTTTTTATTATGTAAAAAAATTAAAAACAAATTGAATCATTTTTGGATCCAAAAATCAAATAATCAATACAAATTTAGATTAGTAACATATAAATTGACACGGGTTTTAGAAAAGGATAGTTTAGATGATTAAATTTTAAATCCATTTTATAAAGGATAATTTAAAAGACATTCATATCATGAATAATGGGATTATTTTAAATTATAAAGATATTTAGTTAGTTTGAAAATAGAAATTGGAAAATGTGGATTGTAAAAAAATAGGTTTATATTTCAAAAAAACATGTTTGTTAACAAAACATTTTAAAAGGAAAATTCAAAATCCATTTCAAATTATTTTATTTTAATATGATAGTCTAATTACCAGAATATTCTATTAGATTCTAATTTTTTTATGGGTGAAATTATTTCTCCATAAATGATTATTTATTATTATTTATAATTTTTATCTACTAAATAGGATTTATTTATAGTTATAATATCAATATAATCTAACATATTCCTAAAAATAATTTAGTTCCTTTGGTAGGATGATCTCTAAGTCATTCCATGAGAGCCCATATATCAATTCAACTTAATTGAATTTGTTCCTATTTTCTTAGAAGAAACTAATTTTCATCAACAAGGGTATCATTATGGTTAGGGTTTTTAAGTGGGAGTAAAATACAATGTGTTCCACATCATTTATGTCCAATGTTTTATTATGACCACATTCAGAAAAATATACAGTGAAATTTTTTATGATATGATATTTAAATTTTTTTTAAACAATTTGGTCATGAATTTGATGAATATTCTTGTTCTTCTTCAATTTCATTTATTTAAGTATTTTCTTTTAGAACATTATTTTCAAAAACAATTTGAGAAATTGTTTTTTGGAAAATTTTTATTAAAAGAAATATGGATTTAGTCTTCAATATATTACTACAATTGTTAAATACTTGGTGTGCATTTCTTGAGTTGGAGTTCCCACTAAATGTACATTCATTGGACATAGAATCAAAATTTCAATGATTTTCTGTAGTATAAATATAACATTCTAAACCAAAATTAAATAAAAAGAACATATTTGTGTTTTATTCAAAATATCATAATGGGTCTTTTTGAGGAAATGAAATGTGAGAAAGTCAATAATTAAAACATATTTTTTACTTCTAGAATTAGCCAAAAAAATATTTTTAAATACTTAATTTATTTAAAATATTATTTATGATATATTGGATAGTTAAATTTGTCTACTATGTGATACAATTTAAATGTCGAGTATAAGAAGATAAAAAATAATTATTTTATCCTTAATTAAAACATAAATAATTAAATTCTTTATTGTTAAATTATCCATCATGAACTAATTCAATTGAAATAATTGAAAAAAAAATCATTTTGAAACTTTTTATAAAAAATTATGAAGGAGTTTCAAGATTTCATTTAATGGAATATTGAATAATTTCATTTGAATATTATAATGTCATTAGGAATTAGAAAATTATAGTATTTTCCACTAATAATTTCAATATTATAAGGTTTGAATAAATTAAGACAAATTAAAACAGTACATTTTGAGGAATATTTTTTTCAATTTCAAATAGAATTTTTGATGCTTACAATATTATAATTCTCAAAAAAATACAATATCTTTTAAATGATGTTTATAATGATATAATTCTAGTTGATAATAGTTCACTCTAACAAGTTAATGTGTTAAACAATGAACAAGGTTTTCATTCCAAACACAATACTCACAAACTAGAGTACTAAAACACTTGAATTTTTTTCTATTAATAGATTTTAATATTATTATATATACATTTCAGAAATGATTTTTGGGAAACAAAATAATTCCTTTTTAATTTAAAACTTTTAAAAAACATTTTCAAATGAAATACTAAAATCATTATCACAAAATTGACCAATTATTAGTAGAATAATATTTAAAACATTAAAAAATAAAACTTTTTCAAAAATATTTGACTTACAAACTTTGATGGTACCTTTATATATTTCCATACCTCTATAATCATCTCTTAAGATTAAGTGACGTATTTAAAATATATTTAATTAATTAATTTTATTCCGGTTTACACACATGTCTCTTTATAAACCAATATGTTGATACTATAGTTCTTATTTGTTATTTCTTATAAGATACATTTCCTATAAAATAACATTTCTAAAGGTTTTGGTACCAAGATGAACATTTGTATACACATGTTATCTAATAAAGACTTTAAAATATGGATTTTTTATTATGATATTTTATTTTAAAATTAATTTATGAAAGGGGAATTTATTTTGGTCTCCCATATGAGTTATTCATGGAATCAAATTAATGAATAAAATTTATAATTATTTTAAAATGATTAAATAATATATTTTACAATATAATTTTATAAAAAGTAGTTTTTTTAGAATCCTTGTGGTGGTTTCTTTATAAAAGAAACTAAGATGAACCCATTTTATTCAATATCCTTGATTGAACAAAATTTTATATAATTTTTTCCCCATTGGAGAATTTGAAAAAGGGAGATTTTGAGGTCATTAATTGTGGATTAAATTTCATTATCAATATGTTCCATAAAGAAACTCATACATAATTCATGTAAAGTGAATGAAGAATTTGAATCTATGAACTCAACACATGCACTCCACATTGTGACTTTTTTAGAAAATTTCCTTTTTTATTTTCTATAATAACATTTTTCAGATGGGGCGCCCCTACTTTTTGAGTCCTCTATTTTTAAATTCAATGAATGTCACTTATGGTTCCATATATTGATATAACATTTGGGATTAGTTGTCAAATTTATCCCTATAGAATAAATTTTTCTTGTTCATGGAATGTTGAGTATGGTCTAAAACATCACCTTCAGATGAGAAATAATTGATAGACTTGAAGGTGGTGGTTTTATTTGTATCATTAACATCATTTTAATCCATCTATTCTTGTCATTTAACAATTATTTCATGAGTAAATTGGGATTTGATGATTTCTTCCCTAGGTATTTTAAAAAAATCCTGTTTTTCTTGGATTTTTATGACTTGGGGATCCCATGAGTATTGTAAGAACCATATGCTTTTCTTCACAAAAAAAATATATTGATAAATCATCACCTAGAGACATTCTACCACTGAAAATGATTGTAATACTCATAAAAATTTTTATAATTTCTTCAATAGGATTCATAGAAAAACACTCAAAATCATGATGAAACATATCCAATATAGTGTATTTTACTTTATTTATTCCATCTTGTGGGATTATTGGAAATTTCCATAATTATAAATTAATTTTTAAAACATAGTCATGAATACAATAATTATGCATCACTATTTTCCCCAAAGCGTATCTAATACTATGAAAAATTATTAATATTTTTTTTCTCGTATAGGAAAAATCAGTTCCATCCAAAAGAGGATCATGAAAATAATAATTAGATACCATAATAAATAAATAAATATTTGAAATCAATTATGATTTGAATAATATTGTTTTCCAAAAAAATCCTAAAAAGTTAAAACATTTACTAAAAATGCAATGTACTACTATGATACAAATTGTTTCAAAGTAGAAAACAGACAAAGGGGGATAATTTATATTTTAAAAATTTAAAAAAATGATAAATATAAAATCAAAGACAGACGAAATTGGAAAAACTAAAATTATGAAGTGAAATAATTGATAAAGTGATTATTGATAAATAGAATTCATATTAAATTGTAAATATTTTAGAAGATTATCTAAATAAATTATTTAACTGGACATATGAAATTTTGAATATCATTATTTTAATGATTCAAGGAATTTTAGATGATGAGAGAGAAGGTACACAACTATTGAATTATAGTTGAATCTTATAGGAACTCACCACTACTAAATTAACTAATAACTTATTGGTGGGATTCGACTAGTTGGCCTGTAGGTTTTTACATTTTAGCTACAGTTTTCATGGCTTCGGCTAGTTGGGATCTCTGCACTAATCCAACATCAAATAAAGCCTCTCATTCATCCTATTATTTCATTATAAGTATCATTCAAGTTATTATATATTAATATAGAATTATAATATATAGGTTTAATCATTTTACAATACATCAAAATATCATCAATATTCTATTGAATTCCTTCACATGGAATTAAAAATTAACATTGAAAATCACCTAAATGAAATTTTTGGAATCATAAGTCATTTTTTCCATTAAGATACATTCTCAGAGAGAGATAAAATAGAACAAACTACTTCATTAAAACTTATAAAAATACCAAACCCCATATATTATAAATCACAATCAAAATTGATAACTTTCAATAAATTAACGAAATCATAAAATCAAAAACCAAGATTAAGAGTCTCATCCCTAGTAACTTGGACATAAATTATACATGGATTAGTTATTCCCAGGTACATGATAAAAACAATCTTTAAATACATCTTATATATTGTCTACCATTGAAAATTTTCGATAGAAAAAATAATAAACATGGATTGGATAACACTTTATAACATCCCCTATGCATTTTTCTACTTATCTGACCAGATCTGGTCACTATTTACCACTATTGTACTTCCCCATATATAAATTCTTGGTGAATGATGTGTGGTTATCACTATATCATTAGGAGATTATATCTCATAGATCAATTAACCACAAATAATTTTTTAAGTAACATAAATAAAAGTGATCCAGAAAAGTGGTCATTAATCAACAACCTAGATAAAGACCCATAAAAAATAATTCAACCCATGTAATGTTTTATTGGAAATTTGTACATACCATAGAAGAATAAAAAATATATTCAGGGTCCCCTATTGTAGGATCAAATACATAAATGCCCAAAAAATTGAAAATAAACATATTTGGGAAGAATAAAAAAATGGCCCATACACAAATAATATTCTAAACCCTTATACTATATATAAGATAATAAAATAAATCATCCAACATATGTACATTTACATTAGCCAAACCTGAAACCATGCAATCCTCTTGGGTTCCCACAGTTTATGGGTTATGTTGTGATTAAAACATAACAATCCACCAAAAATATTTTATCCAAACATCCATTATAAATGTTTCATTTATTGATATTCGCTAATAAATAATTGTTAACATATATAAACAAACCACTATCAAACCTCATATTCCTTGGTGACACACATGTTTGACATTATCTATATTATCTAGTGTTATTCATTGAGACATGCTACATCATTATCATTGGGAATAGTTCTTCACCCCAAAACCACATAAAAATAACTACCCATGGAGAAATAACACAGGCATAAGAAATATCTCATTTGTCTCAATCACTTAGGGGGAAAAGTACCCCACTATATAAACATATCCAAATTATTATCACCTAAGAGGAATGTTATCACTGCCTAAAACCTTCTGGGAAATCATCTCTTAATGTTTGTTGTATCTATACACTAGAACCAAATCAAATATCACATCCTGGTGGGGAAGAAGCATCCAACTCTAGAAGCATCTAAAATATGATCACTCATCGTAGAAATATTACCCTTGACATGTATTATCTCAATATTCCATCATTTAATCACCCATGTGAGAATAGAGCCCATCCCCTTAATTATTATAATCATATAGATTGTCATTCCAAAACTATATGAGATGTTAATCACAATTCATAATTAAATATAAAAAAATGAAATTGTTCAATGTTTACCATCCCAGTCTTACGTCTTAATATTAATTTCCCTAGGTTATCAAATTCCAAAACATTGTCTCATATCCATATTAACATAGTGATACCACCATTATATTTTATACCATCCACATGTTCTCGTCATATGAATTATTACATGGAATGGTTGTTTGGTTTACTCTATTGTGATTTCATATTGAGAACATCACAGTATTCCTACCACATTTATCATACCATTTTTTTAAGGAACATATAACTTATAAACCATACTCTATGGATATGAATTTATTTTGAGACCCCTCATAGACTATAAAATTTGATTCCCACATGAAAGAGAAGTGTGTTCTTTTTAATTAATATTTTTTGAAATGTGAACATTAGGACAGGGTAACTTCACATCATATTCCAATATAATGGTATTTTTATTCATGAATAACATAAGTAACCTAAATATTATTATTATAGGAACTAATATGTTGAATATCTACCGTTAATCCATACATTAGTGTATTAAATTGAATAATCCATTGAAAACCCTACAATTGGGAAAAAGTGTCCATAATCGAAACAATACCATGAAACAATGATAGAATTCATGTAAGAATTGAAATTAGTTATGGAATTCCATCCATATATCTTTTAGATCAATAAGAAATCAAATTAGTCAAATAATATAAGAGAAATTACTTAAAAAAGTTTCAAAACCGAGTTCTAATACTATAATTTTGCATACCCAAAACAATTCACCTCAAAGTGGAATAGAACAAGAAACCGCTTACCTTAGGTTTCAATCCTATAATAGTTATAAAGGTTAATTTCCAACCCATTTATATGGTGGTGTATCTTCTTTTCCATTTAATAAAAATCCATGTGGTGAGCCTTAGACCCATAAGCTCGTCAAAAATAAATCTTGGAGGGTGATGACCAAATTAGAAAATATCATTATCATAGGAGGTGTGTGATGTTTTAAATTGTATCATATACTTTTGACATTGTACATTCATGTAATGACATTGGTCCCACCTATGCGATGGCTTCCAATACCACATCAGATGTGGAGAAGAATAAATTATCCTTTTATATGGTGGTTTAGATAATATACACTTCTAGATACATTTTTTAGTAGGGGATATACCAGTAAAACAAAGAAAAAAGTATGTGTGGGTGAGTCCTAGGGATAAAAATATCTTCTTCCATGGGGTTTTGTGTTAAAGTGAATTTTAACTATTATATTATTTTCGTTAATTATTTATCGGATTAATAAGTAGTATATACATAAAAACAAATTACGTCATGATCTCATCTAATGTGTTTATGATAAATCAATTTAATATTTCCCATTAAATTTATTACGATAATAGACGTGGATCATGTCAATATTTTGTTAACTGACTATAACAATATTCTTATGTCCTTTAGTTAGATAAATATACTTATACATAAAATATATTAGTTATGTTGATAAACTCCTTTATTTTTTAAATCAAATGAATATCATGAATTCTAACGAGTCCCAAATATGAAAAATAATAAATGTTTGTAAAATGATAATCCAGATATATTTCTTATGTTCCTATATTTTTAAAACACCAAACCAAAATAGCACTCTTGATCACCATAGACTGGAAACCGGATCCATGAGTATCATGTGAAAAATATGAGTGAATTTCCATTTATAAAGTATAACAAATAAATATCAATAAACAAAGATACATAAGAAAAAAAATATACATAACACATATCATGATAAAATCTGACCAATAAATGAACACATAAAATAGTAAAATAGATCTACAAAAGAATCAACCAAAGGAAAATTAATTGTTAAACTACTCCGTATAACACACATACCAATATTATATCACCACCTCTATATCCATGTTCTTGATTCGTGGTCAATCTGAAAATCTATGGCAAAAACAGAAGGAAAATAATATTAATAAAATATGTTGCAATATACACAACAAGTTATTCATATTGGGTGTGACATGAAACATTTATTGATACCACCATGAATAAGTACATTCTTATTTCATTGGAAATATTTTCAAGCTAGTTTGAAACTACAGATATAAAAGTAAAAAAATTATATTAAGAAAAACTTCTTATCATGATTCACATTAAATGAAACTAAAATTTTGAAATAAAAATACAAATAACTGTAAAGAACAACAAAATATGTGATATAATAAGATGTCATTATGTAAATATCCCTAGGGAGATAAGTTAATATAACTCTAGGATCCTTGTACTAACTCATTTTAAATTCCATGAATACATAAATATAGAGAATCTAGTATCCAATGTTGAATCTAAAAAATAAAGTATATAAAAAAGATAAAGAAAAATACAATACTAGTGGTGGATCAATTGTAATACAAGATGTAGATTCTTCATAACCTATAACGAAATCTATAGATAAATATTAAAACCTCGAATGGTATTTTTCCTAGGACATTTCTTAAGTACAAGAGGAATTCCATAGGGATTTAAATAAATTCTTGAGTTTTATATAGATCAAATTTTATTCAAAAACCCATAATTTGATAATATGATATCATATTTATTAATATTAAATATTTATTGTCACATAATAGGGAGAGTTATATTAATGTACTAAAAACTGAGACATAGAGAAAATAATATTATCGACCAAACACCCCATTTTTTCAAAAAATTACTTATTTAAAATATATCAATAATTTATGATAAATCATAATAATTAATTGCATGTAAATAAACCAAGATAAATTAAATTATATTTTCATAATATTTTTAACAAAAAAACTTTAGTGCATACCCTTAGAATAAAATTTTACTTTACAAGACATCCCTTTCATTCAAAATGATAGATAAAAATATTAAAAAATATTTCACATCCATTATAATATATATAAATCCATTTCAAAATAAATCTTAATTCCCTATAAAATTTTGTTAAAATTTATTTGAACTCCTTTAATTCATGAAAACTAAATCGGAAAAATTTTAGTGAATAGTTCTTTGAAACACCCTTAACTAAATTTAAATTATGAAAAGAAAGCAACAGAAACTAACCAAGGTCGATTATAAAAGAATATAATTCTATTCCATGATTTTAAATACAATTTTAAAAACTATTTCATGTGTAATGTTGTTATTGAAAGGGAATTTAATTAAACACCTTCCTAACAATCTTTTGAAAAACAACTATGCCTCATAGGCTCCAACGTTTCCCCATAAACATGTGTTGTCCCACCCATAGGGCCCACCAAAAAGCCATAATATTACACCAGACTATTGAGTATCTCCATATTCCAACATATGTTCTTCCATTTTCAGTTTTTATTATGTGAATATAGTCAAGGATATTTCCTTACTGGTCCAAAATCTTGACCATTACTGAAGGAAATATTTTTCTAACAATGAAATTCTAATCTAGTAGGCTCTTGAAGACAAAGGTGATCCTTGTTGACATGTTTTGTAACAATTAATTTTAACCATCAAAAATTTCATGTTATTGTATTAACACCCCCTATAGAAATATTCATCATGGTAAACATGTTTACTAAACCCAGATAGTTAAACAACACATCCATCATGGTTCCTCCTCAAAGGGCATTGTAACAACATTTCCCATGCATATGCCTGGACTAGTAATCAGACTAATGATTGCACCATCAGGAAAATACATGTTATTCTGAGATGATTTTTTCTCACCCACACAAACCTAAGGAATCATACATGGAAGTCACTAATCCCGATCACTAATCAAGGAAAAACATTATTAACTATGGAGTTCTAATTAGGTAGGCTCCTAGAAATAAACGTGAACTTCATTGACAAGGGTAATAACATTTATCCTTATAATCCATTAAAATTTTGCGATGTTATATTCACCCCACACCACCCATTATATACCAAACAATTCTCTTTATATACCATATATATATACCTAGGTAGGTCCACCACACATCCTATAGGGTTTCTCCACTAATACGATTTTAAAAACTGGTCCACGAAGTCACCATAGTTTCCCTATAAGAACATGTTATACCCTTCATATGGCCCACACCCATTATTTAATGGGTCAAAGGATTAATTCAATTCCCAAATTCCGGAACACGGTCATACATTGTGTGTTTCCCTTTATAACATAGACCATGGTTAACTACCCATGAGGTCCCTCATCCTGATCACTACTCCAATACAAACCTCTTTAACTATGTATTTATAACAAGGTAGTTTCCTGTAAATAATGGTTCACCATATTGATATGGTTACTAAAATTTATCCCTCTAAAACATTAAAATTCAATTGTGTAACATTCTAAACCATGAAATCAGTAATAATTAATGATGAGGAGTGGTTACCAATGTCTATAGAATCATTTCCAATCAAAATTACCAATTAAATATGGTGTTTTTCATGACCTGGGAAACCCCAAATATTTCTTTGGAAAAAAAATTAGAAGTGGAGTGATCTTTATAAAGTTGTAAAGATGATAATAAGAGTACGAAGAATAAAATGTAACCTAATGTGGTACATACCTGATGACCTCCCTAAGATTATTTTAAATGGGGAGGAGAAAAAAAGTTGTGGGAGAGAATTCTCCTGCTTCCATTTTGGGCCTCATCCTAAAATAGAAGACATAGTATAATCACCTCCAACAAAACAAACAACTTCTCTAATGATAAAAATTATAATAACAAAATTAATTACCTTAAAAGGAAAATTCACATTTTGAATAATTGTGTTACAACAATGATAATAATTATAATAATATTACAAAATAAAAATATATCACCAATTAGACATATATTTTAATAGAGAAAATATGTCAAATTATATATAAAATCCATTATAAAATATAAAACCATATATAATGGTGAATAACATCATCATGATAATCTATAATTTTATTATGAAGTGTCTAAGGAGGTCGGGACATAAAAAATAGAGTATTTGTTCATCCAATAGGGTGTCATGATTATCTTTAACATTTACAAAAAATCTATTCTAAAATAGTTTGACACTCAATGTATCTCTATATAAATTGAAATTTGTTGGCTCAGATAGTTACTCCTAAAAATCCTCAAACGAAGTGGGGATTGGACAATATGTAAGATTAATCCTCCAAGTTACTATTACATAACTATAAACCATAACCCAATGACTAAATATGATTTATAATATGTATGAAAAGGTATCAATATTAATAATAATCAAGATATAATTACTTTATGACCACAAAAAAATTAATATTTCAAAAAAAAATCTTTTCCAAAAATTATTTCATTATAATAATGAAAATTTATTAAATTGTAAAAGTGGGTTTCTAAAATTCTTCTTAGTGCAATGCTTCATACCCTGGGAATCCTTCTTGGGCGGGACTATTGAAAAATAAGTTAATTATTGATAAAAAATAAACACTATTTTAAAATAAATAACTTTTTAACAAAATAAACAATTATTTTTATTATGGACTACTTAGCTTAAAAACGTTTCCATTATGAAGAGAAATCAATGGGGGAAATCCCAGCTATAATTAATCAAGATAACAATAAGAAAATAGGAATCATGGTTCCACCATCCATAACCTAGTTGTGGTGAGTCTCTCCCCATAATAAAAAAACATAAAAAATCCTAATTAGAATATAATAAGGAAATCAACAAACATAGTTATTCTATTTTAATTATTCATTAAAATATAAAATTTCAAAAAATCTATATTAAATAAAAAAATTACATATTGATATAATTTTCTTTTCAAAAATAATAAATTTTAAACTTCCTTAATATTTTAAATCCCTAAATATAGATAAATAATTAAGTGTATTAGTTGAAAAATAATTAATAAGAAAATAATGGTCATATTTCACCTTTCCAATGTTTTCCACTAAAAGTCATTATACGTAGATATATTGAATTTTTTGGTACACAAGTTCCCACATATAAAAAAGGCACTAATATATAAAATCATATTAATTACCATTAAAAAAAGTTATCTAGTAAAATAAATAATTTATTCCTATCTGGGAAACTTATTCAGTGCCTGTTAAATTGAGTTGAGCTTCATTCCATGTAATGGAGTCCTAATAAATTCAAACAAATACATTAATATAAATATGATACAAGTAAATACCTGGCACAATGCTACTTAATTTTTATTAATTTTGTAGTCATGTTTATTTTTTGTTTATTAAGAGTGGACTATTCACAAAAAAATTGCAGTTTTTGGTATATAGTACATGTTACATGGTAATAGGGAACAGTTTTCCAAACCATATGATAACCTCATTAATTTTAAAGATCTTACTTAATGGTTATAAAAAGTTTTTCCTTAATCATGTGTAATTTCCATGTGAGTTTCCCTAGAAGACAAGTGGATTGTGTACAATATGAAAAAAATTTGGTAAATCGGGTAAAAAAATCATATATTGTGTTTATCTATTTAAAACTTTCGAAATTATAGTTTTACCCTTCAATAATTGAAAACAAAGATTGTTTCCCTCTTCCTACCCTCACCCTCACTCCATCTCTCAATCAAACCATCACTATGATGGTATCTCTATTGTGTGACCTCCAACTCTCCTCCCTTAATTTTTTAAAAACTCTTACACAAATTCTTGGTGTAATCATCCCATGTTACATTTTCTTATCCTTCTCCTCCTCCTCCTACTTCTCTCCCATATATCTTGGTTTCACTTCCCCCATTATATTGCACATAATATAGGTTGAATACTAAAATTATTTCTTTGTTACTCTAACTTATTATTGGAACCAATGTCTGGTGTGTCCCATCATGAAACCCATTATAGCACGATTCAAAAAAGGTGGTGACATTCATACCCATTTTACTTGATTATGATCTTTTGAGGTAGGAAATCCTTTGTAAAAACCATTAAATTTGAAACTATAATTTCGTGAATATTTTATTGGGTTTTTCAATATTTTATAATTTCAATATTTTTTAGAAAGTATCTAAGATGGCTGAAATTTGAATCATTTATGTTTCCATGTTTTAGTGAGATTCCGTTGTGGATTTTCATCAATGAAGCATATTCTTAAAAAATTGATATTTGAAGCACCCAATGTTCATGGTTTTCCTTTAAAACATTTTTATTTATCCATGTTGTAATTATTAAGTAAGTATAGGTCATTAAAATTGTTTTACTATGAATTCATAATGGTATATTTTAATTTCTTATAATTCCATTAAGATATTTCAAACCCTTTAGTATATCAAAATTATATTATTTACACACACACACACACACACACACATATATATATGTATATATGAATAGATTCCAGTTTTTAACATATTCACACAATTAATTTTTAATATGTGAATTGGTAAAATGTAAAATTTTATACATATCAAGATGTATATGTGTCTAAGTAAGAAGTTTGGGTTGGAATATGAAATATACGATTTAAACTTCAGTTTCTAATTGATCAATGTCTATTACTAAGATGCTTAGTCATGATTTACTCTTTCTGAATATTTATGAAGATTGAGGTGAAAACTAATTTAATCCTAGTATGTTTTTTTTGGACTTTTATTGATGTCATTGTCATGTTGGTACGAATTTGTGAAACGGGATTTACATGGGTAGTACAGGGAGGTGAGGTGTCATTGTATAATTTATTTTTATTTCCATGTAATTAATAATTGGTTTTTTCAACAACACCACAATTATGTATTCTAGTTATGGTCATTAAACATGTGAATCATGGGTACCTATGTGTTCATACTAGGTCTAGTACACAAGGTGAGCCAGAAGACCCTCAACATAGTCTTCCTAGTATAACTACACTAAAAAACTGTCTAAAACATGATATGAGTTTTTACCATTGGATCATTGGTCCATATCATTCAGAAAAAATGTGAATTGGAAGGGATATATAAATATTAAATACTAGAGTAAAAGGATCCTAGGACCTTGATTATCCTATATACTTAATAATTTCCTATTGTGATTATTTTAATTTGCTTCAGTTTCTATGGTACTACTTTTAAATTCTATTATCCATGTTTCCCCTAGATTTATAAATAATATTTAGCTTCTTCTAATTTAAATTTTTTTAAGACCCTGTGAATATATTTTTTAAATTACTATTTATTAATAAGATTATTACTTTATCATACCTTTATTACTTATCAATTCATTAAAATAAAAACATCTAATTTTTTAGAAACTGAATTATATAATCAAAGAAGAAAAATGTTTATTTGAATCATTGGTCTATTTCCTATTTTGAATTTAAATGAGAAAACTTATTTTAAGATATCTATATTTTTAAAAAATATATAAATTATTTAATCCTAAAAATTATGTAGTATGGTGTGGTTTCCCTTGGGGAATCCCTGATGATATTTTGTTCACACCTGTCTATTATCATTTTCAATAACATGTTATGTATATCCATTATTCTCACATGTGGGGTGTTGTAGTACTTATTTTTTATTCTGTGAACCATATAGTCAAATTGAAATTGGTATATTCATTTTTAAGTTTTTATTTCATTTTATTTTATTACATTGTCCACTTACTATGATAATTTTATCTATATTTATAGGTGTATAGATATTCAATTGGATAATAATAGTTATTTTATGGCATATATCCCTATAAGGAATGGGAAGCTCGGGTGTTGATGGAGGACTTTAGTTCTCATTAATATTTACCAATTTTTTGTATGATATTATGTTTTTTTCTATTTATTTTCCACTAATATGATTGTACCACATATGGATAGGTCATCCAAAGGATTTATTTAATTTATAATACTGGTTGTTAAAATTATTTATTGGGTGAAATAATTCCCTAGTAGTTATTCTATCATCCTAATTCACTTATTGTATCCATTGGGGGTCTAGAGTTTCCTTTAGGCCATGTGCAGGTCAGATCAGACATCTGACTAAATGAATACTTGAGATTGCTTATGAAAAAATGGAATTAGATGATTATGCACTTATTATTTTGGAATTTTTTTATATGGGGATAGGATCATCAAGGATTTTGTGGTATATAATGGTTTAGTTCCAGATCAGAATAACTCACGGTGAAACCTATGTTACTAATGAAATTTTGATTTTTGATTTTTATTTTTTTGCATTTATTTTGGGTATGAAATAGGAATTCAGCTTCTGATACAAAGTGAATTCTCATGGATTGGTAACATATGTGAAGAATGTGTACATGGTTCTATGTTACTCTCAGGGAATGTTGTGTGGTTGATGCATGGTCCAAAACAATCATGTTGTTAATTCATGAATAATCACTATTCCATTCATGGGTATCTTTATATTGTGTGTTGTTGGTTAATTTAGTTTTAACTATAATTTTATAATGGGTTTTATATTCTAAATTGTTTTTCATGTAATGTTTTATGATTTTAATAATGTAATTTCCTATTTCAAAATAGTATTAAGTGGTGAAAAATGAATTGAAATTTTACAAGGTTAATTTTACTATTGATAAATGTGCTTCAATAGTATTTTTATAGTCTTCATATCAAAAAATTAATTTAAGATAATGTGAATGTATTTATGAAATATTAAATGGGTATTTATAAAAAAATATTTTAGAAATTGAGGCATTAGAAATTTGTAAAAGGATTTATCATCAAATACTTCGATCAAAAATTTATTCATTAATTGAATTCATTGGGTTTGAAATTTGTCTTATGCCGTAGTTTTTTAATTTTTTTTTTGTTTTTTGTAAATTGTGTTTTTTGTTTCAACTTATGATTCATGTTGGGACCATTTCATTAGAAGTAGAATTCATTAATAAATAGTTTCATTTTTCATGATAATTGACTAAACCTTAGAAATATATTGAAAAAGGGTGGTTGGTAGATCTATATGGTACCTTATTTGGTTCTCTATGTGAGGATCGATATTTAAAATCAATTATGGTAATTATTTTTGTATTTAAACCTATCATGTATTAGGTTCTTTAAGTCATTATGGAAATTATGAATATGTGTTTCAAAATGCATTAGATGTGATAACCCCATGGGTAGTATTCATTATTTCAGTTATTATACATTTTTATTAGATTCCCTCTTTAATATTGGTATATATTATTTTAATAGGAAATTCATTGGTTGGTGTTTGGGATGACAGGGAGGGGTAATGTATATTTCAAATCAGTTGTGTTTACCAAGGTTTAGTGGTCATATTCTTGGTCTCATGTTTTCCTATAACAAACCCGTTCTTTATTATACATAAATAAAGGTTTTATTACATAAAATTACAATTAATACCACGAAGAATATCAAGATATTTAATGAATTTGATAAGGTAGGTAAATTAAATAAGAGTATAAAATATTAAAAATCAACATCTTCATTGAAAACATCTTTACCGTGTGAAAATTTTTGCTTCGCACATAACATTGCATGGGATAACATGAAGACATAAATAAGAAATGGATAAACTAAAAAGACATAGAATGGAATAAACATGGAATAACATGATGCAAAAAATACATGTTAGATAGTAGGCATATCAATGGACCATAATAGTAAAATGGGTAATAAGGCATGATATTTCTTGACCATCATTACATGGAAAATCTGGCCAAAACTGAAAACATTGCATCATAAACATAATTCAATGATAAATCCTCCAAGACATCATTATGGGAAAATTAAAAACAATTAGTAAACGCCCTATAAAGATATTAAGTATTATGATACTAAACATTACCCAATGCATTGGAGTGTTATAAGGGTGCACCCTTAATAATCATTTCATTCTAAAGCTTAAGTATTCCACATGGATCAGATTACCTGAATTCATTAAAAATAAAAATTTACTCCAAAATCAAGAAATGTGGAATAAATACTATTTATTCCAAAATCTATATGTATATGTGAATAAATTTGAATAGCCTTGATAGATAAATGGGTATGGTATTCAAAATACAATTATTTTGTCATGGAAAATCATGTGCAATTTCAGCAGCATAACAAAAAAATATAGAAATTAATAAAATGGTTTGATGAGAGAGAAATGGGTATATCATCATTTAAAAATTAAATGGATTATAATAGTGATAGGGAAATACATACCTTTGAAAAATAAATTTAAAATATAAGGTGTAGCATAATAATAAAATTGGAATAAAGAGGAGAAAGGAAAGAACCCTCAAAAAATTTCAGCATGGTAACAGATGTTCATATAGGATTTTTGGTAGATAATTGAGACTGATAGGGGATTTAATCATTTATAAATAAAATGTAAACTAAGGGGTAAATGGGATAACACATCCCAAAATAAGGAAATATAAATTAATAACATAACACTAAAAGGAGTTCTTCATAATTTAATAGTGTGTATGATCAGGTCTCCTATAGAATTTCTTTATAGTAACTAATTTCATAAATGTCAAATTGAGAGAGGATAAATACTCTATAATTTATATAACATAAATTAGACATTAAGTTAATCATATTAAATGAATTAAAATATACCCAATTGAAACTATAATGACTAATTTTATTGAATATTTTTGAATTGAAAGAAGGAGGAGAATGTGTGGATCGCTTACTTGAGTGTGTGACTTTAAAGGCTTTAGATGGGTTTCTTTAATACTTGTGGGAATCTTTGGAAGAATCTATGGAGAAGAGAGAAGTGTTTTTTCATTCTCGAAGGAGTTTTATTGAAGATAAATGGGATGTGGGAGGATTCATTAAGGATTTATAAAATAAATAAAAAGGACATAAAATTTCATTATTTTAATGGGAATGCATATATTTGATCGATGAGAGATTTTATAGTATTTATTACATAACTATTGGGCCATTATACTGTCCTAAAACCCACTGTAAATTTATACAGTATTTAATTTTTACCCAAAAAATCAAATGTCTCAAAAAATTATGAACAATTCACCATTAGATAATGATGACATCCTTATACAAAAACTAATATTCATTTTATATAAATAATTCTCCCAATATATTAATTTTCACTTTTAAAAAATATATACATCTATTAAAAATGATGGATTTTTTTTATAATAACTGTTTGCGAGCCAAATAAAAAATAACTCTGACATCATAAAAATTATATGATTATTTATATTTAATAAATGTAATTTAATAATAATATATTATTAAAAATATTAGTTACTTCATAAATCCATTAATTCATAAATTCATTAATTATATTTTAAAATTAACCAAAAATTATATTTTTGAATTATGAATCAAAAATAAAAAACATTTATAATAAGAATAATAAGATGAAAATATATTCATTATACTATAAATAATAATTTACATTTTCCAATTCCTATTTTCTTAGTACATATCACTTTAATACTTCAGTATACGACCTAAGAGTAAGGTGCCCAATGGTGGGGCTTTCATGGGGTCATTCGTTGAACATTATTTGGTATGTGATCTTGATGAGAATGAACCTCTCCCTTAAATGGTTTCTCTCATCCTTAAGTTAATGGATCTCAGCATGGTCTTGGTCTAGTAAAATCATATAAATATTATGTCCCTTGGATGCTCTAATAAATGATCTTCATAGGGTATGGTCATACTAGTTGAGGATATCACATCCTTTTATTGTGAAAAATGGATTTATTACAACCATATATTTATAATAGTCTTGTGATTACTATTAAACAACTATATAATCAACTGTAAAGATACATAATGGTCATTTAAATATAATTGTATCAAATAAAACAAAATAATTGAATTTTATCATACAACCATAAGACATTTAATTAAATTAAAAAGGGGTATTTTATTCATAATAGTTTAGGTCATTACATTCTTCCCCATTTAGAAATATTTCCATCATAATTTTCTTTTCCCATATTTAAAATATATGAGGGTAACTATACTTCATCGCTTCATCTGGTTCCCACATTTCTTCTTCAAAATTTTGGTTTCTCCATAACATTGTGCCAAGGGGCATTGTGTTATCTCACTGTTCATTTTATCTTATTATCAAATATCTTCACTAGATACTCCAAATAAGAATTTCATTCTCTAATGGTACTCCCTCAAGATTTAGTACATGTTAGGGGTATGTTATGAAATTTCTAAAGAGGGATACATCAAATAAATCATGTATTTGACACATGTTTAGTGGGAGTGATAGTATATAGGCCATTTCTCTAAGGTGATCAAGGATATCAATAGGTTCCATGTGCATTGCACAATGATTTATCATCATCCCAAATCTCATCACACTCTTACATGGAGATGTAATGTATAATACCATATCATCACCATTAAACTCTAGGTTTTGTCATCGATTATTAGCATAGATATTTTATCAATTCTGGGCATCCTTGATGTGCTACAGAATGGGATTAACCTTATCCAAAATTTCCTCAACCATTTCCAGTCCTCAAATTTCCTATTTCCCAACTTCATCCCAACGTGATTGTGTTCTACAAAAATTCCCACAAAGGCATTCATAGTGAGCCATTTAGATGCTCATGTGGAAACAATTGTTATAATAGAACTCAACCAAAGGAAGATTATTTTCCCAAAACCAATGAAGTTTATTGATGATTCTCTCAACATTTCCTCATGTGTTTATATAATCAACACATATTGGCCATCATTTTGAGGGTGATAAGCCATATTGTAGATTAGCTTAGTGTTTAGAGAATGGTAGACATATTTCCAAAACTGATAGGTGAATCTTGGATCTCTATTGGACATAATCTATAGTGGTACTCTTTGCAGTCTTTCCAATTCTCTGATGTGTATCGGTTCTAGTTGATCTAGTGAGAGATCCTTTTAAATCGCAATGAAGTGTGTAGTATTTATATTATAATACATAAAAACAGAAATAATGTTGTTTTCCATTGATGTATTTGTAAGTCTGGTGACAACGTCTATAGTGATGTTTTCCCATTTCCATTTCAGTATGGGTAGTGGTTTCATCATTCCCATATAATTTTTCCTTTCATCCTTAATTTTCTGACATACAAGGAATATTGATTTATAATTAGTGATCTCCTTCTTCATGTTATCTCATCAATAGTGCCCTCGGAGATCTCGATGCATCTTTGTGTTTTCTGGGTGAATAGATGTAGTCAAACTATGTGAATCATCTACATCATTAAGTCATGAATTGATAAAACATGTAGTATTGACTCAAATCTCACAACGTTTTCTTTGTAAACATTGAAATATTTGGATATACCTCTTCTTATAGTTTCCACTTCCTTGTTAGTTCCCACATCATCTTTTAGAGTGACCTTTAACCACTCAAGAAGAAATGGTTCATAAATAATTTGAGAAATGATTTATGATTTTCCTTCCTTTATGATTCCCATGTTTATTCTCTTCAAATTAATTAATATTTGATGATACTCAATTGTTTTTTATGATAGATTTGTAGGATCATTTATACATATAGAATCTGCCACTTTGTTCACATTCCATGGATGATAGTGGATTAAGTAGTCTAAATCCTTAATGGGCTCTAACCATAATCATTGGTATATTTTTATCACATTCTATGTGAATATATATTTATGGCTTTTTTGATCAGTATATATTTCACTCTTCTCCCTAAAAGAGATAATGTCACTAAATTTCTAATCTGATGGTCACCACTGTTAACTCAAGATCAACTGTGGGATAGATTTTCTGATTAATTTTTAAATTCCTTGAAGAATAGGATAATAATTTTTCATTTTTCATCAACGCATTTCCCAATACATTATTTTAAGCATTGCTAAAAATTATGAAACAATCACCACTGGTGGTTAATTTGAGAACAAGGGCTTTGACAAGCCTCCTTTTAAACTACATGAATATTTCTTCACATTCATAATTCCATGAAAATTGTACTCCACTCTAAGTTATATTGGTAAGAGTATTTGACAATGGTATGAAATTTTCTGAAAAAATCAGTGATAATATGCAGCTAACCCGAGGAAACTACAGATATTTGTCACAAATGATAGACGCATTCATCCTTAAATTGATTTTTCATTAAAGTATCCAGATATATACCATTTCTTATGATTGTATTCCCCAATAATGATACATCCATCATCCATAATGCACACTGATTGTACTTTTCATGGAGCATATCATTTAGTAAAGTCTTTAGAATAGTGCTTATATGCTCTTCATGGTCCTTCATGGTTTTGTAATATATTACAATATCATCGATAGAGACTACCATGAATTTTTCACATAATATATAAAGACCATATTAATCAAGTTATAGAATATTATCAAAGAATTAGTGAGTGTGAATGGAATCAATATGAACTCCTAGATCTTTTACCTCGAATAAAAATTACACTTTGGGATATATTCCTTTTTCACCATGACTTATTGTCATCCCATCCACATATCCACCATGGAGAAATATTGTTCTCCACGTAGTTGATCGATCAAGTCATCAATCTGTGGAAAAAGATATATGTTATTTATCATGATCTTATTTAGCTAATGATAATAAATGGAATGGGGTATTTACATAACCATCTTCATGAAGAAAAGGATAAGTACACCCCAACGTGAAGCACTTGATCATCAGAATCACGTATCAATATTCACCTATAGTTGTTTCTTACGTTCCCCATGTTCCAAAATAGTCATCCTATAAGGGTTCTTGGATATTAGAAACATCATAGGTATTATCATGATTGAAAATTAAACCTCTCATCTAGGGGGAAGACTTTAAAATTTCTCAGGAAACACATCAGCATATTCCCTCAAAACAGGAGTTTCTTCGGGGTATAATCCTTCTTTTAGACTCAATCATCTGAGATAGATATTATTGCTCATAGGGAAATAATATCCATGATTGAGATGATGTTGATAAAGAAGATTAATCCACCTCATTGAACTTGAATATAATTTGGGGTCGATTCACTATATAGAGAGTGATTTACCTTTCGTAGAAATATAGGTTGGATATATATTATAAAAACCAATCCATTCTTAGAATTACATCAAATTCTTGGAAGGTAATTATGACATGGTTCTCTAGGAAGTTAGTACCATAAACAATTGTAGTGGATGAGTTATAGATATGGGATGAAATAATTTCCCCACTATTCATTTTCAGTAACATTTTAACTTCCATGATTTGTGGTGGATTTTAAATAGTTGTACTAAAATATCATGATATTAAGGAATGAGTAGAACAATATTCAAAAAATTTGTTCTCTATTAATTAATAAATAACTAGACTAGATGTAACCACTTCATTGTTGGGACTCACAGTGGCTATAATGATGAAAAAATATTTTCCTTCCTACCATGGAGGTTTTTGGTTACCTCCTAAAATCATTGTCTTACTGCACTTGTTAGAAAATTTCCATGGTTACTTAATGTTGAAGCAGTTAGAAATGTGTTGTGGGTAGAAGAGAGAATTCTTTTACTCATTCATATTGGTGGGTTTCTCCTTTTAGCCATCATTATTTAATCTACCTTCTCTTCTACACGTAAATCCTTTCCTTGTTTCCATTAGGCAATTTCTGGGGAGATTCTCTCCACAACATTGACATGTTGGATACTAAAATTTCGTAGCATCGTTGCATTTATCAATTAGAACTCCAAAATCAAACACCATATTCTGCTTCTTATCCCCATTATACCCTTGTGATTATCTTATATCCATTCCTACACTGAGGTCACATGGGATAATTTCTTCATATCTATCAAAGTCAAGGAATCCCAGTACTTTTCATAGACTAGGATTTTCCCACCAAAGAAGTTGGAAACCATGAATTAAGGAGGAATTATAAAATTGGTAGTGTATTATGGAAGTGTTTTGAAGTTATCCTCATACTCCTCAATAGATTCATCATATGTTTTCTGGAGTGGGAGGAAATCCCATTCCATTTTAAGATTGAGAGTGTGAGGAAAATATTTATCAAAATAAATTTTCCAAATATCATTCCATGCTATTGTTTCAATATTTTCCTTGGGTTTTTTATACTTGATCAATGCCCACCACTGATCAGTTTCCTTATCCATATGATAAATATCTAGAATAACCTTCTCTTGTTCAGAACATTTATGGGTGGAAAGAAAATATTAGAGGATTTTATCAATTGTTACATGATTAAGGGATCATATGATACATTAAATATAGGAGGCCAATGTCACATGTATCTCTTAATTGTGGGTTTTTCAATATTGAGTGTAATTGAGTGATCCTCTTGACATAGGGTTCTATTCAAAACATCAGTTAGCTGAGAGATTATTGTGATAAACTTAGTGATTCCCACTCCCATCAGACTCAGCATCTCATTGGGGAAGTCATCACATTTCCCTTCACATTAGTTGTTATCTCGATTCCTTTAGTTATCAGCCACTGGCTAGAATAATAAAGGGAGTTAAGGATGATTACATTAATAAATTAAACACATAATGGTTAATCCTATTAAATAAATGAGATAACATAAAAATTACATTTCTCTATTTAACTTATGAGTTTTTCAGCTTCAATCTATGTTATCAAAGACCTATTTCCTAACATCTATTATTATGGTATTTTTTATTCCCTTAATAATTTTTTGTAGTGAGATTTTGAATTTACCAAAGCATATCCCCGAAGTGTGTCAAACCAGGTGTGCATTAAGGGAAATTGTCATGTAACAGATTACCCCGAGTCAGGCCAAGAACAACTTATTGGAGTGGTTACCACTAGAAACATTTGTTCCAAAACCATGTCCACTTGTAGTATACCAGAAAAGATATATTTTCTTGATAAACCACTAAATCTTTTCTTACAATAATTTAAGTATTTTTTCTCTTATAAATAGTATTATCACAAATTCATTTTCAAAATTTCTCTAATCCTTTAGATTTATCTTGATATTTATATTCCTAATACAAAAAATAACAAAACATATCCTATGATACCAACTATAACAACCATGATATTTATTACACATTAATACATGTTTTATTACATACAACTACACTTAATTCCACCCAGAATATCAAGTTGTTTAGTTTATTTGGGAGTTCATGTACATTACATAACTACTAAAAACATGAATATAACCAGAGGACATAAATAATAAAGGGTATATCTATAAATCCTAGTAATGTAATAAACAAGGAATAACATCAAGATGAAAATATATGTTAGAAAATAGGCATATTAATGGATCATTAAAGGAACATGGATAATAATTCATGACATATCATGATAATCATTACATGGAAGATTTGGAAACAACTTAAGACAATACACATAAGTCAAGGCTAAATCCATTAAGACTTCACAGTGGAAAAGGTCATATAAAAGTATCAGGTAAAACCCCTATTGCAACATGATATATCATTATACTAAACATTACCCAATACATTCAATCACTAATTGGGAATATCCTCAATAATCATTCCCCTCTTAGCATTAAGTGTGCCCCCTGGATCATATAACATGGATTCATTCAACAACATAATTTAATCAGTGTTCATGGAATATGGAATACATACACGAAATTCCACAACAAATAAGTTGATGAGCATAAATATAATTTCCCTTGATAGATAAATGTGTAAGGTATTCCCTAAATATTTATTTTTGGCATAGATAGACACAGTACATATAAATTCACAAAATGATTTAATGATATCGAAAGTGGTAACTCATAGTTTTTATAAGAAATTTTTATTAATATTGACAAGAAAATATATTTCCCGACATATGGAATTTGAAATAGAAGGCATAATATAATAAGGAAATATGAAGAATGATGAGAATGGAAATAATCCTTATAAGATGTGAGTATGGTAATGAGTGTGCATAAAGGTTCATAGTATAGATAAATGTGAATGATAGGGGATCTATTCATTTATACATAAAATTAAATGTAATTTGGATATTTAATAACATATCACAACATAAAAAATAGAAACTAAAAAACATAATAACAAATGGAGTGATTGATATAATAGGATAGTAGAATATAAGGTTCCCTTAGGGTTTTTTATAGTAAAGGCTTAGACAAATGTCAAAATGAGAGAGGATAAATAATCAATAATTTAAATAAAATAGATTGAATATTGAGGGATTCATATTAAATTAATTAAAATAAAACTAATTTAAATTATATAGACTAATTTCAATTAAATTTTTTGAATTGAATTAAGGAGAGGATGTTGAGGGTCCCTTACTTGAGTGTGTGACACCAAAAGCATTGGATGGTTTCTTGAAAGCTAGAGGAATCATTGTAAGGACTCAAAGGAGTAGTGGGAAGAATTTTTTCATGATCAAGATTTTTTTATTAATGATAAATGGGAACTTGGGTTGGTTTATATAAGAAAATAGAGAGGCTTAATTGTTATTTTGGTTTTGGACACCAGATAATAAAATATTCAAAACCATAAACTATCCCATGGGTTTTTCCCAGGATTTCTATCAAAGGGGAGTGGTTGAAATTATTTTATTAGTATAAGGGAAGAAAATTATAATATAAGACACTACTAGAAACACATGTTTTCCCAATGGTTTTACACCAATAGTTTGAAAAAACCCATTGGTATACTATAAAAAAAGACATCATTTCCCAACAGTTTTCTCAATCCATTAGGAAATATATAATTTATCTTAAAAATAAAAATGGTTTTATGAAACGATTGGAAAAGAGAAAATTTCACATTGGGTTTTAAAAACTGTTTGGAATGTTTTCCCCCAAATACACAGCAGCCTAGCTCCCACTCCGCCGGATTGCAAACTCAAAAATGGAGCTCCTCCAGAAGGTCTCTCTTTACCCTAGGCTGTTAAACTCCTTTCACCCATATATCCATATTCATTCAAGAAATTTTTAATTAATACATATCAAATTATTTAGTGTTATCTTTTTTTTAATGTTATGTATCTATTTTTTTATGCTCTCTAATTTAATTTGGGCTAAATTAGAGTTCCTGTGGTCTGTGGAAAACTGAACAGATTGATTCGTTTTCTGTTTTTTGTTCTACACATCAAATATGGTAAAGGGTTTGTTTATTCATATGGTCTCGAGGTGGATAATGGATATAAGGATGGTTTCATGTGAAGGTATTGGGGACGGTTGGGCTAGTGGTGTATGTAGTTTTCAAAATTTTTTATTGGGGTGGTATGGTAGTTTCTATGGACTTTAGTTTAGTTGATAATGGGATTTGGATTTTTTATTTATAGTTTTTGTTCAAGGAATAATGGGAATGGTACTGATATTAAGGATGATTTGGTTGTTGGTTGTGTGATGGATTGGAATTGGGATGTTGGTTGTATTGGGTATAGGTAATTTTTAAGGTAATATATGGTTACAGCCCCCCCTGAACACCCACACACACCCCCAACCCCTTGGACACCCCCACCCCCTGGACATCCCCACCACCACCCTGGACAAACCCTTAACCCCCATGGAAACCCCCACCCCCTTGGATATCCCCCTCACTCCCACCCCCTGGACACCCCCACCCACCCTGGACAACCCCACCCCTACCCCTACCCCTAGACAACCTCACCCCATGGACAACCCCCCCCCCAGACACCCCCACAACCCCTTCGACACCCCCAGCAACACCACCCCATTGACAACCCCATACCCTGGACACCCTCCCCCCTTAAATATCCCCCCGTAGACACCACTGCACATCCTGGACACCATCACACATCCTAAGTGCTTAGCCCAGTTTTTAAATTGGAATTACTAAAGTAGGTGATTTCTCCTTTCCCCAATGACATTTCCTAAGTGTCCCATAGGGCCTTATAAATTTAATTTTTCCTATTTTGATAAATTTAATTTGTAATTTTTTGATAAATAGAATATTTCATGTTTTTATAAATTGAATTTTTATTCTTTTAGTAAATTGAATTTTTCATGTTTTGATAAATTTAATTGGTTGTTTGGAATGAAATTGGTAATTCATGATGGTTTTCCTTTTATAATAAATAAAATTTCCGTAAGGGGGTGTACATGGGGTAGGGGTTATCAATGTATGGGGGCTATCCAGGTGGGGGTGGTTTTCTTAGAAGGCAGGGGGCCGCAGGGGGGTCGGGGTTGCTACAATGGTGTGGTGGAGGGGGGTATGGGCTGCCCAAGGTGCGGTGTGGGCTGTCTAGGAGGGTTAGGGTGGGGTGTCTAGGTGTAGGTGGGGGTGTGAGCTGTCTTGGTGGGTGGGTTGTCCAGGGGTGTGGTTGGGATGTCTATGTGGGGGAGGGGGTGTGGGTTGTCCAGGCGGTGGGCTATCCAGGGGTGGGGGTGGCCCATCGATGTGGGGGAGGGGTGTGGGCTGTCCAGGTGGTGGAGGGGGAGTGGGATTTCCAAGTGGGGCTATCCAGGTAGGGTTGGGTTGTCCAGGTGGGGGGGGGGGGGGGGTTGTCCAGGTGGGTTTGGGGAGACATCCAGGTGGGGTGATGGGGGGTGGGCTGTCCAGGTGGGGGTTGGGGTGTTGTCCAAGTGGGGGTGGGGTGGGAATAGTCTAGGTGGGGGCTGTCTAGGTTGGGGTTCGGTCTAGATGGGGGGTATTTCTAGGTGGGGGGGCTGTCCTGGGTGGTTTTTAGGGTGGGTAGGGGGGATGTATGGTGGGTGTTCTTCAGGGAGGGGTGGGCAGTCCAGTGGTGGTGGTGGGTGGGATATGTAGGAGGAAGTGGGGGTATGGGTTGTCCAAGGAAGTGGGGTTATCCAGGTGGGGGTGGGAGGGTTCTCCATATGAGGGTGGGGGATGTCCAAGTGGGGGGTAGGGGGTTGTTCAAGGGGTCTACAGGGGGTAGGGGCTATAGGGGAGGGGGAGTTGGTTGTCCAGGGAGTGGGGTGGGGTGTTCAGGGCGTGGTGGGTGGGAAATCAGTATGGGGGAAGTGGGTGTGGGTTGTCAAGGGGGGTGGGTTGTCCAAGGGGGTGGGTGGGATGTACAGGTGGGGGAGGGGGTTTGGGTTGTCCAAGGATTAGGGGGGTAGGTTGTCCAGGTGGGGTGGGGGTTGTCCATGTGGGGTGTGGGGCTATCCTAGTGGGGGGATACATGGGGTTATGGGGCTGTAGGGGTGTGGGGGGTGTTGTCTATTCAGTGAGGGGGTGGGTTGTCCGGTTGGATACTCTACAAAAAATATGAGTCACATATAACAAATGTATAGTTGGTTTCACACATTAAGACATTTCTTGAAGTTCCATACCAATACTAACTCTTATCCTTCCAAGAAGAAGTGATCTCTGTAAAGAAATATCACTCAGCTTCTTATCCACTATTCATATTGATCTCATACAAATTTAATATTTTTAGAACTCCATATTACCTAATGATATAACAATTATCATACTCCCATGAGTATTGTCCCATCAAATCATGTCTCATATACCTAATCAACATACATAGTATCATATTTTACACACATAAATTTTTTTTAAACAAATACCTCGTATCACAACCTAGAATTAGCTCTCAGCTAGCCTCTCAAGGAATCAATGAGAAACATAGCTAGCTCAAAATTTGGATATGGGATTACAATTTGGTGGGTTTTTATAGAAATCATGTATGATATTTAGAGTGGAAGATAATATCTAATCCATGTAGGATATTTGGAGCAATGTTTACAATTAGGTGTGTTTTTTTAGAATTCATGTATGATATTTAGAGAGAAAGATAAAATCGGATCCACGAATGATATTTGGAGGTGTGTTTACAATTAGGTTTGTGGTGATTTATATGTATGATATATCTAGTATACACCAATAGTATTTTGGGTCATCTATAGTAGGCTTCAAATCATGCTACAATTGTTTAGAGATTAGATTCTATGACCCTAGTTTGTGGTTGGACACACCCACCCACATGGACATCCCCTCGGACACCCCACCACCCCCAAGGGAAGACCTCATCCCCCTGGACAGCCCCCACCTCCCCTAAACACCCCCACCCACCCCCTTGGACAACCCCCTGAACACGACCCCACCCCCAAAACACCCCCCCCCCCCACAACACACCCCCACCCCTGGATACCCCCACCCCTTGGAAAGCCCCCTTGACACCACCCCACCCCCTAGATACCCCCACCCCTTGGATAGCCCCCACCCCCTAGGGCAGTGTATGTGGTCACACAAATAATATACTAAAATATAAACTGCATTCAATCTAAAATTTACTCAACTCCAGAATAATTATCCTCCACAAGTGTACATGATATAATACACTCATGTATAGTTCTTAAAAGATATTTTGTTATAAATATAGTATTATTTTGTCATTTATATTATTATTCTTATATAGAAAAGTGTGTTAGTTATAGTTTCATATTAAGTGAACAATTCTAATTTAATTAAATACATTTTCAATGACACATCAATCCTATCGAACTGCTTTTGACGAAATGACTTATTACAGTTTTTTACATAATGGAAAGAAGTTGGATGTATGAAACTGATCAGATCTCTAGTGATTTTCAAAACATTTTGGAGAGTTTTTTAGATTTTTCATTTCACAATTCTTCAGTTAGTGGTCACATACACTGCCCTTCTTATAATTGTGTTGGAAGACCTTGGTTGAGCCATGAAGAAGTTAGCTACCACATAACCAAATGTGGTTTTCAAGAAAACTACTATGTGTGGTATCACAATGGGTAGAAAACAAAATCTCTAATTACTGATGATCCAAATTAGAAGACTGGGTTGAAGAATTTGTTATATGATAGGTTTTCGTTTATTCTTAATTATGAAAAAGAAAGGATTTTGTCCCAATAAGTCATTGATATGAGCACACATTATGTGTCTAATGAAAATGATGATGTTGTTAGGGTGAAAAACTTTATTGATGCTACCACGACACCAGTAAATCAACAATGCGGTAAAATGAGAAAGATAGAATTTTTAAACTGACTGTTTCATAGGAAAACAATGCATGAGATTTCTAATACTACCATCGATTACATTCTTATCTTTTTAAAGGACTTACTTCTAGATGATGCATATATTCCCTCAAACCACTATATGGGATGGATGTATGTTGAGGAACTAGTATTTTCAAGAATCAAAATTCATGATTTTCTGAAAGATTGCAGTTTATTATGGGAGAAAATATTGAACGAAATGATCGTATAAAACGTGGAACATCCCATTGGAAGCCAAAAGATGATGGAATACCATCTCGTGTGCCACATAATTTATTGTGGAACTTTGCATTGATCACCAAGATCGAGAATATTTTTATGTCTGATGAAATATCAATAAAAATGTGATGGAATTATACTAATAAAAATAAGCCTAATGATGAGTTGGTTCACCCAGTAGATAGATTTTCATGGAAGATATTTGATGCTTGATATCCATATTTTTTCGCTGACATGCATAATGTGAGGTTGGGTCTTTTATGTGACAGTTTTAATCTATTTGGGAAGATCCTTACTTCACACAGCCCATGGCCGGTATGTATACACATTTATAACATTACCGAATGGTTGTGTATGAAAAAACCATTATATTTCATGAGTATACTCATATCTGGACCTTCTGATCCCGATAATGATATAGATATATACATGAATCCTTTAACAAAAGAGTTGAAACTTCTTTGGGATGTGGGTGTGGGCACCTAGGATGCGTGGTATAAATACATATTTCAGATGTGTGATATTCTTATGTAGAAGATCAATGATTTTCCTTCTTATGCAATGATTTTAGGATGTAGCAGGACGGAAAAACTATCATGTCTAGTTTGTATGAAGAATACCAGATCATGAAGACTAAAACATTCTTGTAGTTTCAGTTTTATGGTATATCTATGATTCTTACCAATGGACCATCCATATATAAATAATCGTCGGAGATTTGACAATACCATGGAGACCAATGATCCACCTCATTATATGTCTAGAACTGATGTGATTAATGAATTACAAGATTTTAGTTTTTCATTCGGGAAGGGTCAAATGAAATCTGGAAAGAAAAAGAATGTTTCCATTGAAACCTATTACAATTGGAAGAAGAAAAGCTTCTTTTTGTATTTTCCTTATTGGTCAACCAATTTGTCACGTTAGTTCATAGACGTAATGCACATTGAAAAAAATATGTTTGAAATATTGCTTTCGATTATTATAAATGTCAATGGAAAGAAAAAAAGATTATTTACGGTCTCGACATGACTTGGTGGATTGGGGCATCAGACCAGAATTGCATCATGTGTGTATCAGTGAAAATAAATGGTATCTTCCATGTACTTATTATGTGAAAACACGTATATAAAAAAAGAAATTTTTGGAAGTACTAGAGACTATTAAATATCATTCTGGTTATTGAAGCAAAATATTTAAATGGGTCAACAGAAGAGAGTAGAAGCTAAAATCATTAAGGAGTCATGAATATCACATCCTTTTACATGAGTTTATTCAAATAGAAATATTTTATCTTTTGTCCAATAATTTATGGGTGGTTTTTATTAGATTGTGCCATTTTTTAGAGATCATTGTGCTAAGATGTTTCCCATGTTTTCTTGCGAAAAATGTTGGCAGATGCCCCATTAATTTTGTGTGATTTAGAGAAAATATTTCTTCCATCATTTTTCAAATGCATGTTTCATCTGACTATCCATGTTCTAACTGAAATAATTCTCACAAGACCTATTTTTTATCATTGGATGTATCCAAATGAAAGAAACATGTAAACATTAATTTATTATGTCTGAAACTGGAATCATCCCGAAGTTTCTATCGTGAACAGTTACTTGGCTCAAGAATGTCTGGATTTATGCTAAATTTATTTGTCTGATCTTAATACAATAATTAATAGACCGACAAGAAATGAAGAATAATATTATGAGAAAATGTAACCTAGATTTCCATCACTTCCTCAAATAGGAGTAATTCGGGGATCTTATACATTGACGACACGATGCCTTGATGAGCGAGAGATGTCACATTGCACAGTTTTGTTCAACAATGATTTTTTGATGTCTACAACTTGTAATTAAATTGAATAAGTATTTATTATATATATAAATATATATATATATATATATATATTAAACTATTTCTATTTTTCTCTATAGGTAACACAAAGTGATGATAAATAGAAAGAATCATTCTTTATCTTTGAAAAGGGGGATAATTTTCACAGTAAAGAGTTTTCTTCTTGGTTAAAATTGAAGGTAATAATATAATTGTTAAAAATAATTAAAAAAATATTTAATTATGTTTAATAATCATTTATATTTCAGGTGTTTAGTTTTCCTACTGACTCTATCTATGAGAAAATGGAGCTTTGTCTTTTGGTCCTAATATTGTGGTTCATGACTGTAAATTAATTTTTATCTATGGGTACAGATTTAGTATCACTGAACGAGCAAGGAACATGAGAACACAACATGATGGTTCTATGGTTACTACCACAATAGACTATTATCATAGTGCATCAGATAGTAGACCATGATTTGAAAATTTCAGTCATTATAGAGTCGTTGAAATAATAATATTGTATTATTGCTATCATGGATGAGTCTCGATGATCAAATTCCAGTGGTTTGATTCTATAATGAGGTAGGGAACATTTATTGATGATTTTGGATTTTGATTAATTTATATAACTCAAACTCTAGCTACAAATGAACCATATATATTGGCATCAATGGAAAATAAGTTTTTTTTTGTAAAACACCATATTCGAACGGAATTTGGTGTAATTATTGAAGTAATTCCAAGAAATAATTTTGATGATGTTGATTATCAAATTGAAACCATCTGTAATGCCATAAGAAATGATCCATTTATTACTTTTGATGACTCCAATAGCTCAATTGTTAGAGTTGAATGTTAACCTGAAGTTATGGTTGGAAATATATAGAATTATCCATCCATGTTCTCAATTATTTTGGTTTCTCTTGACTTTTATTGCTTAGGCTGGTACAATTCAAATTTATTTAATATTGATTACAAATGTGTTGTATAAAACTCAATTGTTATGTGAATTTTCAATGTTTTTTGTTGTAATTTATTTGAATCTGGTAGATATCTTATCCATGTTCGTATGTGTATATCATAATTTCCTACTATATTAAGGGTTTAATCATTCATGATATATAGACTGATAACTCATAGTAAATAACCATCACACTCATAATTAATTTTTTTATTACATCATGTATGGTTTATTGAATTCTTTATATATCCATTCAAGATCACCTTAAACAATGGATAGTTAAATTATCCATGAATCCCCCTATTCCCTCTCATATATTTTTTGTTGGGATACACATTATTTTTCCTTTACTAATTACTTCCATATTTTTTTTAAATGTAGGAAATTCAACCAATTGAAGCGAGGTGACGGAAAAAGATGATGGACAACCATCTTCTCGTGGATGAGATGGGCATTCTACCACTAGTGCCTGTAGTGAGTATTTTATTTCAAATATATAAATTTAAATAGTATATAATTTATTTTTAATGATTTTGTTTTAAATATTTTTGTAGGATCCACCTCTTTGATGAAAATTATTTGAAGAGAAGCTAGTAGTGTTCCCAGTACTCAGGGTGTTCATACGAGGGTGGTGGTATGAGAGTTTGCTGATCTGGTCGGCGTACCCAATTATACCCTTCCCCTCCCACTAACATACCATCTATCCCACATTCTTAACATGGAGTTCCGTTAGGGAAAACGGGATATTTAGACCTCCCATGTTTTTTCCTCCCTTTACATCTGATCCTCGTCACCCATATTTACCTTATCCGAAGATGATTCCCACTCCCCATCCAGCATTCGGCCAGTCATCCCTGTCAGATTCTTTTACTTTTTCTTTCTTCTCTCCAAGATTTTATATTCCATCATCATCAACTTTTACTCCAACAGAGTCTATCCCTACATAGCATACATTGGGACCCATTCCACCTGTATAAGGTGTTCCTTTAGTTTCTGCGGATCCAGTGGCGCACATTAATAAGGCTACCATAGGTATATTCATACAATCCTAAAAAAATTATACCATTATTTATTTTTATTATAATGTGTATTGATAAAATATTTGTTTTTTTCATAACAGATACATCTATATATAGGATGTAGGGGAGGGGTAGTAAAAATATTCTTATGGTGTCAAACCGCCACATGTAGTTGATGGTGGACAACAATGAAGACAGTCAAATGATTGAAAATAGTGGCCAGAAATTTCGGAGTTTTTTTGCGACGCTTGCCAAATTTTCCGACATAATTCTTGTCAGCCCGCTCTCAAGGAGACAGTTACCAAATGATGTCAAGGATAATTCTTGGGCAGAGATATGGGTAAAAAATATGTTTTATTTAATGAAATATATTATTTTTTTTGTATTTATAGAAATTAATATTCTGGTTTGAGCTTTAGTTTAATTTCCTCGGTGGTGAGGGTGCACGACCAACACATCTAAAGGATTTAAGTTGGATTTGGAGAGCCAATAAGAACGAGTTGTAAATAGGTGGGCGTTCTAGAGTTGGAACAGAGATAAAGGTAGTCCCTATCATTGATGATATTCTATTAGAGTAGTATCAGAAGATGATTACGTATTGGGCGAATACCCAGTTTAAGATATTAATCACATAATAGGTATTTAAATTAAAATTTTCATGTTTTTCATTAATAATAACTTTTTTATTGTTGAATTTTATTTAGAATAATTTGGATGAAAGAAAAAAACCTCGATGATAAAAAATAACTCCAAACATTGGGACGTACTACGATGCCCAATAATGAGAGGAAGTAGATATGACTATTTTTTATATAATTTTAGTTATGAAAATAAATATTGGTTAACTATTTTTAATTATGGTTTAAAAAATTTAATGTCATTGTCGAGGAAAAAAATGAATATTGAAGGACGTGTGCATTTATAAATAGCTTTTTTGCTCAAGTAGAAGGAAGAAAGATAAGTGTGCAGTTAATGAAACGACTCAGCAGTAGATTGTAACTTTTACTTTGATGATTTCAAATTTTAATAGCTACATTGTATCTTAATAATCTATTTATATTTGTAAAATGATTCATTAGAGGCCCTTGAAGCCTAGAAAGCTTTCAATTTTTGGCCAAATGATCATTTACCTAAGGTGTTGGGAGATGAGCACCTAGGAAGAGTACAACTGACCTGAGATGAGTAGAGTCCCGATGAGGTATTGTCCATCCTCAGGCATGATTTATAGAGCCACTGATTTCCATAATGTTATGGAATATTCATAACAGGATGAAAAAAGGGCCATAGAGATGGTAGAATGGTCTTCTAGGACAAATACTGTATTTATGAAACTGATGAAAGTTTTTCATCCAACACTTCTACAAGATTCCAACACGGCTTTTGATGAATATATTCCATAAATACATTATATATATTGTGAACCAGGTGGAATTTATATTGTTGGTTGAGATGATGGCAAGGAGGAGGGAGAGGTGGAGGAGGAGGAGGGAGAGGAGGAGGTCGAGGCAGAGGAGGTGGTTGATGAGGGGGAGGAGGGTGAGGAGGATGCTGAGGAGGAGTACAAGGGAAAAGAGGAGGGTGTTGAGGAGGGAGGGGATGATGAGGGGATGATGATGAGGATGGGGGTGAGGCTGATTATAACCTTGATGATAGTGATGGTGATGAGGGATAGATTGATATGTTACATTTTTTACTGATATTACTGACATTTGATGTTTGACTATTTGTTGTGCCTAAATATTTGTGTGATTAGGTAGGTCACATTATCTTTATTTATTTACCTATAAATAATAAAACATGACTTGATGATTATTTGGGACTGATTCACCCCTCCCCTGGACACCCCCACCCCAACACCCCAACCCCCTGGACACCCCCACCCCCGCGGAGAGCCCCCACACCCCCCTAGATATCCCCCCACACCCCTAAACACCCCAACCCCCTTGGACAGCCTCCACCCCCTGGACACCCCCCCGAACAACCCTCCTCCCCCGGACACCCCTACCCCTTGGACACCACCACAACCCCCTAGACACCCCCACCCTCATAGACGCCCCCAACACCACCATGGATACCCCCACCCCCCAGACACCCCCTTTCACCTTGTACAGCCCCCCCAACCCCCTGCACACCCCCACACCCCCCTAAACACCACCCCACCCCCGAGACACCCCCTAGGACACCCCCACCCACCAGGACAGCCCCTCACCCCCTCGACAGCCCCCACCCCCCGAACACCCCCTACCCACATGGACCCCCCCCCCCCAACCCCCTGGACAACCCCTCTATAAACCTTGGACACCACCCCACCCACTAGACACCCCCATCCCACCCCTGGACTCCCCCACCCCCATGGATAGCCCCCACCCCCTAGACACCCACCCCCAGACACCCCCATCCCCCTTAGACAGACCCCAACCCCCTAGACACCCCCCCGGACACCGCCCCACAACCTGGAATCCCCCCCCCCACACCCCTTGGACACCACCACCCCCTAGACAGCCCCCACCACCACCAGACACCCCTATCCCCTTGGAAAGCCCCAAATATCCCCTCCATCCCCCTTTTACACCCCCACCCCATAGACACCCCCCACACCCATGGAAACCCCCCCCCCACCCACAGACACTCTCTCCCCCCTTGGATAGCCCCAAACCCCATGGACAGACCCCCCTGGACACCACCCCACCCCCTGGACACCCACACCCCCTTGGAAATCACCCCCAATACCCCCCTAGACACCGCCACCCCCGTGGATATCCCCCATAGATAGATCGTGCCCACCTGGACACCCCCTACCACCTTTGACTGCCCCACACCCCCATGGACAGCTCACCCACCCCACATAGCACCCCACCCCCCTCTCCTCTGGACACCCCCGAACCCCCTGGATATCACCCCCAACCCCATTGGATAGCCCCCGCACCCCCTCCCACAGACACCATCCCACCCATGGGCACCCCCACCCCCTAGACACCCCCACCCCTAGGAAATCCCCCACCCCACCCCACCCCCTTGGACAGCCCCCTCCCCCACCCCATGGGATAGCCACCTCCCCCCCACACCCCCCTCCCCCCCGACACCCATACTTCCTTAGACCAACCCCCAACTCTCGAGACAGATCCTACATCCCCCCTGGGCACCATGCCACCCCCTGGACACCCCTCACTACCACCTGGACACCCTCACCAGAGTGGACAACCCCCCCCCCCCCAACCCCCTGGCCATCCCCCTCCGCCGCACCCTAGACACCCCAACCACCCTTGGATAGACCCCCCCCCCCCCCCGAACAACCCCAACTACCTTGAATCACCCCCAACCCCCTTGACAGCCCCTCCACCCCCCTGAACACCCCCCCAGATAGCCCCCCAAGACACAACACCATTCCCTGGACACCCCCACCCCCATGGACAGCTCCCCACCACCCTTGACACCCCCACCCCCCCACACAGAGACCCCCCTGGACACCCACATCCATACCCCCCCCAACCCCACAACCACCCTAGACAGCCCCCCCACCTCATCCCCTTGGACTGCCCCCACCCCCACCCCCTTGACTCCCCATCCCCCCGGACACCCCCACCCCTGGACACCCCCAACTCCCTTTGACAGCCACCCAACCACTAAACCCCCACACGCCCCCACCCCGTGGACAAACCCCCCATGGACAACCCCCCCCCCCCCCTTCACATTACCTTTACCAACAACAAGCCATACCACATTATCCAAAATTTCAAATCTCATCTAAATTCACCCATGCCTATGATAAATAATGCCACATTCAAGACCTGAAACACGATTTTCTTATATAGGGGTTATTAAATTCTAAATTCAATTCTGTATGTGTTATATAGAATTCAAGACTGTATGTATTCATTTCAAAATTCTGTATCTCATAGGGTAATTGACTTCTAAATTCTTAATTGAATTATGTTTGTGTTAATTATTAATTAACTTATGAATTATGAATTATGAATTTTATATGAGTGTAATTAAATACATAATTGGAGTTATTGAGAATTATTTATTGTATGAATTCTGTATGAATTCATATATAATTATGTATATATTCTGCAGGTATTGAGAATTCTGTATGAAATTTACACAGGGGGAGGCAAACCCACTGGTGCAAGTGTTATAGGTGCACAAGGGGGGACAGGCTTGTTGTAGTTATATAAATCCTATTCCAACTATTGAAAACTGCTGGAATATGTGACTAAACAAGACATATACCAATGGTATCATGTAAACCGTTTGAAAAAGTGTATAACAACGGTTTACAAACCGTTGGTATTGAACATTTTACTTGATTTATACCAATGGTTTGTGCGGAACCATTGGTAGAAGTCTATAACAACAGTTTGAAAATTGTTGTTATAGACATGATATTTGATATTTTCAATAGTTTTAAACCTTTGGTAAATATTTATACCAACGGATACATGAAACCATTGGTATATAATCCATTTTTCGGCCATATCTCAATCGTTCTCATAGAACAGTTGGGATATGTCTATTCCCACGGCTCCACAACCAATGGTTTGGAAAACAATTAGTATAGTTTATACAAAATATTTTCTAGCCATTACCAATGTTTTGAAACCATTGGTATAGGATATGTTTCATGTAGTGTCATCCTTATTTTTTTGGAGGTGAGTCACACCATCAAATAAATGATTTTAAAAACATAAAATATATTATAAGTCATTGAGGATTCATTATAGATTTATAAAAAAATAAACACAAATTGAATTATTTAAAATTGAAAACATATATTTTTCTAAGAATAACTTTATAGTTTTTCCTACATCTCTATCGGTTCATTATGATGTCATAAAACACACCGTATATTTATATTGTACTTAATTTTTAACCAAAAATTATAATGTCTCTGAAAATTATGAAAAAGTAACCATTAAAAAATTTTTAAATAGTAATTCCCAAAATAAAATTCATTTTATCTAAATGAATTTATAAATATGTGAATTTTCAATTTTAAAATTAAAACCGACATTTATCTAAATTGATGGGTTATTTTGACAATAAAAGTTTTCATAGAAATTAAAAGTTATATTTCACTTCATAAAAATTATATGATCATTTATATTTACTAAAATTTATTTAATAATAAGGTTTTATTAAAAATATCAGTTATTTAAAAAATTTATTAATTAATAAATTCATTAATTGAATTTGAAAACTATCTAAAAATATAATTTGTGCTTTATTAAATCCAAAATAAAAATAATTTATAAAGTAAAAAATAATATGATTAAAATATATTCATTATACTATAAATAATAATGTCTATATTCATATTTCTATGGTCTTTATACATATCTCTTTAATACACCAGAATACGCCCTAAGAGTAAGGTGGCTGATGGTGGGACTTTAATGGGGTATTTCAGTTAACATTATTGGGGTCATCATCTCGATGATCATGAAATTCTCCCATAAAAAGTTCCACACATTCTTATTTTATTGGATCTATGAATGTTATTGGTCAAGGGAGAGGCCTATAAATGATATCTCCCTCAAAATCTCCAATAAATGGCATTCATAAGGTATGATCCTAACTGTTCAGGCCATCACTTACTTTGTCTGTGTCAAAAGGATTTTTTAAAACCCAATATTTATATTTTTCATGTGATCATAGTTCAACATCTATATTATCAATTATTAATATACCTAACTACCATTTAAATTTAATTGGATAAAATAGAACAAAATATGTGTATGTGTTTTCTATTACCACAAGTTATCTAATTAAATTAAAAGGGGAATATTATTCATAATAGTTCAGTTTGTTATAGTGGAATGGGTGTCTCATAATATTCAAATGAAATGGACAGTAAGGGGTCATATAGATTAATGTCCCATCATATGTAATGAATCTAGATTCATAAAACATAAGAATTGATTGAATGAAAATGAGGAGAGAGAAATCTCTAACGGAATATCAGCATGGTAACTGGTGTACATGGGAGGAATTAATGAAAGAGAAAGGGGTCTCTAAAAATTGAAACATAAATACGATAATATAGAGGATGTTTTAAATCATAACCCAACATTTTTAATTTCAAATACAAGGTTATACCCACATTAAGAAAAATGGACAAAAATGAGAGAGGAAAAAATATCTTACTTGGAAGTGTGATCAAAAAGGATTGGGAGGGGATTTTTAGATGATTAATTGGAGATTGGGGAACCTTGGGAGGATTATAGATATATTAGTTATGAGTTTGGTTGATCTCCAAAGGTTTCTAGTGAAGATGAAGGGGGATCATGGGTGTGTTTATATAGGAAAAGGGAGGGAATTCTTTATTATTTCGGGTTTGAACACTAAAAATTAAACTAATAAAGACCCCAAACTATCACATGGTTTTTTCCAATGGTTTTTTCTAAAGGAGAGTGGAAAACATTATTTTATAAGTCCAATGGCTGAACTAATTAAAATATTGTGCTTTATTTTTTGGTGGTGAGTCATACTCTCTAGGAAATCATTTTAAATGAAAAAATGTTTTATATGTCTTGGAGGGTCCACTATGTCTTTGTAAAATAAATCAAAAATAGTATAAAATAAAATTATTTTAATGGTAAAATCTATATTGTCCAAATATCCTATTTATATTATTTTATTATATCACTATTGGGTCATTATGAAGTCATAAAACACATTATATATTTAAACGGTATTTAATTTTTACCCAAAAATTTGACTCTCCTAGAAAGTTATGAAAAATTCACCATTGGATAATTTTTAAATCCTGATTAAAAAATTAATATTCATGTTATCTAAATAATTTAAAAAATATGTGAAATTTTATTTTTAAAATAAAAACTGCCATTTATCAAAAATTCATGGGTTTTGACCAAAACGAATTTTAAACCATAGAAAATATTACAATTATATTCATAAAAAATATTCATTTAAATTTAATAAAAATTAATTTATTAATAATATTTTATTAAAATATAATTTAATTAAATATTCCATTAATTCATCGAAATATATTTCTTAATTGAATATTGACTAAAAATACTATTTGGGCTTTAAAAACTGTTTACCAAGTAAAAATAATAAAATGATTGTATATTCATTATTCTATACAAAAATAATGTATATAATCATTATGAAAGGGTCTCATAATATAAACCCTTATAACACCCACATAATACCTAAGGGTATGGTTTGCGATAGTGATAGACCTTGGGGGAGGCTCAGGTAACATCGCTCGACTGGTAATCTCTATTAACTTCCACATCTCTCATAGGCGGTATCGTTCGTGCTTAACATGTTGTATCTCAGCTTGGGATTGGTCAAGAGTGAATCTGAGTGACGCCCCCTCCTTTCCATGCGCTAAACAATGGGCTTAATACGGAGCAATTATACTAGTTGAGCCCATCTATTCCTTTGTCTGATTAAATTGATTTTGTTAAAGGCGTATATTTATACTAATAAAGTGATCACTGTTCAATAACTATATTATCAACGGTAACAATTCTTATTGGTATTTTGGAATCCAAAAACATAAACCCAAGGAAGTGATTATTTTATATATCAATTTTACATAATAATACTTTTAATTAGATCAAGAAGAATATTTAGTAGTAAATGTTTGGCTCGTTTTAATCTACCACCCATAAGAAATTTCACCCTCGAAATTTCCTTCTCCCACACTTAAATAGATGAGGGTAACTATGTTTCATCACCTCCATTGATTCCCACATTCCATCCTCAAACTTTTGGTTTTTCCACAACACCATGACGAGGGTCCTTGTCTTATTTGGAAGAAAATTTTCCCTACAATCTATGATCTTCATCGGCTTCACATATTTTTAATCCTTATTAACATATTTTACCCTTTATTAAGGTAATTAATTTTAACTTAGTTATTATTAAAATTAACTCAAAACAAAGGGAGTTTAATTAAAAAAATATAAAATACTATTTAAAAATATGTAATTCATTTTATATAATTAAATACCTATAAATATAAGAAATTAATTTTAATGTATGTGCACGAAATGTGACAAAAACTACTTTTTAGGTAAAATACATTTCAAGCATAAAACTAGATTTATTCTTATCCTAAAAATAAAAAATATTGTTAAATATTTAAAACATTTTTATAAATTAAATAATTTATATATTTCATTAAAATAATTCATCAAGATTAATATATTTAAAATCATTTCCCAAATAAAATATTTAATAAAACCCTCAATTTTGTGTTGAAACATATTTTTTTTTTCAAATTATAAACATTTTATAAATAATGAATTCATTTTGTAAATGTGTAGACCATATATTTTTTATAATTTATTTATTAATATTCATTCCTTACAATCCATTTACTAGGAGATAAGATATTCTTAATAATGTTATGAATTTTTTTTAAACTCACAGTTGCGTGCAACGCAAGCTTTTGAAGAAATAAAATTATTTAAAGAGAAATATTTATTAAACATATCAGGGTGTTACACTACACTCCTAATATAAAACAAATAAATACACATTTATCCTATATAATATAATTTTTAATTTCAAATTCAAAATCAAAATAACCATCAACAACCTTTTGCTTCATATGATCAATTTGGGGCAATTGGATCAATCTAGCGCTCTTTTTTAGAATAGATATTCTTTAAGGAACAGAAGAATAAATTTAGAGTAACTAATTTTTCAACCATAAATACACATCATAAAAGCATATTGAAACTATAATATATCATAAATCATGATGTGATCATGTTAATTATATAATAACATGTATGTTTTCTAATCAATTACATCAAACTACTCTAAAATTCAATCTTCATACAAAAGTATTATGATGTGACACAGTCAATTAAAATGTAACCCACAATATCTAGTAGATCACTACTTTTATTATAACATCACATTACATTTTCATATATTTATTCATGATGGAATCCCTTTCTTTAAAATGCAATCTTTTACCCATAACATCCATTTAGAATGCATTTAAATCATGATTTCCTAATTACAGAATGAAACATATATTATAAAGATCAGTATAATCATTATCACATCTAAGAAAAAACATAACATTTTAAAATTGTGGTGTGATTTTTTTATTTATCAAAAAAAATCTTTTGGAAGAAAATTGTGGAATAATACTTTCTTCTTATATCGTGATTTATTCTAATTCACCAAAAATTTCTCCAAAGCCAACTATTCAAATTTAAAAATAATTCATATAACAACTCCGTTGTTTATTACACGTTTAAAAATGATTTATTACATAAATATTCACTTAATATGACTATAAGGATCGAGAGTTATAGTTTCTTGGGAAATTCGGAACATTACATGACAACATAAAACATGAAATACAACATCTTTATTTAAATGTTCTTTTATATGACCACAACATTCCATCGTACTTAACACTGCATGTGACAACCTAAGGATATACACAAGAAAGGGGTGAGATAAAAAGACTAGTAAGGGAGTAAGCAATTCATGACATGAAGAATACAATACATGTTAGGCAATAGTCAAATCAATGAAGCAGAAGAGAAACATGAACATAAAGTCCTGATAGAGCATGATTATCATAACATGGAAATGTGGCAACAATATACAACAATATATTAGCATGATCCAAGGCTCATTACACATGTATTAGCATGATTAAATGCTCATTTCACATTAATTATCATGATTAATCCCTTATTTCACAAGATGTATCATGATACTAATCATTACCCAATGCATTGGAGCACTATCATGGCACACCTTTCATAATCATTTCAATCTCATACTTATGTGTGCCACGTAGATCAAATGACATAGATTCATTCAAAATCATCATTTATTCAATGATAAAAGAATATGGAATAAATACATGAAATTATATATTAAATAAGTATATGTGAATAATGTTGAATACCCTTGATAGAGTAATGGGCATGGTATTGACAACACAGTGATTTTTTCATAGAAAATCACAGTGCAATTTCAACAGCCTAACAGCGTGACATAAAAATTCATAAAAATGGTTGATGAGAGAGAAAGGTGTCTCTAATCATATATAAATGAAATAAACAGTAATGGGGCCATATATATACATTTTCCAAAATAAATAATTTGTAAATAGAAGGTGTAACAAAAAAAGGAACCTGAAGAAAGAGGAGAAATGGAATAACTGTTAAAAAATTCCGGCATGGTAACGGGTGTACATGGGAGGGATTATTGAGGGAGAAATAGGTATACCACCATAAAAACATAACATTGGAATTATTAGAGAGGTGTGAAAACATACCCTGTCATTTTCAATTGAAATTAAAAGTGTGTAAAAATATAAGGAAAATTGGATAAAAATGACAAAGGAAACCCTTACATAATATCGACATAGAAATGGGTGTGCTTAAAGGATCATACAGGGGATTAATGAGAGTTAAATGAAGATATCATCATTTATACATATAATGGACATTAAGGGAATCATTCAACATCATAACCCTACATATAAAAATGGAATTTAAGAAGTATAATATAAAATAAGTGCTTGAATGGAAATGAGAAGAGTCAAATCCCTTACAGAATTTTCCCATAGTAACAACTATGGTATGGGTCCAAATGGGGGAGGATAAATGATAACTCATTAAAATAAAAATTAAGTTTATATTAGGTAATTTATTATAAAATTATTGAAAAATAATGAATTGAAAATTAAAAATACTAATTTCAAACAAGGTTCTAGAATTGAAAGCAAGAGGGGAAGGAGAGGATCCCTTACTTGGATGTGTGATCTCAAAGGCTTGGGAGAGGATTATTCAGAGCTTGGGTCACCTTGGGAGGACACTAGGGAGTATGTGGAAGAGGTTGGTCGAGGTCCAAATGCCTTGAGTGGAGATAAATGGGAGATTGGATGGGATTATATAGGAAAGGAGGCTGAATTCATCATTATTTTGGTTTTGGACCCTACAGACTAAAATATTCAAAACCACAAAAAATACCATGTTTTTTAACATGGTTACTAGAAAATGGTAGTGGTATACATTATTTTAAAAGGAAAAGTATCGAACATATTAAAATATTTCCCTTGCTTATGTGGAGGTGAGTCACCCATTAAAGGAAATGATTTTAAAATCTATTTGTCATGGAGGATTCACTATGGAATTATTAAAGAAATTAAATAAATATAAAATCACATTATTTTAATGTAAAACATATATTGGTTAGATAATACCCATTATAATATTTATTAAATCATTCTGGGGACATTATGATGTCATAAAACCCATATTTTATTTAATTTTTACCTAAAAATTTGACTATCTCAGAAAATTAGGAAAAAATCATTTTGGGATAATTGTGACGTCCTGATTTCAAAAATAATTTTCATTTCATATAAATAATTTTTTAAATATGTGAATGTTCACTTTAAAAATGAAAACTGACATTTATTGAAAACTCATGGGTTTTGACAAATACAATTTTCAAACCATAATAAAAATTACATTTGACTTTATAAAAACAATATAATTATTTATTATTAATAAAATTAATTTGATAATAATATTTTGTTAAAATATTAATTATTTAAAATATTAATTTTTTTCACAAAACAAATTCTTTAATTATAAAAATAAACTTTATGTTTTATAGTATAAAAAGTTAACTCTTATCCAACAGATTTTCTAATCAGTTATAGAAAAATAATTGATTTGATAAAAAATTATAATAATTGTTTTTAAAATATTGTTAATAAAAACATAGTCTAAGATAATAATGTATATATTTCTCAAATGTACCATTTTTCCCCGAAAACCAATTTATCAAATTCATCATTTTTTTAACAAAGTCTATTCCCATAAAAGAATTTGATGAAATAGGAATTTTATTTATAGAAAGGTATTACACAATAAGTAACTAATACCTTATTACATAACCCCTTATATCACCCACATAAGACCTAAGGGTAATGTGTGAAATGGTTATATAATCTTGGGGGGGCTCAGATAAAATTTCCAGGGTGATAATCTCTATTAACATGAACTTCTCTCATAGGAAATTCCATTAAATATTAACATATTGAAGCTTGGAATGAGCTTGGTCAATAGTAAAGCCCAGTGATGCTACCGCCTTTCCAATCTATGAAAAATGAGACTTGTATGGAATGAGTCTACTAGATGAGGTCTTTGTCTCTTTTATTTGTGTCAAAATGATTTTTTAAAACATTATATTAATATTAGTTGTCATATCATTGTTCAACGGCTATATTATCAATGGTTATGATACTTAACGGTAATTTAAACCAAAAAAAGAGTGCATTTGTTTTACATATCCATTAGAAGTTAAAAGAAAGGGAATATTATTCATAAAAGATCGGGTCGTTACAACATTACCCCCATAAGAAATTTCACCATCAAAATTTCATTTTCCCACACTAAAAAAACTGAGGGTAAAACTTCCTCATCACTTCCTCTAGTTGCCATGTTGCTTCTTCAAACATGTGGTTTCACAACAACACCTTGATGAGGGGCGTCGTCTTATTTTGTATAACTTTTTCTATAAGATCTAAGATATCCACTAGTTTCTCCTTATAGGAAATTTCATTCTCCAATGGTACCACATCTAGATTGGGTACATATGACGGTTCAGTTATGTACTTCCTCACGAGTGATATATAGAATACATCATGTACTTGAGATAGTTTCGCTGGGAGTACTAGTCGATAGGCCACTTCTCCAATACGATCAATGATCTTAAAAGGGCTGATGTTCCATGGAATAAGCTTTACCTTATTCCCAAATCTCATAACTCTCTTCCAAGTTGATATGGATAGGAATTCCATGTCTCCAACATTAAACTCTAGGTATCATCAATGATTTTCAACATATCTCTTTGGTTGACTTTGAGCATCATTAATGTGCTTCTGGATGGTCTTATCCTTTTCCACCATTTCTTCAACTATTTCTTGACCTAGGTTTTTTCGCTCCCGAGATTCATCCCAACATGATAGCGTTATTCACCTATTCCCATAATGGGCATCATAAAGATACATTTTGACGCTTGAGTGGAAACTGTTATTATAAGATAAATCAACCAGGGGAAGATGTTGATTCCATACTTCTTCAAATTCCATTGGGTATTCTCCCAACATGTCCCCAAGTGTTTGGATAGTCCGCTCATATTGGCCATCAGTTTGAGGATGATAAGCCGTAATAAAGTTCATCTCAGTATTCAGATCATACAGAAGACTCTCTCAAAACATTGAGGTGAATCATGGATCTCGATCAGATATAATAGATAGTTTTCCTCCAACAAGCCTTAAAACTTAAATGATATATATATATATGATCCAGTTGATCCAATGATAAATCCTCTCAAATTGTATTGAAATAGGAATTCTTCGTTAGATGATCCAAAACAACCTTAATAGCATTGTCTCCTTTGGATTTCTTCATAGGTACATTAACACAGACTATGGTTATGTTCTCTCATTTCCATGCTGGAATGGTTAATGATTGAATAATCCCCTTAGTCTTCTGCATATCATCCTTCACTTTCTGACATACCTGACACATTGATGTATACTTAGAGATCTCATTTTTCATTTTATCCCACCAATAATGCCCAATGAGATCTCGATACTTCTTTTTTTTCATGGGTGAATGGATACATTAGAACTATTTGCATAATACAAATTTTATTTCTTTGTCTCCATATTTGATGGAAAACATAGTCTTGACACAAACATCACAATTCCTTCTTTTTTAACATTGAACTCTGAGGATTTACTTTTTCTGATAGTTTGAACTTTGTTCTGAATTCCCACATCAACCTTTAGAGAATCCTTTAACATTTCAAAAAGAAATAGTTGAGGAATCATTTGAGAAAGGATTTATGATGTTCCCTTATTTATGATTCTCATGTCCATCTTCATAAAATCTATGATGTTTGGATCCTTTTAAATTCTCATCAATGATAGAATCAGTGGATCCTTTATACATAGAGCATATTCCACCTTGTTATCTTTTCTAGGGTGGTAATGGATTGAGCAGTCATAGTCTTTGATCATCTCTAACCATCTTCATTGGCGCATGTTCATCTCTTTCTATGTGAATATCTACTTGAGGATTTTGTGTTCCATATATATTTCACACTTCTCCCCAAAGAGGTAATATCGCAAAATTTTTAAATCAATGTTTACTACATCCAAATTGAGATCAAGTGTTTGATAGTTTTTCTCAGGAAGTATCATTTTCCTTGATGTATAGGCAGTGAAATTGTCATTTTTCATCAATACACAACACAAGAACTTCTTTCGAATCATCACTAAATACCACAAAAAATATCCACTTGTGGGTAGTGTGAGCTTCAGCCCAATGATAATCCTCCTTTTCAACTTCTTGAAGATCTCTTCAAATTCATCACTCTAAGAAAACATTACTCCCTTATGATTTAACTTGTTAAGAGTGTTGTACAATTGTGAGAAATAACTCAAAAATCTGCGATAATATCCAGCTAACCCCAAGAAGTTATGAATATATGTTACCGATGTTAGCCTCATCCATCCCTCTATTGTAGCTATCATGGAGAGATCCACATATATCTCATTGCTTGTGATCATATCACCCAATATTGAGACCTCTTTTAACAAGAAATCACACTTGCTATAATTTTCATAGATATTCTCCTTCCTCATGGTCTCTAATACAGTTCTTAGATGCTCCTCGTGCTCCTCCATGGTTTTGGAGTATATTAGAATATCGTCTATAAATACTACCACAAATATTTTCGAGGTAGTATATTAAGAACCTATACATCAACTCCATGAATATTTTTGGAGAAATAGTTAGTCCTAAAGGAATTTCTATGAACTCATAATGCATATATCTTGTACAAAAATCACTCTTTGGGATATCCTCCTTCTTTAACCTTACTTGATAATATCCCAACCGCAGATCCATCTTAGAGAAGTATTGTTCTCCATGTAGCTGATCAACCAAGTCCTAAACTCATGGTATAGGATACTTGTTCTTTATTTGGATTTTGTTGATCTCACAATAATTGATGCAAAGGTGCATTGACCCATCCTTATTCTTGACTAAGAGGGCTGGTGCACCCCATGGTGAATCACTTTGACGTATAAACCATTTATCCATATTCTCATGTAGTTGTTTCTTCATATCCTCAAGCTACACAACAACCATTCTATAAGGAGTCTTGGATATTGTAAATTCCCCAGGTATAAGATCAATTGAGAATTCAACATCTCTTCAAAGAGGAAGACCAGAAAATTCCTTGGGAAACACTTCAAGGAATTCCCTCAAAATAGGCATGTCTACCAGGATGGTTGCTTCCATAGACTCAATCATCTGAGCAATATATTAATGCTCAAAGGGAATTAATATCCCTGATTGAGATTATGGTTCTAAAGATGATTCATTCTTCTCCTTGTACTTGTACAGAATCGGGGGTCGATTCTCCATATGTAGAGTGATTTCCCTCTCATGAAAATTTATGTTGGCTCCATATCCATGCCAATAATTGCACGAAATTCACCCAAAGGGAGTATGATGATGTTCTATGGGGTGTTCAACCCACCAATTATGACATGTGAGCAGTTATATTCATGGGATGCACTGATTTCCCCATTTTTAATTCTCACTGACATCTTTACATCCAGGTTTTGTGGTGGTGATGGGATTGTTCTAACAAACTTTTGGGGTAAAAAATAATGGGTAGAACCATAATAAAAATACCATGTTCTCTATTCATTAATGAATAGCTAGCATACCTGTCACCACTTCGTTTTGGGGGATCATATCAGCAGTAGCGTTGAGAAAAACACTCTCTTTCTCCCTTATAGGTTGTCAGTTGCCTTCTAAAACCCTTATCTAAGGGAACTGGTTTTCAATGTGCCCTGGTTCATTGCAGTTGAAGAAATGAACAATGCATTGAGGTTCGAACGTATTATTCCACTCCTCTGTCACAACCGTGAGTTTTTCTTGTCGGTATTTAATAGCCAGGTTCTTTTCTCTTCCACACCTAAATCTTTTCCTCGTCTCATTCAAGAAATTTCTAGGGTGCTTCTTTCCGCAACATTGGAATGTGGGGGGATGAATTTTCATAGCACTATTGGATTTATCCATCATACCACTAGAATTAAAATCCACCATACACTTATTATCCCAATGATACCCCGGATATTTTCTGATCTACATTTTACCTTTGAGGGTACATTGGACCGTTTCCTCATACCACTCGAAGTCACGGATTTCTAGGGATTTCTGTAGGATAGGTTTTAGCACACAAAAGAAGAGATAAACCTTGCATTTGAGGGTAACAACAATTCTAGAGGCATATCATGAAAACCCTGTGATGTTTTCCTTATACACTCTCATGGATTCATCATATTTTTTCTTGTGGGAAATAAAGTACCTTTCCATCTTAAGTAAAAGGTTGCGAGGAAAATATTTCTCAAAAAAAATTTCTAAAAATCCTTCCCTTTCAACACCTCGATCTCCTTTTAATGATTCATATTTTGATCAATGTAAACCATTGAAAAACATCACCCTCCTTATGAAAAGAATCCAGAAGTACCTTCTCTTGTTTAGAACATCGATGGATGGAGAATATCTTCTCAATAGAGTTGATCCATTGGTCATAAATTGGGGGATCAGATGATCCATTAAATATAATGGGCCATTTTCACATGTATCTCTTGATTGTGGATTGTTCTTTCTTAGGGGGGTTGAAAATTCTTCTTGAAAATTTTTATATTCAAAACTAGAGTTAATTGTGAGACTATCATGACATTGTTTGTGATTCCCACCCTAATCGGATTGAGAATTTCATTAGAACAATCATCACATTGATCTTCACATCAGGTTTTAGCCTGAGTCCTCCTATTACTAGCCATTAGCTGGAATGAAAGAAATGTTAGGGGTAAAACAAAAAGGGTAATCCAAATAAAAAAGTGAGAACTCATAAATTACAATTATTTCCTTAATTTAAAAATTTATAGGCTTCAATATATGTTATCCATGATCTAATTCACAACATATATTCATAGGGAATTTTTTTATTCCCTTAACAATGGTTTGAACTATGCTTATTAATTTACCAAATAATATCCCCTAGGAGTGTTGTAACCAATAATGCATCAATGATGGGTTTTATGCAGGTGTTTCTATTTGAATATAGCTCAAAGAGGTATTTTCTAGTTTTTCCCCAAGTTATATCTGTGCCAGAACCACCTCTACCTTACCGTATACATACAAGGATATAATTTCTTGAAAAATCACTTACTCAATCCTCACAAAAATTTAGGGATGTTTTTATTATACTATTTAATATTGCTAAGGCTTTCACTAGTCTTTTCTAATCCTAATCCTAAAAATAACTAAACCAATCCTATGATACTAGCTATAACAACCCTACATTTTTTTCACACATAAACATGATTTATTACAAAAAATATTCACTCGATACAACATAGATGATCGAGAGGTGTAGTTTCTTTGGGGGCTTAGGAACACTACCTAAAAATGTAAAACAAGGAATATACATCTTTATTGAAAACATATTTTACATGACCACTACATTCTTTCATACTTATCATTGCATGGGATAACCTGGGGGCATGCATGAGAAAAGGGGGAGCTATAATGCCTAGTAAAGGGGTAAAAAAGGAATAAAAATAATATTATAGTACATGTTAGGAAATACTCATATCAATTGAGAAAAATAGAAACATTAACATAAAGGCATGATATAACATGATTATCAAAACTTGGAAATGTGGCAACAACATTTAACATGATATTACCATGATCCAAGGATCATTACACATGGGGAATGAGTAAAATCCCATTGCACATGAACATTAATGAGTAAACCCTCAATTCACTTGATGCATCATGATACTATTCTTTACCCTATGCAATGGAGTGCTATTAGGGTGAACCCTTCTTAATCATTTCATTTCATGCATAAGTATGCCACATGGATCATATAACATGGAATCATTCAACATCATCTTTTATTCCAACCTAAAATAATGTGGAATTCATACATGAAACTATTTAATAAATAATTTAATGTTCATAAAGGTGAATACCCTATATAGATAAATGGGCATGGTATTCACTACATAATGACTTTGGCATGGAAAATCACAGTGTGATTTTAGTACCATAACAACATGACATAAGAATTCCTAATAACTGTTAATGAGAGTGGAAGGGATGTCGCATAATATGTATATTAAATGGATAGTAATGGGATCATGTAGATACATGTCCCAACATATGTAATGGAATTTATATTCATAAACCAAAATAATTTCTTGAATGTAAAGGAGGAGAGAGAAATACATTACGGAATTTCGGCATGGTAATGGGTGTACTTGGGAGGAATTATTGTGAGAGGAATGGGTCTATAATCAATAAATCATAAAGAGGAAAACATATGGGAGATGAAAAATAATAACCCAAAAGTTTCAATTGAAAATACCAGGGTGTAGCAACATGATGACACTAGGAAAAAAATGAGAGAGGAAGAAATCTCTTACTTGGAAGTGTGATCCCAAAGGTTTGGGAGGGGATTCAGAGAGGATTTTTGGGTTATTATGGAGGCTTGGGAGGACTCTTCAATGATAAAGGAGGAGTTTGGTTGATCTAAAAAGGTTTTTAGTGAAGAGGAAGTTGGATATTTGGTAGTAATATATAGCAAAAAAGAGGGAATTCATTATTATTTAAGTTTTGGACACTTCATATTAAACTATTCAAAACCACAAACCAACACATTGTTTTCCCCATTTTTTGATAAATGGGAGTGGAAAACATTATTTTATAAGTCAAATTTCCAAAAATCTTAAAATATTAGGTTTTCTCATATGGTGGTGAGTCACACTCTCAAGGAAATCATTTTAAATGATAATATGTTTTATTAGTCTCAGAGGGTCCTCCATGGATTTGTAAAATAAATAGAAAAATCCCAAAATCACATTATTATAATTTTAAAACATATATTAAAATAAAATACCATCTATAATATTTTATTACATCACTATTGGGTCATTATGGTGTCATAAAACACATTATATATTGAAACGATATTAAATTTTTACAAACAAATTCGGTTGTCTCAGAAAATTATGAAAAAATCGCCTTTGGATAATTTTTACATCTTGATTCAAAAAGTAATATTCATTTTATCAATATAATTTACTAAATATGTGAATTTTTACTTTTAAAATAAAAACCAACATTTATAAAAAATTAACGGGTTTTGACAAAAACAGTTTTCAAACATTAATAAAAATTACAATTGTATTCATAGTAATTTTAGGATCATTTTTATTTAATAAAAAATAATTTTTTAATAATATTATATTAAAAAATTATTTAATTAAAAAATCCATTAATTCATAAAAATAGTTTTCTTAATTGAATATTGAATAAAATTACTATTCATACCTTAAAAACAATTTACAACGTAACTATAATAAAATGAATGTATATTCTTTATTTTATACAAAACTAATACACATAATCATAGTTCTAGGATATTGTTATATAAACCCTTATAACAACCGCATAAGACCTAAGGGTATGGTTTGAAATGGTGACAGAATCTTGGGGAGGCTCACATAACATCGCTCAGGTGGTAATCTCAATTTACATCCACTCCCCTCGTAGGGGTTTCGTTCAGGATTAATGTGTTGAAGATCATCTTGGTCTTGGTCAAGAGTGAAGCCTAATGACCCCACCTCCTTCTTGAGCTCTGAAAAATGGGCTTCCTAAAGAGAAATTCTACTCGATGTGTCTATCCCTTACTTTTTCAGAGTAAATTGGATTTGTTAAAGCCATATATTTATAATAATCAATTGAACACTGTTCAAAATCTATATTAGAAATGGAAACAATTCTAAATGGTATTTTGAATTACAAAAACCAAAATCCAAGGAAGTCCATATTTTATACAACTATTCTACATAATAATTTATTTAATTAGATCAAGAGGAATTTTCATTAGTAAAATTTCTGGGTCATTACATCTAGTCCATATTTATCATTTTGTGACATGTTTGTTTAGGGAATTACAAGTTATATATTGTCTTCTAATTATGATCTATTAGTCCCTTTTGTATTTATTTTTGGTGATAGTTCTTCAAATTCTTGGTTTCAGTAAGTGATTATGTTTTTTGAGTTGTTAATTATTTAAGATGTCTTGAGTCTTTTAAATAGTTTTGAGGATGTCTTGGTGTTGGTTGTTTCACTTAGGATCCATTTTCCTTTGACACATTTCCAATTCATTTAGGTTTTCCAAGATTTTGTATCTTAAATATCCCTCTAGGTCGGATTACGTAATTTCATTTTTTGTGTTTTCCTTTTGCAGACACTAATTTATGTTCAAGTTTATTTTATTTTCATTTCCAACTTTGTGGAATTATGGTTTCAATGGAAGTATATTTTTGGAAATTATGAATTTAATTATTTTTATGGGGAGGGTTTTTTCACATTATGAATTTTTTCTTGTAGATTTTATCTTTTTTTGGATTCATGAATTTATTTTGGTTTAGGAAATTATTTTTTTACTAGAGAACTGATATGGTTGGGATTCCACCATCAAATGATCTCATAGTTAATATGATTTCTAGTATTTCTTGAGGGGGTAATTCCATTCTCTCTCCCTAGATAAACACAATGACGGTGTTTTTGTTATCCGTTACTATGGGCCATGTGATGGATATTCATTCAGATACAAAATATACCATGATTATTATCTTTATTCATTTCTATTTGAGGGGTTAGTATGTTCTTAATATAGATGTGGTCTTTAGAGAGAAGAGATTATCACTCTATTTTCATTCTTTCATTTAATGGTCTCAATTATTTTGGCATGCCATATGTCTCCTTGGATATATTGTTTTATATTTGAGAATGATTTTATTCAATTATTATGTATGTCGATGTTTCCTATTTTAAAAAAAATGTAAATTTTTCCCTTCAATATTTAGGAATTGAGCCTTATCTTGAGTAGTATTTTGTCTTTTCTAGACGTCATCATAAACAGAATCTATTTTGAAATTCTTGGGGATGTGTCATCATTGGTATAATTTCCACAACCTAACAAAACAATATTTAATATTAATTTAATTTAAATTCCCAATTTATTTATTTTCCCTTTTGGATGGTTTTCCTTTAATTTTTTTTGTTTTTTGGCATGAAGTTTAGGTCACTCGGTAAAGGTTTTCATTTTTCAAAACCATTTGAAAATTGTGCAACATCCTCATTAATTTGAAAAAATCCAACTATAAATCTGGCGCATGGTTTTCTTAAACATAGGACCTCCCTGTGTCAGGTTATATAAGATCCTAGTAGAGGTTTCATAGTTGGAGAATAGATTGGCCAACTATGCAGAGAAACCATGTGAAAATTCCATATATTTTAATTTTTTGACATTATATTTTCATCCTAAAATAAATAAAATCTTAAAAGGGTTCCCTATTCTTCCTCTCACCTACACTCCCTCTCCCCCTTACCTGATTCCCAGGAGAGTCTCTCGGCCACATGACCTCCCCCCTATCCTCCCTCCTTTTTTAGTCGACCCCTCCACAAATTTATGGTGAACTCATCCTTTTATAGTTTTTATTATTCACCTTCCCCTTCACCCAATATTTATTAGTTTATAATCTTCCCTTATAGTGTGTGCATCCTATGGTAAAACCTAACCAGATTTTATTTTTTGGTAAATTTATAGATTCTAATGATCATGGGGCCAGATGTAATACACATTATATATTTCTTCATTGATATTGACCACTTTCAGACCATTTGTTACATCATTCCAGTCATTTGAAGAATCTTATCCTATTTAAAATCCATTAAATTTAAAAATATAATTTATTTAATGTTTTACTATGATTATTTTTATTATATTATACAATTAATAATTATATAAAATTATATTGATGGATGAAATTAGACTCTTTTTGGATTATTTTATTTTATTGATTTTTGATCCTCGGTTTTCTTCAATGCAGTTTTCTATTAAAATATATTTTAAAATATGAATCTCCCCAATTTATTTATTTTTTGCTGAATTTTTATTATTCAAATTAAAATTTTCATAGGCATTTAGGTCTATCAATTTCTCTTCCCACGGATTCCTGTTAACATGTTTTAGATTCCTAAAAATCTTTCAATAGATTTTTATACATTTAACCTATACAAAAAGACATACATAAATATACATATATAGATTTATATTAACGTTCTCTCTTTGTACATATTCAAACATGGAGTAGGGAATATGTAAATTTGAAAAGTGGTATTTATATATATACATATATGAGGTTATATTTTTGTATAACTATGAAGTGTGTGTTTGAATGAAAAAGCTATGGTAGATAATTAGTTTTCTAAATGATCAATGACTATCTCTAAAATACAAAGGCACGGTAATGAATTTCTATTGATTTTAAAAATGTTAAGTAAACTCTAATGGATGATTCAACTTTAAGTATTTTTTGGTCCCATATTATTGTGAATGGATTGTTGGTATGATTATAATATAGGGGATTCACATTGGTAGTGTAGAGAGGTGTGTTTTTTTGTATTATGTCTTTGAAATTATATGTGATTTAGTTTTTTTATTAAAAGACCTATATTTTTTTATTGTTTCTGGGAATGGAACATGAGAACCATGGGTGCCTAGTTGGACAAACTATACCTAATATTCTATGCAATCTATAAGTTCATCGGCCCCGTATCCCTGGAAATATTTTGGTACAAAAATGTCTTATCAAAATTATATGTGTTATTTCCATTATTCATTGGGTTCTTCACATCCATAGACTCATGTGCAAGAAGTGTTATATGAATTTTTTTGAACCCAAGAGTAAGATGATCTGATGAATTTGATTCCCTTTACTTTTTCTGGGGTTCCCAACATTCTTTCTCTTATTTTACCTTTTTTGGTGGTAATTGTTTTTAAATTTTTTCCCCAGTATCATTTTTATATAAAAAATAATAAAGAAGATTTTTATACTTTCTTATGTTTGAGAATAATTGTGATAGGATTTATACTACTTGGCTTTCTAACTAAGACTCTTAAATTATCTTCTAATTTCTTATTATAAATGGTTTATTGGAAAATTATCTCATTCTATGGAAAATATATTTGGGAGTCAAAGAAGAAAATGATTTTTTGAATCATTTTCCTATTAACATTTTTTCAAGAAAACAAAAAACCATATTTTCATATATCAATATTTTTAGACTGTCATAAAAAAATTCACGATAAATTTAATTCATGGGGTGTGGTTTCACTTTTTTCCTCCCTACTAGGATTTTTCTCATCTTTATCAAATATTATTTTATTCTCAAGGGGATTTATGGCTTGTGTTTTTCAGGTGTTAACTCGAATAATGAGAAGGAGGTTAAAATGTTCATAGTTTAATTACTATTTGATTTTCTTTCATCAAATATTCCATTTAGTCTTTTATTTTATTCTATAGTTGGAGGTGTGTTGGTATTCAGGGAGTTGTGTATAGGCATTTGGTGTGAATCATTTCCTTAAATGATATGGGGATTGGGGAAGGGAGAAAGGTTTTTGGTGCTTTTTTGTATTTACTATTTTCCTAGTTTGATATTTTGTTATTTTTTCTATATATTTTACACATGAATTGTAATTTTACATACCAATAAAGCATGATGGAATTTTAATTAATTATTTATACTTTTTATGAATTTCTTTCAGAGAAATTGTTCATAATTGGTGATTCCTTGATTCCTAAGCTGATGAACTAGACTATAGGGATTGGGAATGCCATTTATGCCTTATCACAGGATGGTTTGGGAGTCTTATTTAGGTATTACTTGGAATGGTTCATGATAATTCACAATAACACATGATAAATCAAAACATACAAAATTAACTTCTCTTAAAAATAAACCCTGAAAGAATTATAAATCACTGAACAAAAACAATCCTAGTAAAAACTATGAATTTACTAAATACAGGTCAATGATGATTTTTTCAATTTTTCCCAAATGGTTCCAATTTTATGAAACTATTTTCATTTTAGAAATTTAAATCCTCTATTTTCTTTGTAATAAAACAAAAAAACAATATAATTAACTTTAAAATAAATTAAAAAACATTAACACCCTAACACTAATAAAAATAACATAAAACCATATAATTTTCCAAAAGAACAATAATAAACATTTTTTTGTTAAAATTTTGATAAGTCCCATTCATTATAGTAAATATCCTCATCATTTGAATAATAATAAAAATAATTATAGATAAATGTTTGAATTTAAAATCCATAAAAATATTCAATTTGAACATATTTGTATATAAATACAATAAAACAAGACAAACACTTAGTCAGACATAACAAAATAAGTAATAATTTATCAATAAATTCAATAATTATTGAATCAATCATATAATAACTTATAACCACTCAATATAACATAGAATTATTCTAAGGGAATCCCACTAATATAACATAATCAACATCCTTGATATTCTTATTTCTTATACTATCTAATGAAATGAAATTACAAACACCTTATTGTATTAAGGAAAGGAAATAATGGAAAGAAAAACTTTTAAAATTGATTTTGAATGTCACCGAAGCTCAAGAATACCATGGTAAATTGAGTTTCCACCATGAAAGGGTTAAACATAGTCATCCATAGATTACTTCCCAATTTTGATAATCATAACACCATCTACATTTTTTCAACTAACCACTCATTCTATGATGCCATTTTTCATACCAATATGGATATTTTTATTCTATTCTTCAACTAGATTTCCAAAAATCCAAAATAATACTATAAAGCATAAATTCCATGAAACTAGTTCAAAGGGAATCATATAAAAAAGGGGGTGACTTTTCCTTTATATGATATAATTATTAAGAACCACAAAAATGAGATCCATAAATACAAAACTTATATAACCCCATTCAGGATAAAATATGAAAAAAGAGAGAACATATATAATAGTAAATGAGTATCAATATATGATCAATACAAGGAAAATTGGAATTTAAACCACTACATGTAATATATGAATCCTTAATATGTCACCACCTCTATACATGATAATCCAAAATAATAAATAAATAAATAATATTTTTATTATTAAAAACATGGATCGTCATGAACTTTGATGTAAAAAATAACATAACTAAAACATAAAAAACGTATATAACTATAAAAGTATTGAAACAAAACCATAAATAATAGGAAGAAAACTAGGCGACTAAGGTCAAGGTATCTATGATCCACTTACTAACACATTATTAACTATGTATCGACCACTAACCTTAGTGGAATACTAATATAGAAGTTAATTCCACTAGCTAGGTTGAAATTTGTCACTAGTGGGGAGTCCATAAGGACAGTAGTCAGAGTGGCAACGTAAATAGAAATTTAATTCATACAATCTTGGTAGAGTGGGATTAATAATTATTTAGTAACTTATTCTGGGTCCCCACCTATGTTCATAAAACATCCCCAATGGATTTAAATAAAGTTTTGATTTTTTATATCCCACACATCAATAATTATTTTTTTAATAATATGACATCCAACATTATCAATTTAAAATCATTATTGATATTTTCTTGAGAGAGGGGCACTAATTTATGAAATAATAACAGTTAGAGGAAGCACTTTCTTTATAATAAATACCACATTTCTCTATAAAATTACCTATCTAAAATGTAACTAAAATTTATAAAAAATCATAATATTTACATATAAAGAAAAAACAGTGTTAATTCATAATAATGATCATTTAGATTTTTCGAAAACACCTCTAGTGTATCTATTTATATAAATCAAATATTAGTCTTATGAAAGGTTTTACCTAAGAGGGGGTAATCCATTGGGTTTTGATATTTTGAAAATGAGACATCATTAATGATAATGGTGTATCATTATCAGGAAATCCACTCCCAATTATAAAATATATGAAGTGAAATAATTTATATATAGAAATTAAAATATTTTACTTTGTCCACCCAAATTTAGATATTCCATGCGACTTGTGATGGAAATGTTTCAAGGTATTAAGATTCTAACTGAATTAATATTAAATTTCAATTTACAGTGTCCGTAATAAAAATATAGTTTCCAAAAAAATAGATAAATATATGTGTAATTCACAACTATTCTTCCATGATAGAACACACTACTCTTCCTATAACATCCATCTTTAAAAAAAATGAATATGTAAATAACACTAGTGATAGTTTATCAATTATTCAAAACTTTTATCAACTTATGAATTCTAAAATAATAAAATTAAATTAATTTATGGGTCTACTTTATTAATTTATGTTACTATACTAGAAAACATCCACTATACTCTTAATATCTCTTCTTAGTCACTTATGTTCATTATTTTATTTAAAAATATTCATCATACTTTTAATAAATAAATTTATTTATCATATATATAAAAATTAACCAAATTTCCCTTTAGATAGATCATTAATCTAATTATAATAATTTGGTAAATTGTTTCAAATACTTCCTCAAATTTTGAGTCAAGTTAACAACTTAAATGTCTATATTTTCTTATAGCAATATAGGATTATTAAATCTATATCCTATTTAATTAGTTACCATCGTATTGTGGTTAACAGCATTGTTGTATGATGAATATTCCAAATCCAGATCCAAAAAATCTAATCCATATATCATTAATATTAATATCATAATTAGTTATATAAATCCTAAAATATATTTTGATCCTTGATCAAATAATAATTCTACCCTCTACTTCATTGTGCATAACACACCATGATATGACCATTGAAATCAAACATAATCCAATTATGTTGTGAACATTCTTCTCAAAAATTATCCACATGTACATTAGAAACACAATTTCGTACACATTGGACTATAATGGTATGGCACTTACAACTGTGAAATGACCTTTAGATATATACTTCCACTTAAATTAACTATAGTCTCCTTCATGAAATAGCCAAAGTCTTCATAATATGAATAATTTAAATCATTGAAAATTAAATGTAAATAGACCATTAAATATTTTGGACATTATCTATATCAAATTAAAATAAACATATTAAATTTAGGGAATTTTCCTTCATTGTATGACACAAAATTCCATACTGAAACCATAAAATAATCTCAAGGATATAAACTCACAGTCTCGTCACACCGTTTTATCCTCCTTATGAATCCACCCTAAAAATATTCTTTTTTATATTATCCATTCCATAATTTGATCAATGATTTTACATCACAAAAATACTAATTACTATTATAATCACTATATTATTCCATCCATTGACATATTATAAAAGACACACCTTCATTTCACAACATAGTGTATCATAGTGTGACTTATTTCCTAGAAATATAGCAATAGTAGCTACATAAAAAACTCCTTAAAACTCATTCATCTCCTAATAATATCCTTTCAAAGTCAAAAATCACACTTTATTATCAACAAATACAAACCTAAAATGAATCAATGTATTTTTATGACAAAATACGTTTTTGGTTTGTTCAATACCATTTGAAAAACACAATCCCTATAAATCACAAAAATAGATTCCTCGTCTTCATGTCTGAGTACTCCATAAGAATCCTAGTCTTGGATTTTAAATTTATAAGATATACATAGTTCATCAATGAATCACTTATCAAAAATCATATTCTAGAATATGGGTTATTATCATAAAAAATATGTCTTAAATGAAAATTTCCTCATAACAACACATCCATTATTTCAATGATCTTCACAACTACTCCTTGTTACTTCTCCCTCCAAAAAATCATTCAACCAATATAAAAATTTTGAAAAAACTATTTCTCTAAATTTTTTAAAAGTATGGAATTCATTATGGAAATTTTTTCATTCTATAGACATATTAATAACATATCCCCCTTCATAAACAGTCAGAAATATAACTTCTCTGAAATATCAAAAATCATAGTTTTATATTTAAATAGTCAAAGAGATATTTACAATAAACTATCTTATAAATAAAATCCTATGGAGTATTACAAGTATTTTATACAAACAATATTCGTGGAAAAATATTTTAGGAAACTAAGAGCATATATATTTCTCTTAAACTCAAATTTTGGTAGTTCTTTCATCGTGATATCAAAACATTTATCAATAAATGACACATAATCTAATTCTTGTATCCTTGGTTCATCAATCTCCTTAATGTAATGATATCTTATCTCAATTTTAATTTCAATTGAATGTTTTACCAGATTTTTTTATATTTAAAACCATTCAATTTATCACATCAAATTTAAATATGATATCTCAAATAAAATCTGACATCTGAGTGTTTTTTCTTAACCAAAAGAAGATGACTATATTATTGAGTACCCTCTATATATTGAGTGACCATAACGATATTGGAGACACAATCATTCTTATTTCTCATATCTAAAATCAAAAAATATCCAATATAAAAGGAACCATTCGATCTCGACATATGATTATCAAATGAACCTACCATATCCACATTCTTCTATCCCAAAATTATTTGTTTCACTTTCTGATGATAAACCAAGTCCATCTCAATTGTATTATTGATGTATCTATATATCCTTTTTATGTCTATCATGTATATCTCCTTGAGAAAAAATTTATTTCATATATCTTAGAATTTGGGAAATGAGTTATCATGTCATGTACTAGTCAAATATAATATTATTCCATTAATTTTTATATAAATTATTATATTGACCTCTATGAAAACATTTCCTTTTGAAAAACTCATCTTGATTTATTCGGGCTTTCTCATGGACCTATAATGTATCACTATAAATCTAATGAGTACACATCTTTAATTTCAGAAATAAATGTGGCATATCTTATTTTTGTTACATATAAACCAAGGTAGAATTTCAACCCCACATTCATAATCATCTCAAATTTTCACTTCTTGTAATCTAAAAACAACATTTATATTTCAACATTAGAGCCTCCAAAAATTATTGTGTCTTTACAGATAAAAAATAAAAATCTTTTATTCATTTTTATTATTGATTTAGAGGCTATGATAAATTATATTACATTTATAAACTACATTTTTTATGTATTGATTCAATTTTTAGTACCAATATATTGGTAGCTACATTAGTTCATTTAAAACACTAATCAACTACCATGTTTTATACTCGTATTCATATATAATAAATCTATATATTTTTTCTATTTATAGTTTATCCCTTATAATTCCATTTTAAAATATCAATTTGATAACTATTTGGTACATTTGATACTATTTTGAACTGATGTTCCCTAGAAGGTTATAATATTTTCAAATAAGGAAATATTAGTAAATTTTTTATCAATTTAAGTACATTAACTTTTATAAAACCCCTTGAACTCCAATTATGCATTGATATGTATCGTGTGACCATATTAATTGAGTTTATTATATAACATTAAATTGTTTACCTTTTAATTCCTATCTTTCAGCCATGGAAACAATTCCCACATCTTATTCATCCATATATGGTCAATTTACGCATGCACTAATTTTACATAATCTGATTCCTTGGAATTCCAATGAAAATATTTAGTCTCTACATGGTATAAAATAGTACAATGTTATAGTTTATATATCCCTCGTGTTTTCATTTGAGATATATGCTCACCAAGGAAATTTTTTCGTTAGTTTGGTCTCTTATCCATAAATTCTATACAACTATCGATTATAATGGGTTTTACTCAAAATCAATTTCATCATGTACATACTTATCATACCCATGTGCTTCCCCTATTCCAATCACATATACATATCTCTCTAATAAAAAATTTTCATATATATTTTTTTACCCTTCATGACCAATTGTGAGATCTTATTATCTTCATTAATGGTTATATCATGTATTTTTATGATTTTTAAAATAATGATCTTTTAATACAAATGTTCCTTGATTGTAGATTAATAGTGAATAAATATACCTAATATTTCTTAATGGGTACAAAAAATTTATTGTTGAAGACATAAAAGTACTTACATGTGGCCTTCTTTTGATACCAAATCTCATTGAGTGCCTTTTATTCATTAATAAAAAGAAACACTCTATTGAAGAAAAAACAAAATATAAAAACTCATTCCTTACCTTATATAATTTATAGATTATATTAAAGGTGTATATATCTGAAAATTTTATATATAATGTTATTAAACCTCCCAATGACTGTATTATTATGAGGTATCCTCACTATAATGATGTTATATTTATTCACAAGCATTATGAAATATTCCTCCTATTGATGGTTATTGAACATCATACGACTTTCAGTATAAAATATCTTAATTTTATCTCAAAAAAATTATCCCCAAATCATTGAAATCATGAAATTAATTTGAATACTTTATACATGTTATAGAAAACCATTATCCATTCCACCCTTATAAATTTTTCAATAAATGACGATGAATATCCCTCAGTAACCTAAGAAATTGTTCATATTAGTCTACACAGGTCCTTTTAAAACAACTCAATGAATCTCATAAAATTTTTATCATTCTCTTTAGAGTTATTCAAAATGATATTGCCACTTTTAAAAGTTTCATATGTGTGAAAATAATCAAGTTAATGGTTAATTATGTCACAAGAGCCTTCATTATTTTCTAATTTTTCCAACGAATTTGGGATCATGTGTCCATGACACTTGTTTCAAAAATTCATATACTCTACCTTGGATAGAAGGAACATATCTTATTCTTCAATTGTGAGATAGATATTTCCTATGGTTCACTTACATTGAATCACCATTGAACCATATATTCCATTAAGGAAGACCAGATTTTTGTTTAAGTTCACTAAATTTATAGCATAATACAATTGACTAAGACTTAGAAGATTGTGAAAAAGTCCATCAAATAAAACATATCCTTGTGTCTTAAATGTTTTACACTAATCTTCAGCTTCCCAAATCCAATTATTTTTAATCCATACTCATTTCCAAAAAAAAACTTGATATCTTCCTTTTCAAACGTGATTCTAGAGGATGGATTGGGATTTCATAATATTTTGGATGTTCAATTATTGTATAAAATAAATACTCTAACCTAATCCATCTCTTTCAATGTAAATTCATTGAAATTTACCTTATTAACTCTTCCATTTTTCCATGTTCACTACTTTGCTTCTTTTGATGATATATTTGATTGTTCTAAAAATATAACCATTGGATCATCCTCATCCTATAGAGATAAAAATATGTTATGTTTTTTTATCCAAAATATTAAATAATCTAGATATTGTCATATAATTTTATGGGTATCTATAAGATTATTATTTTCCACTCCTGAAGACTAATTTATAGAATTATTTCTATATACATCATAATAAAAATAATATCTATTAAAACATACTATGATTCTAAAAATTTTCTCAAATCTTAATTTATCTCAGTCCATGGATTTCCTTTAATCTCTGGAACACACACACTGTGTAAGACCCATTATTCCAAAAAAAATAACATTGGGTTTACTATGTATTATTTTTCGACTTCATTAGTCAACCAGTGGACTTTTTGCAACCTTTTTAGTTTCCAAAATAAATCATATTTCAGTGTTTGGGTGCATTTTGTTTCAAATAATCCTCTACTAATTTTTTCTTTTGACCAATCCCAACAATAGATTTATCCCCAATTATTAGCCCCTATAATTTTGGATAGGTTACCATTTTCCCTATCTATTCCCCATGAACATCATTATCTTCATTAATGGTAGGTATACTCATTATTACAAGTTTCAATTTTGGAGGATATGTATTTATTGGTCATAATGATTCCATCATATCATTAGGACTTCCCTATCAACTTCCAAAACTAATTTCACACGACTTTCCATTAAATCACTCAACCTATCAATAATCCATCCTTCTCTTAAATTTTGCACCAAATCTTCTCCTTGGTCTCTAACTCACCAAAATTTCCTAATTTGAGCCATTAAATATTTTCTTTAATCTAATATATTCCCTAAATGTGATACATCATGTAAAATTTTTGGATCACGTACCATGTCAGAATATCTATTTTCTAATCCCCCCAAAAATAAATTTCATTACGAAAATATTTTAATTTAATCAAAATGTAAACTTTTTTCTATACTTTAGTGTCTTAATCATTATTGTCCCCAGTTGCATTATATCTCTGATAACCACAAGAACATCCTCACCTAATTATTTATAGTCCTCAACTTCACCCACTTAGGTTTGTTCCTATATCTTTTTGGAAAAAAATGTTATTAATTTTGAATAATTGATATTACTAATTAATCTTGGAATTTATTCCCCAAGGAGTGTTCTTAAGTGCATATTCATCATCTTCTTTATCAAAATTACATCAATTTCTTAATTTTAACATTTTATATAGCACCACATAGAATGGAATCAGGTGTAATCCAGGCATAAATTCTTCATTCTTCCACATTTGAGGTTAGTGTAAATAAAATAAATTACCTTATCAATTTCCACATCTTTGAGATCATCATAAAAAACAATTTTTCATTACCTTTAATTTCACCAACTATGTGGTTCATTATCCATGGACTCATTTTTAAGTATTATGTTTCTCATATGAAAAGAGAATATCATAAAAACTATCCACTGTCGCCCCCTTTAGGTCCTTGTATTTTTATTAAAAAGACCCTAATTTTAAAATATGGTGTTAATATTTTAAGGATTGTCTTCATTATTTTCATAATATCGTTGTTTTCTCTGAGTCCATGCATATCCTCCATAATAATTTATATTCAATAAAGTAATCTGTTGATAATATAATTTTCATGTATTCTTTGGTCCAAATAATTATTCCATAGGGCATGCTATTTATCATTATATAGAATTGAATTAACTTCACATATTTGAGGTGTTCTTCCAACATGGAATGTGAGGTTTTACCCGGTTTCCCTTTCATATATATATATATATATAATTGGATCATGATCCATTATATGTTTTAACTCCTTTAGCATCATCCTTATGATATCTTCAAACTTTCTATGATAAATATTTACTATCCATGATTCAAAAAATTCTATGAATGTATGTCATATATGAAGGTTCTGGGTGCAGCATTAATGTGAGATGGGTCAAAGAACCTTTTTTCAGGAATATTCAATAATCCGATATTTTACATACCATGGAACATCATTATCAATATAATTAAATCAAATAATATTTATAATTGATAAAATGATAGAATCGTGTAATTTATGGACCTAGGTTCCACACATTGGTGTCGCGGTCTTGTTTTCTACACAACATCTAGTGTGCCTGGCCATACACCATAGGCTTCGCACTAGAATTGGGGTTAATATCCATCATGCTGAGACTATACCCTCTTTATGAATATAGAAAAATAGTGGTAATAAATAATAATAACAAAATGAGATAACTAAAAAACCAGACAACACCAATACCACATGATGACCAAAATAGGCAATACAATATTCAATACTATATAGTAGGAATGTCATTCCAAATACATGTCAAGTTTTAATAATAAAACCCAAAATAAATAAAGACACTAATAACTCCCAGTGTGTATCAACACCAAGTTTGGATCCCTCATCCATTCTTAATCCCAAATCATCCATCAAATATATGGCCTTTTCTCTCTATCCTAGCTGAATACCACCAAATCTATTTAGTTACCAATCAGGCATCCCGAGTATGGTGTGAGTACAACTTTATAGGACACCACCAATAATGTATAAAGAAACATTAAGTCAATTAAAGTGTATTAAGTTTTATAAATAATGAAAAAAAATTGATTACATATATTTAGTTACTCTTTATATAACCACTTAGTTCATTTGGGTTCACAAGGACACCCAAACCTCAATACCTACTTCTTCTTGTGGTGAATTCTAAAACATATCATATATTTAATTCCAAAAACATTATAACACATGGGATTTCATCATGAATTTATTTTGAGAAAATTATCTTGACCAGTTGGATCCAAAGTTCAATAAAAACATTTTGGGTCTAGGTTTCCATTTCTAGGACCCCATGGGATTTTAAAGTATCATTCTCTGCCTAACACTCATTTATGAAATAGTCAAACAACTGTGATTTTAAACTAGAAGTTTGTGTACCACACTAAATTATAAAAATATTACACAAGTGGGATTTCAACGTAGCTATCTATGTCCCCCACTCACTTATCACTATGGTATTTTAATATAGAATACCATGTCCCACACAAAATTATCAACCAATCATGTAAGTTGGATTTTGAATTCGAAGTATGTTTCCCGCACTCATTTATCACTATGGTATTTTGATGTAGTTTACTATATCCCACAAAACTTTATCAATCACATATATATACCACATAATTTACATTACTGAATTTTAATCATAATTAACCTGCTTATCACATTCCACAATCAATACATCTACTAAATAATTCCCCAATTTGTCAATCCAATTCAATCAATTTCATAATCACCACAACTCACCTTAATTAATTGAATAATTAATTAATCCAATTCTGTAACCTCAATATCCCAATAATTAATTCAACAATTAATTTTTCCAGATTCAACAATCATAGAAATCTACTAACTAATTCAAAAATTATTTAATTCAACTCTAATTTCATAATCACAACAATTAACATTAACTAATTCATAAATTCATTAATCTAACAAGATCAAATTTTACAATCCAAATATCCCAATAATTAATTCAATTCCACAATTCAATTTCCCCTGATTAACCTATATCCTTCACGAATGTAATTTAATATAATCCATTGTATTATCAATGCAATTTCACAGTCATGGGAATTGAAATTATCATAGTTATATACATGTAATTAAATAAAAACTATGGGACTATAATTTAGAAAACCTACCTAAAATCATTATCATGATATCACCAAATGAAGTCCCTATATTGAAAAAGAAGTTTCAAACCCATGATGAATAATTGTATCATGAATAAAATTCAATAAAAAAGATCAAACAAATCAAGATCCATCAAACCAATATCTCGATATAAAACAAACCACTAATAAAATATCCCTCTTTTATCTGAAAATATGTGTGCTATATATATAATTAGAAAGAAACCACATAACCATAGAGGTGATGATTGATCAACAGATCATTGATTTGTTAAGAACAGAGGTCAGAATGGCTTGGAATCCATCTACGAGGCTCCAAAAATGTGAGAAAATGATTATGGGATAAGTTAGGATATATAGGGGTATAATATGTGGGTTCTAGAATCTTTTTTAATAATTTTTAGGGGTTTAAGACCGTGTACACATGGTCTTCTACTCAGGGATCACATATTCCCCTAACTATGCACCATGCCCAGTGGGGTCGTACGATTACGCTTAATAGGGTGCATAGTTGAAAAAACTATACATTGGACAGGTGAATCCCCACTTTTTTGGGTATTCACTATTTTTAGGGATGGTCACATAGTTTGGGAAAACCATGTTCCAACTATGAAAATCACCTCTTCCCTATAAATTCAATGATTTCTTAAGAAAAAACACCCAAGGTCAAACCCAATACAAAAAGTGAAAAAAAGGAAACAATGTGCCTTTATGTAATCTCGATGCATCTCTATTAATGGTCAAGATAATAAAATATTTTCACCTTATAATAGCTCATCTCTATGATATAATTTCAATAATCTCTAAGATTCTAAGTCCAAATGATTGGGCCACTTAGCATGTATATCTTCTTCGTCATCCCATGCTTCCTCTTAAACAGAACAATGTCATCACAATGCATAAACTATCATCATGGAATTTCATCGAAAAACATTCTAACTATAATGCCACACATGTATCAGATTCTCCTTAAAGGGAACATCTAACACAGGCTCTAAATCATCCACATCGGTCACATGAGAAGGGTCACGGTGATACCACCAAGGATGTGACATGTGAAAAAACATTATGCATAGCCTTGTGTTAAAATAGAGGATCCAAGAATTATGCCACCGACCAGATTCTCTCAACAACCTCAAATGGTCCTACAAACAAGGGACTTAACATTCCATGTCATTTAATCTTGTGGTGGTCCAATCTAGGTGACACCTGAAGGAATACAAAATCAACATCCCTAAACTCTAGGGTTCATTGACTTCTATCATAATATGACTTATTTATACTATGATCCGTAGCCATATAATTTCAAAATAGCTAAACCTTCTCCAATGTATCATGCACAAGACTCGATCACAAAACCTCTAACTCCCCTACCTCCATCTGACATTGAGGTGATCTACATGGCCTACCATAATTATCCTTGTATGTATCTTTTTGAAAAGATTATTGATAACTATTTTAATATAAAAACAACACAAAAGCTCGGTTCTTCTCCCAAGAACCACTAAAGTCTTGGACTCATGCACGAATCACAACCTCAAGATTCTTTGTAGTACCTTATGACATCACTTTTTTCTATGGATGGAAATTCATTCTCAAAGGAACATGTATCCTAAACACCTTATATAGCACCAGTCGGATGAGTGAAGTAAACGATATTCATGTTTTGAAACTATAGTTCATGTTTGTAATGTCCCAAATTATTTTTTGTATTATTTTTAAATATTATACAAAATTAATATGAGACCAGGTGCTGATACAATATGAAATTATGGGTCTCAATGGGAGCCAAATAAATTATTGAAATTAATTAAACTTTAAATAACATGTGCCAGTGATATTCCTGAAAAAGTAAAATAACATTTTAAAATATGCCTATAATAAAATACAGAGGGAATGATTTCATTTAGAGAAGCGACATTAACATAAGAAAGGGCTAACATCATTCGGTGTGGGCCAACTATGAAATTTTGTGTTTGGATGTTTAAGGAAAAAATATTAATTTATATTAATTTTATTCTTCTATTACACTAATGTAATGACCTAATCACCTAAATAATCTATTATGTAAACATTAATGGTATAGCAGTATAACCCTTGAATTATCTGGAGAGTTGTAGAGGAGACCCTTGGAGAAACCTCTTGGTGAAAAATGACGATGAGTCAAGCGATCGTGAATCACTACACTAGTGGAGTCAGATGATCTTGTTGATGACAGAAGTGATATCATTATTCTTCAATGATCGATCCAAAATCGAGGTAACACATGTGAATTCAATTCATTTTCTCCCATTCATGGATTCAATGATGGATGCAGATATACCCATGAAAAGGTTAAACCAAGACTCGATAATTCTTGTTGGATGGGTGATTGTGGGTTTGATTCAGTGAATTTATTCTTTTTCTATTTAGTTTCTTGATCTATGTTATAGGATCATATCAAGGTCGTAACAAACAATGGTTGAGGTTCTTTCCTCATGTTGTTTCTCTATGATTTCTTAACCCTTTATACTTACATGATCTTCATTCTTCACATGGTTATGAACTAAGGGTTGTTGTGCATCCATTTCAAGGAATAAGGATCTAAAATGAAATATATAACATTGTCTTAAACTAGAGGACATGTGACTGTGATGGAGATGGAAATGTTGGCGTATTCCCTGAGATATCTATCTTTGATCATTCTTCAATCATATGATCAAGATTGGTTTTTAGAGCTGATCAAATGTAAGAAACGTACCAAATCGATTTTTCAAGGACGAGACGACCCTATATCTTCAGTTTCGAGGTGAAAAAATCATTAGATTGAACAAAGAATGATAAAACAATTTTCTAGAGGTAGAACATTGACTTAGGAAAATCCTGATGAACATGGATAGTATCTATAAATACATGGAATGTGGTACTATTCCAGGAGTGGAGAGGGTTTCAAAGGAAAAGGAGGTGGAACACGGAATGTGATAGTTGTCACACAGAGTGTGGGACCATACCCATAACTTGACATGTATATATGATGATACACGGACATGGGGTGGAGTACATGGCATGTACTCCACCACACAGCCAAACCCTGACAGGATACACAGGCTATCCAATGTATTAGTACATGGGTAGGTGAACAAGGGTTGAAGCCATGTACTTCCATATGGCCAGCATACATGGAACAGACACCAGATAGTCATACATGGTGTGTAACCCTTTATACACACTATGTATATCTTTTCATACATGATATGTTCTTATGAAATGGGTCGTTGTACATGGGTAGTACCTGTCATCAAAGGACATGGCTTGTGACACTAATACATGTCGTTTAAACTTTTCTACCTTGCTTGGACTCCTTTTACACTACATCTTGGTCATGTATTGTTTAGGTTGTTTCCCCTTTCTCATTCCCCTAAAGTTAAGTTTCTATCATTTCTTATCCATAATAGTATCACCCCCCTTCATCAAGACATTTTGGGATAGAGTGGGGAGTCCCCTTTGAGAGGCCCAGGGCAGGATCCCTTATCGATTCATATTCTCAAGGTATATTTAGGTTTTCGATGTGACCAATCCTACTAGAAATCTTTCCTCTACATAGCTGGTGAATTCAGAAAATACACGGTATACTCCATGGCCCTGGCAGTGATCCTCATCTGCGTATCCTGATCTTCCTCACTTGTGGATTTAGTTCTCCTAGAATGAGTGTATTGTATTCTCCCTTCAGATCAATAAATGTATCTATCTCTCATGGTGGTTCCCAATTAATATTACTTCTTAGACAGATGTCATCAGTGGTATCATACTCGGGAGTGAGTAATCCAGGATGAGTGTTTTGTGGAATCTTTAGACTAAATCCCTGACATGGGTATGTAGATATTTTGACTTTCCACTAGACTACTGTTTGGGGTTTTGAGTATATCTAGATATCTTATTGTTATATGTATTTTGTATATATATATTTTTATTTTACAGCTAAATATACCTTTAATTTGAATATTGCTTTTTGGTTTTTGGGATGTCTTAATAAGTATTGTTATACTCACCACTGCACTGGATTTTCCAACATGTGTCAGGTATTGTGAATATTGGTTAACTTTTTACAGAGTCTAGGGAGAACCAGGACTGGGTAGAGATTAGGGACATCCAGATAGGTCGATGTGTTCCTCCATTTTTTGAGTAGTATTTCCCATATATGTCTTATATTCTTATATATTGGACTTTCTAGTTTACATACTCCTTCATTTGGTGCGCTTGTATTCTGTTTCATTTTAATTTTCCACATTTTTTTAATTTTTAATGTACTATATTGGTTGGGTTTAGTAGTATGCATGAACTTTTTTGTACCTTGGTATTTTTTACATTAAGAATTTGTGGGACTTTAGATGTGTGTGTGAGGGTACTTAGGAAATGCCTCCCATGTGGGTGGCATTCCTACTCAATTGTAGTCACTAGCCGATTGCCTATTGAAGGTGGGATTGGGGATTCGTGGAACAATCCCACTAGTACGGGTCATCATAGAGTGGTAGCAAAGATGGTTGGTACTACAATAAGACTGTGATTATATGGTATTGGTTTGGGGTAGTAGTATTATGGGTTTTGTGTTTGGATTTCTGGCAAAGGACTCCACTGTTAGTGCGGGAGGCCGATATATCCATACATCAGGACGCTGATAACCTGCTTTTTGAATCAATTCAAGTGAATAGTAGTTGTGTGGGGGTGGGATGGTAAATGCATCATATATGAATGGGTTGTGGTATTCATATCATTCTTGAGTAAGCTTTATTGATATACTCATTGGCTATGGCACATCTTTTTTCCTTAAAAGATTCCTCCACGATGCATATTTATTATGATTCAGTAGCTCAATCATAAGCATCACCCCCTTAGTGATGAGGATTCGATACATTGTCCATTTCCCCAGGAATTACCTCTATGTGTTGCACAAGCTATACCACCACTAGTGGAGAATCACATCATGCATGTAGTACCAGTAGGTGAGGAGCGCAGCCTGAGCGCACTCCATGAGATCCAAATACCAAGACCACTTAGGCTTTGATGTGATCCTGGACCTTAGGCAGATGAGGAGTGGCTTGTGGTGGTGACCAGGATTTTTCATCTATTGAGGACACCAGTGGACAAGATGGTGACCCTGGAAGCGATCATTATTCATGGTTTGGCATGGAAATGGTGGAGATTGACCATGAAAACGTACAATAAAGAGACTCTTTCATTGATAGAGTTCAAGTGTGTCGTTAGAGAGGAGTTATCTCTAGTAACAGTAGGAGCAGTGCGTATACAGGATCTACTTCATCTCCAATAGGGATGTATGACAGTGGATTATTATTCATAGTGGTTCACCAACATCTCCAAATAATCGATGGATATGGTCAGGGATCAGTACTTATGTGATCAGACCATTGAGTGAGGTCAATAGTCAGACATCTGAGCCAGTGTCATACCTCTATCCATTATGATTTATAACAGAGTGGTCGAGGGAGATTTGGTGGTCGATAGCTTCATAGATGAGTAGAGATATCCAAGGATAGTTAGTAGAAAACTGACAGGTGCAGAGACCTCGATAGAGGGGAGCTGATGCCAGACACAGGTATCATGAGGTGGGTGGCATCACAGCAGGTCCCAAAACAGGGGATCTATATTCCAGAATTCTCAGGGTGGATCTAGCCTTCCTTGGGAGAGGTGATGCCACACATTCGACAGTAGAGGACCTCTCGCTAGATATTTTTCAACCCATTGAGATGTTTACATTAAAGTGAAAGATTGACCATGGAGGCAGAGGAAATGAGTGGAGAAGGGAGATCCTCTAGGTGGTCGACATGGAAGAGGAGCAGGGTGGGCTAAAGTGGGTTGAGAGAATTTGGACATACTACCACCACCACCCCAATGAGGCATGTTCCAAGATTATTGAGTTCGAGGATCGGGGTTGGGGAAGCTACATGCGGTCAAGGCATATGGCCCATGGACTTCAGGGGTGATCGGAAGTACTATATATGTATTTTATACCTTAAATTTCATACATATAGACATAGGTTCCAATCATTCTTTCCTCTCCACCAACCTTGTGCGAGACCATGAGACTCGTGTAGAACTATTGACTCAACCCTTGCACTTGGATACACCTATCAGTGCAGACTTTATTATCACAAAACATTTCTAGAAGTGTGATCTTACCATTGGAGGTGAGGGTTTTATTTGGAACCTCCTAGTGGAAGCAATGAGGCCATTCGACATCATTCACGGTATGGATTGGATATCTTCAGTTCATGCCCAGATTTACTATTTTTGGTGAGGGTTGTGGTGTTTCCATAGCTATCGTGTGGGGTTTTACTTTTTTGGTTCAATGGAATCCTAGGATGGATAGGATGGTCTCATGCACATGTGTGTGATGTCGATCAACCATGAGTTGGCTAGCCTTACCCTCAGAGTAGTTGTTGTTGTGGGAATCGAGTTCCTTGTAGTAGTGGCGGAGTACGAGGATGTCTTCTCCGTATATCCTCTAGGAATAACACCTCACCATGAGATCAAATTCTATATCAATCATCACCTCCGGATGGAACCAATATCAATACCATCATATCAGAAGGATCTTGCAGAGCTTTTAGAGCATATGGTGTAGTTGTTGGAATTGTGGAGGATGGGATTCATGAGACCCAAAGTTTCACCCTGGGAAGGCCTTGTTTTTTCTTCAAAAAGGAAGCTATGAGATTGATGTTCTGCATAGATTATTATTTCTTGAACCAAGTGACGGTGAGGATCATGTATCCACTGTCAAGGATCTATGACCTCTTCGATCCTTTGAGAGGGGCACAATGGTTCTTGAAAGATGACCTTTGATCAGGATATCACCAACTGTGAGTATGAGATGAGGATATACCGAAGATGGATTTAATATGATGCTACAGTCACTATGAGTACATGGTGATGACATTCGGAATGAATAATTCCCCACCACTGTTCATGGGACTCATGAACTAGATCATTCTATCAAACATAGGTCAGTGCATATTGGTCTTCCTCGACAACATCATAGTGTACTTGGAATCTGAGCAGTAGCATGCGAGACACCAATGGATGGTCCTAGACGTAATCTAAGAGCACCATTTTATGGGAAACACTAGATGTTCCAACTATGGATTCATGAGGGACATGAAATCTCAGAATATGGTGTAGTAGTGGACCTGACCAAGGTGGAATCTATGTTAGCATGGGAGCCTTCTAGGAGAATGATGGACGTGTGAAGCTTCCTTGGGATATCAAACAATTACAAAAAGATTCATACCTAATTTATCCTAGATATCAACACTAATGAAATCTTTGAATCGAAAGGGGTATCCTTTTGTGTGGATGGAGATGTGCTAGTGGTCTTTTCATTAGTTGAGGTAGAGTTTGATGAGTGGCCCAATATTGTGATTTCTATAGGTGGGAGTCGAGTACGTAGTGTTTTTTGATTTATCAGGAAACAAACATGGTTGTTTTCTAATGCAAGGGAAATCATTAATTACCTATGGTTTGAGATAGTTATGTCCACATGAGTAGCACTACATGACCCATGATCTTGAGTTCAAAGTTGTATTCTTCGCGTTGAAGATGTGAAGACACTAACTAATGGGCGAGCATTTTATCATCTACTCAGATCAAAATAGACTCAACTAAATCTTCTCACAGAAGGATCTAAGCCTAAGATGGAGACAATGACTTGAGTTTCTCTAGGACTATGACTTTGATATTTTCAATACTCCTGGGAAGTGGAATTTTGTGGAAGATTCTCTTAGTAGAAGATCTAGTATGCAACTATTGAATGAGGAATTGGAGTATTTGGCATCATTATAGTTATCCTTCATGGATTTAGTTGACACATCATACCTCCAGCTGATGGTTTTCACCCCTCCAATCTTACATCAAGTTAGGGTGGCATTGCTTGGAGATACAAACTATGAGACAGTATATGATCTGATGTCCACAGAGAATGTACCTGATGGATATTCACAAGGTGGGGAGGGATTAGTCCTTTTTAGGGGATGTATAGTTTTATAAACTATGATGTGTGATTAGGTTCTAATTTAGTTTCATATATCCCCTTTTGCTATATACCCTGGTGTGGTGAAGTTTTACTAGGACCTCCAATGTTATTTTTTTGGACTGGGATGAAGAAAGAAGAGTTAGAGCTCATTTCTTGATGTCTTACATTCCAGGAGGGTAAGTCTGAGCACCATGTTCCAGTGGGATTATCTTACCCCCCTGAGGTTCCACATTGGAATTCGGAAGTAATATCAATGGATTGTGTGATGGTTTTACCACAAATTTCCCGGATACACGAGGCCATATGGGTGATCATTGACCAACTCAGTAAGTCGGCCTAATTCCAAGATATCTGATAGAAGAGTTTAGTACATAGCTTGGGATTACACTACATGCATGATATTGTGTAGATTCATATAGTACCATCAAATATTGTTTCAGATCACAATACTCATTTCACATACTTGTTGGGGAAGGGACAATATAAGGCGTATGGGACTCTGTTAAACTTGAGCACAACATTTCATCCCCAGACAGATGGCCCAACAGAGATGACCATTCATGTTTTAGAATACATGTTGTGAGATTTCATGTTAGACTTTATTCATAGCTAAGAGGGCCATATACCACTAGTGTATATTTCTTACAAAAACAAATATCACTCCACCAATGGTATGGCACCATTCTATGCTTTGTACAGGTGACCCTATCGATCTCCACTTTTCTAGACTTACCCAGGATAGTCCACACTCATGGTACAAGGGTTAGTGTGATCTACTACCAAGAATGTGTAGGTCATCCAGGAGTGGATGAAGACTATAGAGATCCATGATTAGTCGTATACTAACAAAAGAAGGATATATTTGGAGTTTAAAGAAGGAGACCATATTTTCCTTCATGTATCACCTCGATGGGAGTTGTGGATATTTGGTCATGGTATAAAGTTATCTTTGAGGTTCATCATCCCTTTTTTGATACTACGTATAGTTGTAAAGGTGGCGTATAACTAAGATCTATCATGGAAGTTATATCGGGTACATGAGGTCTTCCACGTTTTGAAGCTATAGAGGTATGTCCATGACCAATCACACATCATCGATCAGGGAAATCTGGTCATCGAGTTACTTTTGTAGAGTACCCTATGGATATTAAGGATCTATAAGAGAGGAACCTTAATGGGAGAGGTATTCCCTTGGTGTGTGTCTGGTGGTAGAAGAAAAACATCTAATAGAGCACATTGGACTGGGAGGCTCAGATTCATGTGGAATTCACACATTTCTTTGTATAGCCTTTTATTTTGGCTTTTGGGGGACGTAAATTCCTAAACTGGGGAGAATGTATTGTCTTGTATTTGTCTATATATTATTTCTAAATATTATTTGTAATTAATTCAAAACTAGTTTATGAGGGAACATGAAATTATGAGGCCCGGTGTGCCTAGAATAAATTGTTTAAAAAATTAAACCATAAATTCCATGCAGAATTAGTTTTCCATAAAAAAGAGAAATAACATTAAAATGGAAGCCCCCATAAAAAATATGAGAGAATTGCTGCATTTAGAATAGAGAATTTTCCATAGGTGAGGCCAAAAAATGGTTGGCATGGTCCGGCTGTGAAAGTTAGTTTTTGGATGTTTAATGAAACAAAATAAATATAATATTTATTTTTTTCTATTTCACTAATGCAATGACCTATGATTCTAAATAAGTTTTTAAGATGAATTTATAGGGTTAACCACACAACCTATGAATTATCTAGAGCGTTGGAGAGGAGACACATGGAGAATCCTCTCAATTATTAATGAAAATGAATCAAAAAACATTAGTCATTATGCCAGTGGAGTTGGATGATCTCGTCGACAACAATGGTGCAAAAATTCTTCGTAAATGATTGATCCAAACTTTAGGTAAGAAATTTGATTTAAATTATTTATTTTCGATTATTGGATTCAATTATTGATGTAGATAAACCCAAGAATATGTTAACCCATTATTCGATCGTTCTTATGAGATGGGTGATTATAGGTTTGATTTGGGGAATTGATTTTGTTTCGATTTTTTTATTGATACTTCTAATGTTAGTGGATAAATGATATAACAAACAAAGGATGAAGTTAATTCCATGGGTTGTTTCTCTTTGATTTCATCTCCCTTAATTCCAGCATGTTCTTCGTTCTTTATGTGGTTATGAATGGAGGATCAGTGTGAATTAACTTTATGGAGAAATGACCTAAAATAATCCATCTAACATCATAAAAACCTAGATGAGGTGTGATGGTGATAGTGAAAAGCCAATAAAAATATTCTGTAAGATATCAATATTTGATCATTCTTCATGCAGATGATCAGGAATGGGTTTTAGAGCTGATTGATGGTATAAAACCTACCAAATCGGTGTTTCAAGGATTATATGACACTAGATCGTCAGTTTTGAGGTGAACATATCATTATGTCGAACACAAGGAAGTCAACTGAAGCGGTTAAGGTAGAACATTAATTCTAGAAAATCTCAATGAACACAGGATGTATCTCCGAATATAGTGTTTGGGACCAGTCCTGGAGTGGCAAGGGTATTTGGGGATAGAGAGGTGTTACATGGATTGTCACAGTTGTCCAATGGCATGTGGGACCATACCCAGTACTCGACTTGTATCTCGGAGGATACTTAGACATGAGGTAGATTATAGTACTTTTACTACACCACATGGCCAGACCCTGACTTGATACATGGGCTATCCCATGTACTGGTACATAGGTAGGTAAACTCTGGTTGAAGCAAAGTACTGACACATGGAAAATGTACATGGCGTAGACCCCGAATATTCAATCATGGCATGTAGACTGTATACACACTCTGTATACATTTTCATACATGACATGTTCTTTTGACACGGGTTGTTCTACACAGGTAGTACCCGAGGTCAAGGGACAAATCTTGGGAAAATTATACACACCGTGTACTCTTTTCTACATGGCGTGATATCCTTGTCCTCCATATAATGGACTATTCTCATTTGGGTTTGAAATCCATGCGTGTTTACTTAATGTTTAGTTGGTATCATTTCTTATCCACAAGAGTATGACCCCCCCCCCCCTTCAGTAGGTCTTTCTGGAGAGTGTATGGAGTCCCCCGCACCCCCCGAGAGTCCCTGAGCAGGATCCACATTCTGTTCTTATTCCCTAGGTAGAGTTAGGTTATCGATGTGAGAAATCCTACTAGAAATTGGTTCTATACATACTAGGAGAATCTAGAAGAGTTGGGGTATATTGTATGGATCCAGTGGTGATCCTTATCCATGTATTGTGATCTTCCTCACTTATGGAGTTTGTTCTCTGAGATTGATTGTATCATATCTCAATTAAAATAAATAAATGTATATATTTCATGGTGGTCCCCTATGAATAGTACTTATTGAATGAATTTCATTAGGGATATTAGACTCGAGAGTGAGTTATCCCAGATGAGTGCTTTATGGAATCTTCATATTGAATCCCTTAAATGGGTATGCAGTTGTTGTCACTTACCTCTAGAATACAGGTCTGGGGTTCATGTATAACAGGATATGTTCTTATTATATATACTATAGTCATATACATTGAATATATAATAGTTAATTTACTTTGTTTATTTATTTTTGGTTTTTTTGGTGTCTAGATAAGTATTATTATACTCACCAATGCACAGGCTTTTCCCACACATGTCATCTCTTGCGTAGATGAGAAAACTTTTTCCAAATTCCCTAGAGGACTAGGATTGGGAAGAGATTACAGAGTTCTAGATAGGCCAAGGTGTTTCTACAACTTCAATAAGTAGTTGGAGTACCTATCTTTTTTCCTTACAGGATGGAATTCTTTTAGACTCTTTATTTTGGTGGTATTGTATTTTGTCTGAGTTAATGATCCATATTTTTACTATCTATTGTACTATGTTTGTTGGGTATAATAGTATGCATGAATTTTTGTTCCTTATTAGTTTTTACATTTCATCATTTTTGGTCTTGGAGATTCATTCATTTGTACATGTACATTTGAAATGACTCACATATTAGTGAAATTCCTACTCGGTTCTAGTAACCAGACTCTGGCCAATTGGAGGAGAGATTGTGGAGTCACGGTACAGGACCTACTAGGACAGTTTTTGATGATGTTAACTTATACAGTTGAATTATCTCTCAAACGTATAAATATACCAACTACCCTACTGTGAAAGTATCCCATATTTGTAGGAAAGGTGATAATTTCATTATTCAGTCAACTACCACCCAAATATAATCATTATTCAGAGTATTCCTTGAGAGACCAAATAGAATTTTCATAATAACTTCATTACACATATATTCCAGAATATGAAATGACTGTATTAAACCACTAGGTCATTGATTCTATGTCTACAATTTTTGACAGGTGTATCATTGTGTCACGAACACTACTTCCTCCTTTTTCAAGCTCTACCTCTAATACAATCATTATAGGTCATGGTACATTTTGGTCACACCAAGATGCACTACCCACATTAAGGAATGAAATTCCCTCATAAACTCCTCCCACATACTCATTAGCACAAAAACATGATTCCTAACATAGATGAATTCATCCTCATATGTGGTCCAATATAGATGTGACTCCCTACCATCAAGGTTTTCCATCAAGGACAAATATTCATGATTTTCATACTACTTATCCTTGAATAATATAAAAAGTATAGTTTCCATAGAAACAATTAAAATATTAATATTCTTAGAGCTCTCCAAAACAACAAAAGCATCATTGTTGGTAAAGTCATCATCTCCAACTCTGCACTAGACTCCTAAAATGACTGAGTCTAATTTTTCATGCTTAAAGAATCAGAAACATTATTCCCTTTCTCATGAACATATTATAAAAAAATCAATGGATGGAATATTCTTATTCCACTTCCTCTTTCAGATATTCAATCACACAAGAAAAAATATATACATTGAGTTATTGTGATCAATATAAAAAGTAAACTTATTGCCCAAAAGATAATCCCTCAAACACTTCAAATCATAAAAACTATAGCTAGATTAATTTCATGCAAAGAATAGTTCCATTCACATGGCCTCTATAGCAACACATCATTTTATTACCTAACATTTCATTACATGAAACCAAAAAGATGATCTTTTCAGGTTTAGTTTCTTGGAAATAAGGTGCATAATAAATGAGAACACAAAACATCATACTAAATAAACATGAAAGTATTTTTCACGAGTTTATCATAACTAATATTTACTTCACCTCATAACCTAGGGAAATACATCAAAGGAACGGGGTGAGAATGAATCCAAATTAGGGAATAAAAAAGGGAGATATAAAGTATGTTTTCTTGATACATATCAACAATAACATGATTCATAACAATAAGGAATAAGAAAGAGGCATATAATAATAATAATTATTATTATAATAAGAACATGAATCGTAACAAGGAAAATTGGCAATAAAATTTAAATGAAACATTCATAATCATATCACAAATTTTTATCTCCATTGTTTTGTAAATAAAAATTAAAAAGTTTATTCACCAAGGTATCCTATAACATGTCATATCTAGAGATTAAATTATTTACGCAATGCATTGGAGAGATTCCAGGTGAAACCTTCAGATGTCATAATTTCTTAGGAATCACACAGATCATGATAAATCATTTCATTAATAACCCATGGAGAATAAATAAAATATTTTTAAAAATTCACTAAAAACTTCCCATAAGGTTATATTTTATGTCATAATATGTTGGTTGAATTAATAATATGTTTTTATTTATATATAATTTTTAGTGGGGGTGATGATTATATTATATTGGAGTGATCCATACTTTCCCATTTCAGTCGTTCTCTTTTTTATTTTCTATCTAGTTATAATGTTTGATATTTTAATTGATTTTATAGGTTAATAATATAATGATCATTGTTAAGGACTCTAAACATTGTTGGTTTCCATTTATTTTGTATAATATTATAAAAACGCACATTAATTTGGGAAATGAATGTCATTTTTAAATTATGGGTCGTTAAAGCCTCAACTTACGAGACCCATATGATATAACTCAATCTACCTGCATTAAAAGTGTTCTATGTATTATCCCAGAAGCTTCATGAAACACCAAATACTCATCTTATATATCGGGTTGGATCAATATTTCTGATGATGTTAATCCCTTATTCATCTCCTATAAGGCATTCTCATTTGCTTCTGATGATTCAATATTTATCCCCTTCTTGGTCAAATGTGAAAGAGGCCTTAACAAACATGAAAAGTTCAAGATAAACATCCAATAATAACTTTTCATCCCCAGAATAATGTGGATATCAAAAATATTCTGGTCTTTCTCACAAGATAAAACTACATTAACTTTCTCTACATCCACGCACACACCTTATTTCAAGATAATATGACATAATAAGTGTAATTGATCAATCAAAAATAAACATCTTGCTGTATTGGCGTATATCTGGTGACCTTTTTTATACTTTGGATGATGAAAATATGTTTTTAGTGATCATCATGAGTCTTGCAGTACACCAATATTTAATCCATGAACAATACCTCAAAATGATCTAAGAATGGATGGAAGATTCTGTTCATTAAGGTCATAAACATTATTGTTGTGTCCCTCAGCCCGAGTGTCATGAATATTAAATCATAGTGGTGATACCTACTTCTAAATGTATCCTGAGAGATATTTGATGATAAAAATCATAAATGATGGTACCCTTATCTCAATTCAATCTTGGAGATGATGTAAGATCCCATCAACTAGTCTAATGGATCATCAATTCATAGAAAATGATACTGATTCTTCACAGTCAATTGGTTCGACTTCAAATAATAAATACACATGATCAGGGTCTCAGCATCCTTATTTTCAAACAAGACTGGTGGACACCGAGGAAACATACTCAGATGGATATACCTCTTATCCATCTACTCTCCCTACTATGTCTTTCACATTGGAATATCTATTATATTAATTCTCTATAGTGTAATATAAATTATCCTAGATAATAGCATGATATCAATTTTAAAACCCACGTATTACATTGGTGGAACCTTGAGAAATATTTAGGGAACAAATCCTAAAACTTGTCCACTATGGGTGGAAATACATTATCTTTTTCAGCTCTGTCATGTTGTAAATGACTAGATATCGTGGCGGTGAGCTCTCCCGGTTCCTGAATCCACCCTACAAGGCCTTCCCAGATATCGTAATCTCCAAGATTAAATTATTTTTCACCCTTATGATAAGTAAAGTTTTCTCTCCTATGGTAACAATATATGTGGTATCAGTATGGTACAAAACATTACAAACCCAAAATGAGGCAAAAAATCACATATCTAATATGTATATATCCCAAAGAAAATGATACTCTACAACCACAGGATGACTCCCCTTGGATAAATAGAAGTGTCTTGATCGTACTCATGATGGCATATCTACTGCCATAACAAACTTAAATACTCAACCATCAAGCTCAAACCATTCAAAACTTTTGTTTATATAATAGATTGAGAGGCACTAGTATCAAATATGTTACTATCAAGAATAGTGGATACAAGAATAGTATATATCGATGTCGGCAGTCCAGCTTCACAATCCAATAGTTTGGATATAATGGAAAGAAACTATCCTTCCCCTATTCCCTATGATGTACTCTACGTCCCCATAGCTGGACCTCTCTACTATTATGGGTGTTATTTACCAGAAGAACCAAGTCTAAAAACTCTATCACTATGGTCAGTAGAACACTCGATGTATGACTTATATGGAATAAGATATACCTTTCCCATACATTGGTCCTCCCTAGCTACCCCATCACTAATCATCTACCAGGTGTTCTTGCCAAACCATCATAGATTTCCCATCCATCCACATGATTATCACTCTTCTGGTGGGTAGGGACAATCACTATGCTAGTGTACAAACCTACCACACTGGAGGAAAATCTCTCGGGTAATATATTGTGTAATTGTCCCTTTCCCCAGGCTACTCTTCATTCCACTGCTCGAGCTGACATTCACATAACAATGATTATGTCGCTAAAAATTCATACCTCCTCCACATCCAATAGAATCTATATATCCTTAAATGAAGTTGCATTCAGGTTCCCCTCAAAAATGATATTCTAATACACCACTTCTAAAACCTTCTCCTTCTAATGATATTGTCTGTAAACTTAATTTCACATTTTATCCCATCATGAACCCTCTTTGCCGCAATAGCCTCTTTAGCTTCAAACTATAGAGTTATGAACTCATATTTTGTAAAGAGTCTAGTATATTCCTTCATATATATTCTCCCTTGATTCAACCTCCGGAACTCAATTACCCTCTCTTAATATAGAATCTATTGATAAAGGTGATCTATAAACTTCTCTTTAAATTCCTTCAACTCTATATCTTCATATGTCCATCTCAAGTCATCATGTCCCACTAACATTTTTCCAAGACACATAGCATATAAGCATCTAGATTGACTCTTTTATCAGCATGATTCTCTAAGTGGTCAAGTATAGAATTGTTTGACTCAATCCGAAACTAACCTACCTCAAGACCTCCCTCTTTGGTTGTAGTCATATGGTGGTTCAACTGGAACTCTCCTTTCATATTAAACTTTATTTTCATAACCAATCATAGGTATCTTTCCATAAAAAACATGAAGAGAGAAACTTTCTCTCAGAACTACTACATGAATTCTTCACCTAGAACTATCAACGCCTCAGGATCTACAATTTGTGGATCATTTCCATACATAACCTCTGATCATTATATCAAAAAATTTCATTTTTGATGAATATCTTTACAATTCCAGACATGCATCTCAATGCACATAACAAAACTTCTTCACAATTATGTATCGTGAAAATTATAATAAGAAAACACAACTATTTTTCTTAAACCTCACAACATGGTGAAAATTAAAGGCATTGTCACTACAATTAAACATCCTATATCTGGTCATCCCCAAGGTCAAATCTATGGGGAGGTTAGATTACATCTATATCTTGATAGGGGACAGTGCCTCATATCTAGCCCAGTTAATGGCCCATTTAAGAATATAAAACATGTTAGTGGGCTGCGGGATATCTAGTCATTTATTGGGAGAGTCATGGGTCCATAAATTCCTTGTACCCCATTATCTTTTGAAGCAGTAATTCATGTATCACAATCCTTTATTGAGCAATCACACAAGTGGTCTTTTGAAGCCTCAGTATGTGTCCTACACTCATTTATCAAAGTATCTCCCAAGAGGACTTTTGAATTAGTATTTTGTTCCCCACACTCATTTATATCTTTTGGATTTAGATTCATTAGGCAATGTCTCTAAATAATTTATTTATCAATCACATAAGTGTGGGTTTGAAGTAGTAGTCTCTGTCCCACTCTCAATTTTTACGTTGTTCTTTTAATGAAGTAGACCATTTCACACACACATTTATCAATCAAAAACACACATATATTTGTATATATATATATATATCACATATATAACCTCATCCAAGGTAAATCAAAATTAACCTTCTTACCACATTCCACAATCAAAATGTCTATTAATTAATTTAGAAAAAAATTAATCCAAATTAATTAGTGGTATAATCATAAAAAATCTAATTAATTAATAAAAAATTAATTAACCAATTCAACAATATCAATATCTGAATACTTAATGCAATAATTAATTATTCCAATTTCCACAATAATAAAAATTAATTAATTAATTCCACAATTAATTAATCTAATTGTAATTATATAAAAAAAATTCGATAAATTAATTCAAAAAATTATTTAATCCCATTAAATAAAATTTCACAATCCCAATACGCCATTAATTCATTCAAAAAATAATTATTTCAATTTTCCAAATTTAACAAAAATCAGTAACATAAGGAATTTAAAAAAAATTCATTCAATTATTAATGAAATTTCTCAATAATGGGAATTAAAATTCTCAAAATTACATACATGTAATTAAATTAACACTATGGAATTGAAATTTAGACCGAATACCTGAAATCATTGATGAGTGATCACCCATTGAAAAAATAACAAATTGAATCGTAATGGTCAAACCCTAAATGAACAATGAGATCTTGAAACAAATAATACAGAAAAAATCATATAGATCATGATCCATCAATCATAGATCTATATCAATATACAATAGTGAATAAAACATCCCACTTCTCTTCATAAATAGGAGAAAGAGAGAGATATGTAATATGGAAGAAACCACATACCTGGAGAGGTGAATATCAATCAATGGTCAACGATTTTCCAGAAAATGTGGTCATAAGGGCATAAAATCCATCTGGGAGCCTCCAAAATGAGAGAAAATGATTATGGGTTGATCTACAGCTTTTGGGAACATAAAAAAAGGTTTCATGAATTTTTAAATATTTTCAAAGGGTTTAAAATATTTTATTCAAGGTTTACTTCTCTTGGTGCACGGATTCATCAAACATTGTGACGTGATGATTCACCTCACCAAGGGGTGTTGGATGGTTTTTCCTAAGTGTTTTCATGGTCTGAAAAATTGTGCACCATAAATTTGAATCCCTACTATTTTTGTTCACACATTTTTTTTGGTTGGGCACACAGTTTGGGAAACCGTGTATAACCACACTTCCCTACAGGATCTCTAATTTATAACACAAACTCTCCAAAGGTTAAAACAAATCAAAAATCACTCAAAATAATGACATATTTTATATTTAAACAATCTTGATACATCTCTAGAAATGGTCAGTATCATAAAAACTAATCATAGGATCATCTCTTATTTTTAATAATTAATTTAAGAAATTAATGAATTTCCTTGTGTGAAATTATTTTTTTATTGATGGATGTGACAACAGATCTATGTTTTACCATCATTGTATTGTTGTAATCAAGAAACTATTCCCACTAGTGTCCATAAAAACATGTTACAAAAATCTCTGAACATCATCATTGGAATCTCTAGGTCCATCAATGGAAGATCATATCCCTTTTTTCATCTATTATCACCATGATAATCTCTTAAAAATTATTCTCTTTGATCTCTATAAACTCATGAATGGACGTTGGATAATTATTTCATTATATTATTGGGTGTGTTACTAGAGAATGGATCTCTCTATTTCTTCAATATGATTCTATGGATTCATTATGCACAACCAAACCAAATGATTTAGCACTTTTTAAAAATAAAATATTTAGGTTTATTTACCACTAGGGTTTAGAAATAAATATTTTCACAAGTTCCCATTAATTTTTATTTAATCCATGTAGAACGCCATGTATATAATAAAAATAATAATATTATTACTATTATTATTTTTAGATGTGTGTTTATCTTTTGAATTTAATTAAATTTTACTTAATTAAATATTATTCAACATATATTGTATATCACTGAACCTGTAAACTAGGTTTACTATTCCCCCACAATATTTATCTATCTTTGAAAAATGGATATTTTTAATCCAATAAATTTCCCTTCATTATTTACCAATAAATTAATAAATATTGTATTTTTATATAAGAAATAAACATTTATTAAATATTACACTGACGTAATATTATCTCCAATAGCATGGGATGGAATATATGTGATCAAGAAAAATTGAATAATTGTTAAACCATGTGTGCGAATAATATTAAAACCAGTTGGAAATTAATAAATAATAATATATAATTTAACTAGGATTCTGGAAACACATAGTGTGTGACCCTCAAGACCTCATTCATATTATCAGTAGGTGAAGTAGATTAATGTCAATGGTTTGAAAAAAATAATAGACCAAGGAACCCATATAGAAATAACTAAATGTCATAATGACATAATACCTCATAATAATTCTTACAATGGTATATAATACCATTATCCAAATATCTTTAATCAAGTTGTTTGAATGATGTTGATGTCATCCTATGAGCTCACTGTCTCTGTCATTAAATTTTTGAAAATAGAACATTACAATAGAAGGATATCAACAAATATTAAAGCATTTAAGGGAAAAATAAAATTTCAAATTATTCATTAATAAAATATTAATCATGACGCAACCAACATATCCTCACTCACTATGAAAATATGTTATCATAATCTCATTAAATACATCATAGTTATAATATAAAATATTTGGGAATAATAATCTTAAATACTATGGATCAATACATAGGTCCGCATATAGGAACATCCAATAACACATATAAATGTGGAATTCCTACTCATGAGTCTCATTCACATAAAATCGTATGCTGGATATTACCAATGGATTATAACATGATAAGGTGTATCAAATTGTTTTAGTTATCTATCCTTAATACAATGAATCATTTTTCCTTCAAAATATTTCTTTAGCCCATTGAAAATATATTTAAGAATATTGTCACAGAACATCTGGGTTCTCACTATATCAGGGAACTACTATGAACTTTCAATGAGATAGCTACTCATAGAACATTATCATATTCTATTTCACATAGAAGAAAAAACATGATGTGATAAATAAATTATTAACAATCCAAAAAATGAATAAAAGTTATCATAAAGTATGTAGAAGTGGGTTCTTGGGAACCAACTCCAATAGACTCCCACTATAACTAGATCCAACTACTAACAACATTCATCCCCTAGCTCTAACATTATATGTATGCCTCTATTGATATAGTCCTTTACTCAAGGGTTCCACCATATTTTATTCTGTGGGAACTCTACTTACAGAATCTCCACCCATATTTCTAGAATCCCTAAAGATGTGATACTTCTAGAGTATAAACATTGTATGTTGGGGTGACCATAGCTCTTTTGAAATAGCCTCCAATGAATTATAAACAAAATAAATTATGATAGGTTATTTACTACTAGGTATTTCATTAAGTTCCTATAAAAATAATTGTATCCAAATAGATTCCTTGGCTACATAATATGCTTCAATATACTCAGAATATTCTATAGAATCTATGAAAACATTATTATTTGAACTATTCCTTATCATAGTTCCTCCATTGAGACATAAAACATATCCTGACTATGACTTCATATCATTCCTATTTATTTGAAAATTAGAATTAGTATAACCCCTAATAACCATCTCCTCATCGTCTCCATAAACCTATAAGATATCCTTAGATATACATAGATACATAGGATTGGCATAAGAAAAAACCAATGTTATTATCATGGATCTTATTGATATCATCCTACCAGGATAAAATAATAGGAAACATCAAATCTAGTACATAGTGTGGACTATATGATTGTTCATATCCCTAAAGTGTATGAAATTTTATTCGTTCTCACTTTATTCTATTTTTTCGGAGGAATCATTTTCATAGGAAGATGTATACCATGTGAAAATTGAACCAATCCACTCTTGGATATTTCAATACTAATTTTTTTTGTATCTAGTAAATGTATGTACTTTTACATAATCCAAGTATAATCTTGGATCTTTAACGAATGATCTTGATCACTATAATATATTCATATTCACCTATATTCGTCATCGAGAAATACTTTTCCAACCGGCCCTTAATTTAATCCAATACTCATATGTCATTTCTAATAAGTAATATGTCATCAAAACATACAACCAAGATAACTAATGCAGTCTCACATAAACTGTTGTAAACACATGGATAACATTCATTCTTAATGAAACTACATTCTTTTTTATCCTCATCGAATTAAACTTTCCATGGAGTAGATTATTTCCTCAATCCAAAAATGGATATGTGTTGATTTATAATCTTTTTCTCTTCACTTGATGTCATGAACCCTTTTGGTTTTTCCATATAGTAATTTTCTTGATGATTCTCATTAAGGGAATATGTTTTTATGTTCATCTACCTAATTTCATTGTCATGGTACGATTCTATAGCATGAATACTTCTGGAGTATTTTAACATGGAAAATTTTGAATGTTGTTCATTATATTCATTTACTTGATGCTATTTAAAACCATTAGGCACTATATTTTCATTATATGTTTTTAATTTACTTTTCATGTCTTGTTTTTTCTTGAATACCCATTTTCACCCTATAATATATACATCAACTATCACATTAAATAAACCCAAAATCAGTTCTAATACATTGAATCCATTATAGAATTCATAGCTTCTTTTTATATTTCTTATTTTGATCTCTATACTATATATTTGAATGAGAAATTTTCATCATAGTTAACCAATAATGAGTCGCCATCATGGATTACATTAAGAACATATGTCTCAGGATATCTTACATATCTTATGCTCCTACATAGTAATTTTTTAGGAATTATTTCTTCCATGGGGTGCTATGGAATCAGTTCCTTTACTGGTACTTTTTTTCCTGAGAATAAAATTTATCAAAGTCAATCATTCAACCATTATCCTTTCTGAGGTTGTGTGCCCTCTCAAAGAAGTTGTCTTGTCCAAAAATATTCAAATTCTTGTCTGAGGTGTTATATATGTATTATCCCTTTGTATCCATAGGATTCACTATAAAGATACACTTTATTCCCCAAGAGTTAGATGGTTCCATGTGAAGGCATTAACAAAGACCTTACAACCGCGTACATGGGTTTGTGACAAAACCAATATATTTCCACCCCATAACTCAACAGGAATTATATTTTCCACTTTATTTGGTTCACTATTTAATGTAAATGTCCTTTTTTATAATTAATATCCACAAAATTATAAGAGGAGATCATCAGGACTCAACATCGACCTTAACATGTCAAACATGGTATGGTTCCTCTATTCACTAACATGATCCTACTATGTCGTGTAAGGTGGAGTGAGTTGTGAAAGAATAAAAAACTATTTTAAAAGGTCATTAACATCTTTTTTAGGATACTCAATACCTTTTTCTAGTGAAATATTATTTATATTATTTCTAGTTTGACTAAATACATCATTCTGTAATTCATTGAATTTTTCAAAGTTCATGGACTTATACCTCATCAAGTTGACATAATCGTATTTAATTAATTCATTAGTAAAACTTATGAAGTAAGAATAAACTTCAATATATTATACTAAAATGGTATACACACATTAGTGTATAACAATCCTAGAAAATCTATATTTGTTTCACCTTGTCCGATGAATAGAGGTTTGCTAATTTTTTCATGTAAACAAACAAGACATCCTTTAAGGGGATTTACCTCAGAAGTGTATAAATATCCATCTTGATAGAGCTTGTTAAAATTATTCATATTAACATGGAAGAGATTTTTATTGTATTCATTGGTGTTATATGACTCATTTGAACATAATTCATTATATATTTACAATACATGGTTTTTTTAATTTAATAAATATTGACCATAATTTAAATGTAATACACCATAACATATGTTGTCTTTGTAAAATAATCCAATTTAATTTACAAGAATGATAATAAAACCATATGAATCAGGTCATGATAAATAAATATTTTTGTGGTACCATTAGGTACATAATTACATTATCCTAATACCAAGATCATTATTGTTGGCAATGAAAGGTATGGTCACCAATGGCTAGAGTAACCACCCTCACACCATTGGAAACTCACAGATCCTCCTCCCCTCTTGAAATATATCAAAAACAACGTCTCTATGACATTTTGACATACATATGAGAAACATAAACAATATCTAAAACCCAATTCAAAGATATTTAAATATTACACTTAATAATGAAGACAACTTTAGCATCCAACTGATTTTGGTTGTCCTTCCACTTTAAGTGGACTTTATTTCCACATAAAAAACATAATTCCTAATTTTCCATACCCTAACTCTAGATTGTCCACTTCTTGAAAACATATTTCTCAATAACCATATACTTTTAATGATTCATGGGTCCCTTTTATTTTTCTCTCATTTCTTATTCACCATAAGGACCATGGGTCTGTCACACCCCTTGTCCTTATATACTTCATGAATCAAAGGAATAGGCTTTGAAAAACTCTTATCATTATTTATCACATTATAATTAACAGTAAAACTAGAAAATGAAATGGGTAGTGACGAAATTATAATATACAAGAACAAGTCATAAGGGGATTTAATACCAATAATGTCTAATCATTCAATTTAGCGAAACAGAGTTACTACATGACGTCAAGCTGGTGCTGAATTTGAATGTTTATATGTAAATATGGAGTTATAGATCTCATATCACTCTTGTTTCACATTATCTTTATAGATATTACAATGGTGAGACATCATGTTTTATTCACTAATGTCCTCATTATGATTCAAAATCCTATTGGTCATGGATGGTGGCATGAAAAAATTTACATGTGTGGAATCATTCAAATGAATCTCATGGAGAGTAACTCTACATCACCAGCCTAAATTCATAGTTCATTGGTAATATGATCTTCTAGAACATACATTTTCCTTTCAAGGTGAAGGAAAACGTATAAGCACCATTTCCACTCATGGAAGTATGTGTGGGAGAGAAGGTTATAGTTATCAAATATGGAACACAGTTATATTCTTAAATCAATTTTGATTGTGGTTTCTACAACTAAGATGGGAAGAGTTTTATTACTTTATTGAAAAAATATATACAAATAAGATATATATTTAATTAAATATCACCCACTATTTTATTGAAAACTAATAGCTCTCACCATTGTTTTTGGAATATAATGTTTCTTATCCATTATTGTGGTAAAGATCCATATTTCTATTCTCATCACCCCAAAATTTACGGGCCTAGTAATGTAATAGATTTTATGTTGTTATTCCAAATCCAAAATATATTCGATCATAGTTCCTTCATCTATTGAGTGGACTCCCCAATACTAAAATCATTTAATTATATTTCTTCAACCCTCACCTCTCAATTACACCAATTCCATCTTTGGAATTCAACCCTTTATGTGAACTATGTTAATTCAACCCAAAATATCATATTAGAATTCATTGATAATTGAATGCACCACTTCATTGTATGGGGAACCACATTGACCAATGGTCTAATTTGAACTAAATTAGTAGAAGGCTATACCGACTTAATATACACATGTTGGATTTTATATTTTTTACATAAATTGAAAATTATTTTCTTTGTTATATTCTTGTTAATATTTTTTGGATTTACTTGAGTGAGTAATTGTGACTCAGATAATATTTTATCATATGACAATTTCATTAAGTTCTATCTTTTATTCTTGTAAATTCATTAATTCATGGGGTCATGAAAAAATATTCATAATGAAATTTCCATGAAAATTGACATAAATAAAATATTATAGTTGTAAGATTCTTAGATTTTACCAATGGAAAGTTTATCTAGATAATGTTGAACTAACTATAATCCTAGGGGAAAATAACCTTGAGCCAATTAAGTTTCATGTTGTAGGTTTCCTCATATTAACCTATGTATCTATCTTAGATAAGTTTTTCATCATATCCAAACCTGAACTACTATCAATATCTTTACACTCCATCCATTACATATTGTTTTACTCACACACATTTTGGGATTAGGGGTTACATAATAGCAACCATGGGAACGTAATACCTTACATAAAAATAGGATAGATGGAAGACATGAAAATAATTTAATTAAATGAAACTAATAACAAAAAAATGTCTGGTTTATACTCATTATTATGCACATGCATGTAAAAAATTGCACATTTTAATAAAATTTCTTACATAAGATAAATCACACATGAATCAATTAATTATCATAATTAATTATTCAATCATTTTACCTTAATTATCATATAAATTTACTTGACATTCTCATCCATAATAATTTTAAACAAATTAAATAAATTTATATAAAATTAACTATGTACATAAATTTTCCTTGGAGGAAACATAGTGAGAACCCATTCGACCTACCCAAAAATATATTATACTCATTTATTTTTTAATCTTGTGACATGTGGCATATTGAAATTTTCACAAGCTTTCATGACATGAACAATCAATATAATTATTTCACTAATTACATGAATGTTTTCTCACATGTAATGCCTCTATGAATATTGATTAATAATTATAGTAAAACTCAACTGTGATATGATGATTAGAAAAATATGTGGACAACAATTAAAAATTTAAAAATATAAATATATCTATATATATTAATAATCCTTTCTTGGATTTTTCTTTCAAATTAGTGACTATAAAGAATCATGATTTTATATGGTTTACATAGTAAATTAGATTAATTTTAATTATATGAAATTTTAAAAATGTAAACTATGTGTATAAGCTTGCTAAAAATAATTATATTTTTCTCAATGCTATCAATAACACATGATTAGGGAATCGAGGTGTAAATAATTCCATTGAAAAAATTGGAATACACTGCTTATACATAGGCTACAAAACATGTGGTCTCTAAGTTATAAGGTCACCAATTATGTATGTTGTGTAAGAAGATACATGGAATGTCTATTACTAATGGACTACACACCATGCTTTCCATCTACAAGATGTGTACTATGGCTGACTGTACTCTAGGCTGGTCTGGACAACAAACAATGGAGAAATAAATACAACCTATTTAATAAATGCAAAAACATTGTTTAAATTCATAATTAATTCTTGGTGGATTGAACTCTAGTACATGGAATGTACCTACCTGATACACAGAATGTACTCATGTATTATCTGGAGATAATCCCTGATGCCTCTATATGATATATTCAATTTTAATTCATTCATAAAATTAATCTATTTGATTATGTTTATAAGAAATGAAATATAGATAAGATTATCTTTCATTTCAGATTAAAGAAATATTAATCAGGATTTGAAAATGAAATGAAAAATGTGTAACTCAATCAATTATATTTAAATAATTATAAATAACTATGTGACCATTTTGATACCACTTGAGGCTTCTGGGAATAGGATAAACATTTGATCGGTCTTTCCCAATATTTATTTTTGACAATGTCAATGAAAAATCCATGATTTTACACAATTTTGAACATCGAGGTCAACAAAATTATGTAAAAGTATATAGAAAATGGATAAAATGGCATAACCGACCACAAGATCATCAAATATTATATATAATTAATTTATGAAATTAAATAAATACCTTGCATGAAATTATTTCTTTGTTTGTGGATCTGCAAATAGATTAATGTTGTACCATCATTACATTGTAGGAATCCAGATTATATTACCTCTATATGTGATCCACATATGTTCCACCAGTATCTAAATGTCATCATATGAATATCTCGATGTAAGCATGTTTGATCATATCGCTTGGGTCATTCACCGTTGATCTCCTTGAGAATCACTTTCTAAGGATTCTTCATGACCTCTGTAGACTCAAAATAGGAGGGTTGAAGATGATCACTCTTTATTAATAGGAGCATTATTGGATAAGGGATCTCTCTATGGTTTCAATATAATTTTCTATATCTACTATTGACAACCAAAACAAAACAATTGGATATTTTGAAAATTATTATCATTTTGTTTATATACTGCTAGGGTTTACAAATAAATATATTCACAAGATACCTTTAATATTTATTTAATCCCTATGAAACCACATGTCAATAATAATAATAATAATATTATTATTATTCTATATTCACTTAAAATGATAATTAAATTAAATATTTTCTAATAAAATGATAATATATATATATACTATTTCTCACCAAACCTATAGACATCATATTCCATTCCACCAGAATATTTATCACACCACGAATAATGAATATTTACCTAATAAATAAATATAACATCAATATTATATAATAAAAAATATTATCATATTTACAAAATAGAAAATCTATATTTGTTGAATATTTTCCTTACATAATCTTCTCTTGGATAAATGGGGATGAAATATATACGATCAACAAAAAATGAATAATTTTGAAACCACATGTATGAAAAATATTTATTCAAGATTTTAAATAATATGTAATTATGTATTATTTGAGTGAGATTTTGGAAACACTTATTGTATGGACCTCTTGGCCCCTTTCTTAATGGTATTAAGAAAAGCAACCTAATGTTCAAGGATTGTTTCTTTCAATATTCCAAGTTAACCATAGAGAAAGAGGCTAATGTCTTACTAACATAATACCTCATATGGATTATTACAATGTGACATAATCCCATTAGCATTATATCACTAATAAAGTAGGTTTCACACTTGTTCAATAAAACTATGTGTTCGATTTCTATTTCTTTGACATTTCAGAAATCAAACATGACTATAGAACACCTTGAAAATGGATTTATTTAGTCTATAACATTTTTTTAAAAGGGAATTAGATATCAACTTCCATAAATGAACATAAGGGACTTATACTTTCTAAAATTATTCATTAATCATCATCATCACCATATTTAGTTTTTTATTAGGAAGAGGGGTAGCACAAAGAAGATAGTATAACTGAAAAGGGCCTAGGGTCAAATGGAATGCAATATGAGGGAATACTCTCTCACAAGGACGAACCCATTAGGTTTAAGCTATATAAAATTGTAAAAACTAGATGTACTAAGGCCATGGTCCACAATTGATTCCATATGATCTGCCACAATATTCCCTTCACACCATGTATGCTTTAACTAAATATTTGATAGAATACTCTTATTTTTTCTAATGTTTCATGGGATAGACCAAGGGGTAGGGAATGTTCCATTTAGTTATTTGAGGAGAATAAGGGAGTTCGTTTTAGCTTCGGCGATGACAAGGCCCCTCTTATGATTGAAAGAATGGATTGAAAGGAGGGAAAGGGCTTCCACTAGGATAAAGGTACCATTCCCCAAGAAAACTGAGAAAGCGAACACGAAGGATCCCCTATCATCACAGACCATCCCTCCTCTCTTCATGATACCCTCATAATAGGAGCCGTCCATGTTGAGCTTCAAACCATAGGAAGGTGGATTCCACCAAACCCAATTTCCATGAGCTATAGCAGTTGGGAGACCATGAACTAATTGTTGTAGAAATTGGGGTGAGGGAGCTTCATTCCACCCCTTAATATATATGATCAGATTGAGAAGAAGGTAGCGGATGTGGGTAATAATGGTCCACCATGAGGAGACGATCCCTTCATATCTCTCTTTGTTCATCACTTTACATATAAACCACACACCTACTTTCAAGATGGCATCCATGGATGTCTATTTTACTCCCTTATCATCGGAACCCTGAAACCATCAGGTGATGAAAGGTGCATCATTTGGATTGAGATTGTGCACAGTAGGGAACACACTAAAGAAATTCCAGATACTGAAATCCAATGAAATATATTAATTTGGTCTTCCTACATACATGTCTCATTCACTTAATATCCTTTATTGCATATTACCAGGGTAATAAACCATGATAAGGTCCCTAAAATTATTATGTGCATCCACCCCTGATAGACTGAAACATTTTTTTCCTGGAACTTATTTGATATAGCGGTATAACTTATAATAAATAATATTTTTGTTGCACTTTTAGGTTCTCATCATAGTAAGTAACTATTTGGACCATTCAGTGAAACAACAACTCTCAAGATATTATAAAAAACTATGTAACATAGAATAAAAAATATGATGTGATAAGAAGTTTGTTAATATTAAAAACTATGAATACGATTTACCATAAAGTTTAAAAAAGTTTGTTATCGTCCACCAACTCCTGTAGTATGCACATTCATTATCATAGCTGAAATGTAGTGATTCTTCTAATTCATTAATAGATTGAAAATGTGTTCATCAAATATTTGAATCCCCATATGGTAGATAACTACTGTATAAGATTAAGAGAGAGTAAACTACACCAAACATATTTTACTATAATACTACTTATCGGTCACAGGAAAAAACTTCCACTATAGGGTAGTTTAGGAATTTAAATCTATATTTATCAAATAACCCCAAGCCAGAAATATTTACCCACTATTATCAAGAAATATCTTACCCCAGAAAAATTTAAGAATATATACTATAGTAAAATTGTTACTTGAGATTATTTTTCATGGATCACCTATATCAGGATAATCCAAGGAGAATTTAATGGAAATGTTTTGAAACCTAAGAAAACTAAGAACAATATCTATCAATCATAACATAGAGTGGTCACATAGACCCTCCAAGTTGACATCTCATGTAGAAATAGAATAATAGTACATAAATCTTATTATAAAATAGAATTTTATTCTCATCTTATAAAAACCTTATCCCCCAATGAATAAACCATATATAAATTAAACCAATTAATAGGTATCAATTCTTCTCTACATTCATCTAATGAGGACATATATAAACATCCACACAGAATACCTATTGGATATCATCCTATTATTTTAATTATTAACTTGATTTCCTCACCTATACATTGAATATCACTATTAATTTTCTTCTCATTATTCTTTTTAAAAAATTATTATTCATCCTTTGGATAATGAGATATATCTCCAATATATTCTGAGAATATTTCTATTTACACGTAGATAGATCAGTAACCTCCTTAGTTATGTTTCATAAATTTTTCTAAGTAATTTATCAAATTAGTATCCCATATCCTCCCTTAAATCCTCAAAAATCACGCCAAAAGGATAGGATAGTAAAATTTCAAATCTTAGTAATTATACAAAATCAAGAAAAAATCCACACATTTATAAAATAAAACTTTGTAAAGAAAATAGATCCCAAAAATTCTGTCCATATCTCACACTTAATTCAATAAAAAATCATATCACAAATCCCCAAATCCTTTTTGATTATTAAACTAGTCATGGTGGGACCCTATACTTCACAACACAAACGTAGCCTATTAAAATCCCCTAAAATTATCCAAAGATAAATCATGATGAAACCCTTCATTCCATTTCATCATCAACTATATAGAAAATAAAATAATATTTGGATAATGGAATCACATTGCACAATGATTACTTCCACTGTGTGACCTTCGTATAGGAATTTCCATAAAAACAACTAAAATCACCCTTAAGGAATGACTGAAATATTCATGGAGTGAAAAAAAGTATCCTTAAAATTAATAGAGGATATAAACCATAAAAAAATTTAGATAAAACTTATGAATTCTCCATAATCCAATTGAATTATATTTTTCATCCTTCATGGAGTGATATTATCGTCCTTAGAGAGACCATGAAATCATATTGACTTACAAAACTCACTACCTCTTAATGGGGTGTGTTCATCTTTAAGAATACATCCTCTTACAATTTTTTCTTCTATCTTAGCCAAGATCTGATATGACCATTTATTTTATTGTAAGAAAAATTAAAATTACTCTTATAGAATTATCCTTATCGAATGGCTCTTACGGTCATCAATGTGCTCCGTGTCATTTTTTTATGTAAATGTCCCATTAGGGTGTTCCATAGGGATCCAGTGTAGGACTTATATCTTATAGATGGAACTATGACAGATCCATCCAAAAACTACCACAATATTCTACATTAGGACATACACTCCATTAGAAGTCAGAATATACACTCTATTTTAAATAAACACATTCTAAAAATACGTCATGTGGTTTTTTATATTGACTAACTGAAATATTATAATCATCATTTTAACTAAAAAAATTTATAAAAAAAAATATTATCAAAAATTATACATCCTATATAATGTGTATACAATTATTTCATTAATACAGAATGTATAATTCTCTTTAAAATTAATATGAAAATATAATTGAACAACTCGAATTTTTGAAAACAATTCTATTATAATTTAAATGTTATGATCCATTGAACACCCTAAATTTGTAAATTAGGAAAAAAACATGAAAAAACCCTAAAACGCCAATAGAAACAATATATTAGTATATTATATGATTTAAGAACCATTTTGAAACACCAATACAAGTACATTATTTACAAATATAGAAACTTAAAGATACACCTACCTAAAATTCAAGGAAAGCCCCAAATCTTCAATAGTTCATGATGGAGTTTCATTAGTAGTATCCCTAACAACCTTTCTAGACCAAAATCCCCATGAAAACATAGGATTTCCCTATCATAAAAAAATATAAATATTTCTATAGAAACCCCATATAATTTAGGATATCATGTGAGATGTGTAACAAGGGGAAGAATAAGAAGAAGAAGTGGAAACACAGTGGATACATGAGGCAAGTCCTTAAATATATTCCTCAAAAGGGGTTGAGAAAATAATATGGTGGGGTAGAATTCTCCCCCATCGCATACATTCCTTGATCCAAAAGGAATTATTAAGGTTTAAACCCTCCATTTAATGTAATTTAACTATTAAAATTATTATTATTATTATTATAAAAAAGAAATAGTATTTTCAAAATAACTACTTTCTAGAAATACAAACACACACATATGAAAATTATATGATGATAATAAAAATAACATCCTAATAAATTCATTCAAAATACAATTCCAATTTTTCACAATTGCAAAATAATAATGATAATTATAATAAAAAAAATAAACATACATCACTAATTACATATATATTTTCTCATTGATCATAAAATAAAATATATGGATCCCCCATTATATGTACTAAAACCATAGAAAATAGTGAATAACATCATTATAATAACCATTATTTGTTTATAAGGGTCTCATGAATTCGGGACATGAAAAATGGAGTTTCGGTCTGAATTATTGGGATGTAAGGTAAACATGCTTAATAAACGAAACTATTCTCTAAATATGTGACTCTCACTATCACACTCAATTAACTATATGTGATTGGATCACACTATTACACCTATCCACACTCATATTGTGTAGTTACTTTACCCTATATAATAATAGTCTATAAGGTTACTCTTAAACATGTTCTATAGATGAACTAAGGATTGAATGTGACTTAGAATATGTAAGATAATGTTGGAAAATTTAAACTAATCATGAGATAACCAATAAATAACCATGAATTTTTGAATATTTTGAAAATTTTCAATATTGAAACAATAATATCACTAATATAATAATGAATAATTAAAAGGGAAAAGTGATAGTGTTACAATAAAATCGCAAGTGGCATCTAAACCATGATAATTAACAAGGCTAGTAGCCATATGATAAGATTCATAATATAAAAAAACATCGTATGGAATCTAAAGAATAAAATTTTCATTAAAGCTAATTTTATAAAAAAAATAGTGAAAGGAATCATTAATACCATCCCACTAGTTATACACTATATATATGGGATAATCTATTTGGTGTTTTTCATGATGATTCTCATCCAATTCATCATTTATCCCCTATAATTCATGTGATGATATTGTATGGATAAATATACAAAATCATTATCCATGTTAACCCTCTATGATAATTCATACTTTCAAAATGGTCCTCAGTTATAGATAAAATCTAATCCAAAAATATTATGTGTATTATTATTATTATATAATGTGTGAAAAACATGTATAAATAATATTTTTAATAAATAATGTTTTAAATGATACAACAATTTTCCAAAACTATCATCTATTGATTTACTACTTTTTCCTAATTTAAACATTAACTATACTATAAAAATAATGGTTTATTTATATTTATACCACTCATCATAAAACAATGATTAACATTTCATATCCCAATTAAAGTATCATCCAAAAACTAATAAGTTGATTGAAATAACTAATAAAATTCAATTGGACCTATTTTTAGCAACTCTGATCAAGGGTAATAAATTTTTTTCATTTTTATCCAAAAATGGTGTGAATAATCAATTCATAAAATAATGATCAAAAGTATAAAATAACGAATTATGAGATACTCCTCAATCAAAAAATGAAGGAAATATTTCTCAATAATATTAAAATATTTAAATTAAATAAATATTGATATAAACTAATCATAGCCTAAAAATTTCAAACTAATTTATATCTATTCATTTGTTCAAATGATATTAAAATCCACCAAATCATCCAATGTGATCAAACCAATTTAATATAAAAAATCGATTCAAACTTGGTCGATCTCATAAAATATAAATAAATAGTTAAAAAAATTAAATTCATATCTTTCATGTTATTTCATATGATATTCATTGTCTAGTAAAATCTAAATTAGATAATTCATGTTAATTTCTATCATATATAGTCAAATATCACTAAAAAATCCAATCAATACCAAAAAACACTAACCATGATCTCAGTGATGAAACATCATCAAATGATATTTTGATAGTCTAATGAAATTATTCAACATTTCCCAAAAAAATCGTTTATATCTCTTAATCACTTTTTCTCATTAAATCATTAATTATGAACTCTATAATTTATAAAAAAACTCATTTCTTAATGAATATTAATTGATATAAAAACACATTCCATGTAGTGTACTTGAAAAAATATTTTTAATTGATAGATTTTGAGACTCAACTGAGCTTTGAATACCAACAAACTTCTTCATAAAAATGAATGGACCAAGCATTATACTTCTCACATTCCCTAAAAGAGGTTCATCAAGGGAAAAATTTATATCTTGTTAAAATAATATATATATATATATATAACCTTTAAAAAAAATATATATTATAATATATATATATATATAATCATTAGGTGGAAAATCATTTCTCTTTATTGACTAGCTCAAAGATATCATCACATCATTGATGGCCACTACAACCTTACATGGAAATTCCAGAGAAACCTTTTTCACAATATGCGAAAAATTATTGGGTTGTTTCTTTCAAAAAGATCTTTAAATCTATAATTTTTATGTAAATAATAAAATAATTTTTTTTAAAATAAATAAATTAAAATGGTTTAACATGGTATGCATAAAACTAAAGTTAGTAAGGAAAAAATATATGATTATTAAAAATGTGATTTCATTGGACTTATCTATCCATGATATTTCCAATTAAATTGGAATTTATTCATTCATCAAATAAAATAAAAATTACATTCCCATAAAAATTACCAGAATTTTCTAGTGAAACTTAACTGACCAATACAACTATTATACCCGATATTTTTCTTAAGAAATGTTAAATAAAACATTAATTGACTTGGTATAATAAAATATACCTTGGATTATTTTTCCTCTAATCATTCAGATAAAATTAAAAAAATCACCATAAATAATTTCAAATGATTGAAAATATTCAAACTCAAATATTTGTAAGTTTATGTTATCAAAAAAATATAAATTAAATGAATATATTTATAAAATTATTCATATTTAAAGAAATATTACAAAAAAAAATTATTGGGGTCAAAAACTAAATTTTGGACCATTAATTAGTCTCATGTGAGGAATTATATAAATTATCATATGCTATAAAATGATCGACAACTTCTACCTTGGAATCATCATACTTTAGAATAGTTTTAAAATCTGTAGTATGATAAATTTACAAAATAAATAATGAAATTTTTTTAAATTCTTGCATCACAAAAGAAAATGTTAGTATATTGGAACCATATCATCAAATTTATTTTCATCTCACATTAGTAAAATAATTTTTGGTCTAAAAACCCCCTTAGACTATGAAGGAATTAATTGTGTCTACTTGGTCCAAAATGTTTTTATAAAACCTTCAATATTGGTCTCTTTCCTATCATCTCCATGAGTCTATAATATTTTTAGATTTAAAAGTTATGATTTTATTTAATACTAAATTACATAATATAATATTTTTAATACATAACACATCTTTTCACCCTCTTATACAATGAGTTTTGTGAATTGATACATTATTCTAGGAATAATAACCAAATTTCATATTATAGGTCATAAGAATTATCAAATTGGGTTTTATTATTGAATTCTGATAAGACCTTGAATTATTCATTTTATTATATGGCTAGTTTAATTAATACCAAAAATTATAGTAATTATAATAATCACGTTTTACTATTGAAAATTTCATGATACACAACATGCTTATATGGATGTAAGAGTCTAATTTTTATAATAAAATAATATGAAGTTATCCATATTTCTATATTTTGATAATGTGTTATTCCGCTCTCAAAAATAATTCCAATCTCTTTGAAAATTATAACATTACCAAAATAACTGAGAACAATATCCTTTACCGAAGTAAATGGGATTTTAAATTATTCTTATAAAAAAGAAACTTTTTTTTTTGAACTTTGTTTAATAGTCTCTATTAAAAGTAAAATATTTTAATACCTCTTATTTATCTTTTAAATCATTCTACATCCGGATTAGTAATTATTTATTATTATTTTTCTTCCCATCCATAAACCCTAAAATGAATAATTTCTTGACCAAGTTCTTCAATTTAATTCAAATTCATATTTCATAATAGATAATCCATTAATATATTAATTTAATATAAAAATAATTTTTTATCACACAATATAATAAGAAATAATTCTTTATTTAAACAATTACCATTAAAAAAGTCTCAACAAGCAGTATAGGGGAAATTATTTCATCAAAATAAAATATGTAATAATTTATATATTTTTCTTTAATTAAATAAGAATAGAATATTCCATCCCAAGTATTCTTATAAACCTTAGAGCTAAAAGGAATATTTCTTGATGTATCCCCTGGTAGTTCACATGGATCAATCTATATAGATATATCCTAGTGGGTAACTAGTTCAAAACTGGCACATATGTATATATTATATAATCTATTCATTTATTTTTTAAGCAAATAGATAATTAAATTATGATTTTTTCAACTACACATTAGGATATATGGGAGGAAAATAAAAATATAGTTCATATCATAGGACTCAATTAATAAGAGGCGATCTCTATTTTAGTATCATTCACTCTATTATAAAAAATAAATTTATGTCCTTCTTAATCCATCCTACTATTCATATAAATAATGTGAAAAATTATCATTAGATCCCATTGGATGCTCTATTTATTCAACCAATGAATTTACTAATTAATTTTCACATCCAAATAACAGTTCCTATCAATCCTCAAATCAAGGAATAATGTTATAAAGAAAAATTATATTTTTTTATTTCCATTATCCAAAGAGTTAAAGTTGTTTTGTGGGTTGTTGGACCACAATATCAACAATATAGTTTATAAAACTCATTTATAGTGGAAAAAAACATCCACTTTTACACTATTAATAGTGACTGAATATTATATTCCTATTTTCTAATTGGATACATATTTTATTTAAGAAATAATTGAATTGACCTAGACATTACAAATCCATTTCTTTGTATATTATGGATGTTAGAGATTCCAAGGGATAGTGGAAGAAGATAATTTTCTAATTTGACTTAATGATTAATCTAGGATATATAAAACATGGAATTGATATTTTAGTTGTTTCATGAGTGGATGATTGTAGAAGATATGTGGATTGGTTGTTGATGTGCCAAGGTGCAAAGGACATATCATGGCCCTGGTATAGGGGTCATGAGAGTTAGTGTTGATTTTAGATGATTATTCGCATCAAGATAGGTCTTTACTGGAGTAAAAAATGTTCTGAGAGGGTAATTTTGGAATATATTGGAACTATATAATGATATGGATAAACGTTAATATATTTTGATGAATTTCACAAATATTCCCTTGTCTATTTTATAGTGATTATGACGAGGTCATATTTTACCTGTGGTGGTATTCATGTTTTTTGTGGAATAGATATATGTGGAGTTTAGTTTGGTTGTTCTATTTCGATTAATAAAACATCATGTGACACTGATCATAGTATGATACCACTGAGGATGGTTTATGGAGCTTTCTTCTTTGGGGACATCACACTATGGTTTTAGGATTCATTTTGGAATTCTCCTTCAGTCACATAAGGATTGGATATTTTATTATATTTAAAAGGGGGATATTTTGGGGGATTCAATGAGTTATTTTCAAAGGTTTAGAATAATTAGACCCATTATGGCATGAAGTGGTTCAATCATGTAAATGATAAAATATTTTTCCACCCTTGTAGAAATTTGGTTTTCCCCCTAATTTCCCTTATTTTCTATTATTTTTTATTAATATTTTTATTTGAGTTTTATATTTTGTCGTATTTTGTGTGGATTGTTTTTATTTATCATTTAGCTTTAGGAGATAGACTGGTTGTAATCGGGTGAGAGATTACCCTACATTTCCTCATCAGTTTCCTCAATTTTATTCATAAGGTAATGCCATTGAATCAGATTGGGAGTTGGATTTATTTGTTTTTTTTCATGTTTCTTATCAGTACAATTTTTCAATTGATTTTTGTGATTTTATTTTAATGATTCAAAACTCGTAACCATCACTTCCTCATTTTTCATTTCTCGGTGGTTAAAATGGTTTTATTAGTGTAGTGGATATGATAACTCACATTATTTTGTGTATAAAGTTGTAGATTCATTGTTTTTTATACTTTTTAAAATGGAATGGATTAACGAAATGAATTTCATTGAACATGAATAGTTGAAAATAATGTGAAAGGGGTTGTAGACATCTGTTTAAAAATATTCAGAATATTTTTCAATGAAGTTATGCGAGGTTATATGTTTCTTATAAGAATTTTTATCACTTCTGAGAACTTTAGGTGGTTTATATAATATATTTAACATAATTACATAGTGTAAAATTATTAAAATTATATATTCTAATGAAATTTTGGTTTGGAAAATAGTAATTCATAAATAATGGGTTTGAGTGTTCACCACTAATGCATAATTTGAAAAGTGAAATAGTAGCGATGATTAATGATATTTTTTTTAAAATGAATGTTGGTGTTCATATTTTTGTGTAGCTATGGTAGGGAGTTATTATGTGGTGATTATATATTCATTTAAAGACTGTACAATGAGTTGGGTATCAAAGTAGAAATTTGTTGTCTCAGTATGAAATAGGTTCCAATGTGTGATTGTTGGCATGAAGTGGTTTCATTAGGAATGATATATGGTGGGGATGGTGTGTGGGAACTTTTAATCATTTAAGGATTATATTTTAGATTTAGGGGATGATACGGAATGTCAACAGCATTGAAAAACTGGTAAAGTACATGGGATAGAAATTAATATGATACGGTTACAAATATAAGGACACAAACTTATTAAATAACATAATCTTTAATTTTAGTCAAGAAATCATTTCCTTTAAAACTGAGGATCTTTTCAAGTTTATTGTTTTAGATAATTGGTATATAATACAAACATAACATTCCACATTCATATGGATTAGCTACCTAAAAACAGTATCCATATCTTCTAAAATATTAATGTTTTTAAATAAAACATGTTTTCATTTAATATTTTCATAACATTTAACTTGGCATCTTTATTTGTCTTACACATCCTTATAACCTATGGAAATAATTTAGAAACATACGGTGAGAAAAAAAATCTCAGTAAGGGACATAAAAATATGGAAGTAAAACATTGGTCCATGAATACTTGTAATGTGTGAAATCATTTTCAAATAAAGACACACTTGTACCTATATAAACATACTTTGTGAAACAATAAATTTCCTTGAAATTTCTAAAAAACATATAGAACATAAGAAGATCCATAAATGTATCTTGGGTAATTAATTACATAATATTATAACCCTCTAGGCTACCATATAATTTTTCACCCTCAGAGCTATGTTACTATTTCTGTAACCATCGCAGTTACACTTGGAGTAACAATATGGCCGACCTCCAACATACACATACCCAATGCATGGGAGGGAGATATAGGTCCCACACTTCATAATAATCAATTCCAAATAACCAAAATCTAGTCATACAACATGAATAATTTTCTAAAAACATTGATTTTTAAATTTTTAAAGCATAATTTTAAAAATGATTTTAATAGAAACCCCTTTGTAAAAATCATGTAATTGATGTGAGAGTTAATAGAGTCAATGGAATTTGTATATACACTGTAAATACACATAATTCAACATAATATAAACCAAATTAATCACACTAACAATTTTAATAACATATAAATAATGAAGTATGAGTTTAATCCAAACAATGGAAATCAGGTTAAGAATTCCCTTACCTTGGGTTTGTCTTACATCAAACTCGTTTAAAACTCTTCTTGATATCTTCTCCTTGAGATCCATCTTAAGGACCTTGGTTTTGGAATTTTGGTGAAACTAGAAGGACTATGAAATGGTAATGGTCCTTGGGAATAGTGTTGGGTAAATCATAAGTAAGGATCAAGGCGTGAGAGGCCTTGGAGGAAGAGGGTGATGAGGGTGATGTTTATAGTGGATGAGAGGAGGTATTGTTTTGTTATTTTAATCATTATTAAAATATATTTGCTCAAGACTATGAATAGTCTAAATTAATGTGACCCCAAATAGTAACAATGGAAGGTGATTTTGAACCATGTGGGATTATATCACTAATGATGTCATAAATAGTGTATTTAACTGATAATTTGAATATACGTTATTTTACCGTATTTCACTATTCATAAAAAATTCCAGAATTTTAGAAAAATTAAAAAAAATCACCCTAACCATTTGTCAATGTGTAGAATTAATAAATGAACTCCATTTTTTGAAAATTATTTTCTAATATTTATTAAATTAATTTTTAAATAAAATCATAATTCATTAAAAAAATATCAATTTTAAATCTATAACTAATTTATTAACACCTTGAAAAATTAATCAATTTTTCATTATCTTAAAGCCTTAAGAAAATAAAATAATAATAAAATTTTATATTCATTAAGGTAATATTACTATTCATATTACTATTCACAAGGGTGTGTTACTATTAACCAAAAATCAAGTTTGTTCCATTAGACTCAAAATAACTTACTGATCACAGTTGTAGATGACCATTATTAGAAATTCAAAACAAAGAAGTGACAAAATTTTGTTTAAAGGAAATTTATAAATATCTACTTCATTCAAATTTATTTTTAAAATCATTGGGTGTTACTTTATCCCCACTTTCTATAAATCACATCCTCTAAATTTTATTTACTTATTAAACAAAAGAGTGTACCTTTCCCCCATAGCATTTTCAGACTCACATGTTGCTTCTTCAACCATGTGGTTTCAATAATAATATTTACCTAGTGTACTACCATATTCCACAATATATGTTCTCTTTGATCAAGAATCTGAATTGGTTTCTCTTCATAAGAAATTTTATCTTCCAATTGAACATATTTAGGGCTCATGACATGAGATGAATTTGGAACATAATTTATCAACATCGAAACATGAAAAAACTTGTGTACGTGAGACAAACTCGGAGGCAAAGCTACTATGTAGGTGAACGGTCCAAACTTTTCCAGAATTTTATATGTTCCAATAAACCATGGGCTTAGCTTTCCTTTATTTCCAAAAAACATAACACTTTTCCATGATGAGATTTTAAGAAAAAAATGATCACCCACCTCAAAATAAAAGTTTTTCCTCCTTTTTTCTGCATAAACTTTCATCCTGCTCTGAGCTATCCTCATGTATTACTGGATCATATTAACTTTCTCAGGCACTTCCTCTGCTAATTTTAGCACCATATGTAGAGACCCTAAGCATTAAGTACATAGAAATTACATTAATTTTGCGAAATACTTAGTACATAACAAAAACACACACACAAGGACCGTAATAGTTTAGTGTCTTTGGAAACTTGGAACGTAATCTTCTAATCGTGGTGAAAGATCTTCAATATCTCCCATAAAGATCTTCCTTTTTTGTTATACCTAAAACCTTTCTTTATATCTTGGGGAAAAGAAAACATAAAAGGGTGAGCTCAAATGCTCAGTATGGGTAAACAAAAGAAATATCAATCACATCATATTCATAAGAACATAACATTTTGGGAAATCTTAACCTGCAAAAGGGATCATAATATCATAACATGGGATAAATCTTAGTAGTGAAATATAATCCCAATAATCATAACTTAAAACATGAAACTTTTTGGCATACACACATAATCATAGAGAATCATTTCTTATTAGTCAAGACTCATTTCCAAGTCTATCTTAGTGGACAAAGTCCCTTTCTGAACTGAGTTCACTACTCGTTTCAGTCCTGTTTCACTGAACCGATATAACCTACCATTCCAGCCATGTCTATCTCATGAGATATAAAATCATTACCCAATGCATTAGAGGGAGATATAGGTCCCACCAATCTCATAATGATACCATTCTTATGTGTGCCACAAAAACCATAAATCATACATCATAGCATAACCCATGTAATAAAAATGGGAATCTTAAACATCGTGACATCATAAAACAATTCATATAAGATAAATGAATTCATAAAAATAATTCCATCACAACATAATAAAATCACTGTAATAATAGAGATAAAAACATAACCCTTTATTATCTTAGATGGAAAATAATTTTGATAAAACACTTGAACTCCATTCTTGAGGAAAATATCCTTTCTACTTCAAAAACACTTTTCCTTTCTTAACATGTCATGCAATTATAAACTAAAAGAATTTGATTAAAAATAAACTTGAAAACTTGTAAGGTAAGCATCTTGGAAATAATGTTTTAGAAATCCATTCATGCTGTATAAGTTAAAAAAACATTCTTCTCATACTTTTGTCAGAAAAGTCAAAAAGTTCCTCATACAAAAAAACGACAAAAGATTCCTTTCATATCCTTTACAAAAAACTCACCGAAGGGTAAAATTGGATTTAAAAAATTCTAGGTGGATGGAAATAATATTACATATTGAGTAAACATGGATGTGGATGATAAAATACACCTCAGTAAAACTCGAAGTATAAACAATCTCGGATAAAAATGAGATTGTGATATTTCCCTTACCTTAGGTCCGATTTGCTTCGTAAGTGTCCAAACATCCTGTATAATGATTTAAATAATGTCATTTACTTATTACATAATCATATTCATTGTTAATATATCATATATGGTTCACTTATGACTTTATATTACCCGTTCTTTTGTAAATTCATGTTAAAGTACCATTTTGGGTAAAATCGTCTCATTTGTCGTTCATGTTCTAACTTCTAATTATTCATATGATTACTTAGATCATGATTACTTAATTACAGAATATAAAACATGATTTATATATAATATATATTCATAATATACATATATATAATAAATCAGTAAATGGAAAGAAAGACACCGTTCATGGAGACGGTAGGCCGTACGTACGCATGAACGCTGTTTTCGTTTCCTTATTGAGTTGAATGGAATTAAGTAGATGACATACATATATATACACATAAATCCAGTATCATTATTATTTCATATATTTCATGATTACTTATTATATGTACTTTATAATCATTCATTAATGGTTAAAGTGGAGAATGAATCTCATCGCGTCGTGGAGACGGTAGTCCGTACGTACGCACGAGCGATGATATCATTCTCATGATCGTAGGACTGTATTGGAGTGTATGTATACTATTTCAGAATAAATATCACTTTAAAATAATCATATATAGTTACTATTTAAACCATTATACCCATCCAAGTAAGGTGGTGGTGGAAAATAGATTTCACCATGGCGTGGAGAGGGTATTCCGTACGTACGCACGCGCGGTGATTTCGTTTTTCGTAGGATGGATAGATGGTGAAATATGGTTGTTTCATAATTTTAATAACATATCAGTATATTAGTGATACTGATGTTATTACTTCATAATGAAACAACCTAAGAAGAAGAAGTGGAAGAAGAAATAAAGTTGAAAGAATTGGTAACGGAAATTACCTCTTCTTTGAAGCGCCTTTTTGAGATCTCCTTTTAGGGCACTAAAATTGGTCTTTGAGTAAGACCAGAACCTCTAGGATATTGTTAGGGAAGTGTAGAGGAGAATTTGGCAGGGGTTGGTCGAGCTTGAAGGCTCAAAGTTGTGTGAGGAAGAGAGGGAGGAGGTGCCCTTTTATAAGGGAGGAGAGGGGTAGCTTTGGAATAACTAGAACTATTCTTTTATTATAAAGTGAAATTCGGTTTTAAATAGCTCCAAATTGATTTATTTATAAGCTAAGGTGGGTATGGGTCGAAATCATATCATCCAATAGAATTTAGACAAGTTTAGGTTCCTATTTTAACCTTATCATTTAGATTTATCATTAAGTTAAATAATTTTACTTTTATCATGTCATCTTGTGTTCTTATACTATAAGGTTAATAAACTTACTATAAGCAGCCAAACGAACCCCAAGTTGTTTATTATTAATCTATATAACCTTATCTAAGTCATTTGGCCGAACCTTAGATTTTTAGGAATAAAATAACAATTAATAATATAATATTTGTTTTAAAAACTATTTTATGTCAATTTTGACACTATTTAGTAATTGATTTTTGTGAAAATTATAACAGAATGATTAGTTCGAACAAAGTTAATTAAATCAATACTAACATGTCATATTACCCTAGAAAATTAGTGTAATTCATAAAACGTCTCAAATTACATTTATTTTGGTGTTTATAACATCAATTATGTCAATATTTCATTAATAAGATAATTATTGCATCATCTTTGTGTCATAAATAAATTAAATTATTTAATGTCTAAAAATTACAAATAAAATACAATTATGTAGGAAATATTTTTATATTTCTAATGAATATTTATAGTCGAATTTATATTATGTATAACCCCATATTAAAAATGATTTATTTATTAAACGTTGATTTTAACTATTTTATCCCTTTTTTAAATAAATTAATAATAAATTTTCTAATCTAATCCAAGTGGGCCTAAATGGTCATATTTTATTCCTAAGGTTGTTTTTGGTCGAATTACACTTATACAATAGAATTAGGACATGTGTTAGGGTAATAATAATATCATTTTTACCCTTAATTACCATATTTACTTTTAACCGTGGTAAAAAAAAGTAAAAAGTTACTATTCACCAAAAATTATTTTCATCTCATTGACTCAAATTTTACTTACTGACATTAACAGTGTCTCTCGGATTTTTTAAATTCCACTCACAGAAGCGGTAAAATTATGTTTTATGAAAAAATCATTTTTTTAACTATCACTTAATGGTTTCACTATTCATCAAAAAATGAAAGTTTCCAGAAAAATACCAAAAAATAGGCCTAAGCTATATTTGATATTATGAATTCAAAAATGATGTCTATTTTACCAAATTCAAAACATATCAGTTGCATTAATTAATTTAAATATTAAATCTCGTCGTCAAAACAAATAGCGTGTTTTTAAGAGATAATAACTATCAAAAGATTGACACTTGTTTAAGTCTGGTTTAAATGTGAAATTACATTCAATGACCAACATTATATTAAATTGTAAAAATATATTCTAAATATATTTTAAAACCACTCAAATTAATAATTTATCACTATTAATTATTTCGATTGAAAAATTTGTTTTTAATTACAATTAAGTAAATTTCACTATTCATCAAAATATTAAAGTTATCCGAAAAGTACCAAAATTTATCCCTAAGCTAATTTTGATATTCTGAATCCAAAAATGAATTCCATTTGGAAAAATAAAATTTACAAAATTTCAAAAAGTGGTTATTACTATTCATAACGGCTAGTTTTAATAATATTTTAATAGCATATCGTTGTTTAGTGAAACTCGGTATTGCGTACTACACACGTTATAGAGGAAGGTCGTGATTGCATGTAATGCAAGGAAAGTCAATGATGCGTGTTGTGCAAGCTCCTTTTGGTATAGCGTACAACACAATACATTAATGAAAAGAATATTTTTCAATAAAATCTCGGGGTGTTACATTCTACCCCCTTAAAATGAATTTCTCCCTCGAAATTCGTCGGGGTTATAAATGGTTTACTAGTTGAAAGTTTCTTTAATAGAAACCCACATCGTAAAAAGGAATACCAAAACCATTATTTAAAAACAAAAAGTATGAAACGTAACGGTTACCCAAATAAACTAATCACTGGGTTTCCACATAGGTGAAAATATGGATATGGAAGAGAAATCTAACCATCATGTTCTAAGGGAGAGTGGTAGAGAACATGGCTATGGAAAATCCAGCAATCACAAATCCATAAATTTGTGACGATCTAAGGTACCATCTAATTCATCAGATATAAGAGCACTAGGACAACATTTTTGGTTTTCAAGATCTTTTCCCTAAAGTTGATGAAATTGGAATTAGAAGAAATACTTTCGTGATTTTCATACTGTGCCACCGTTGGTCATTCTTTGGACAATTTCCACTTCAACTCTTAAAGAAATGAAGTTGGATTTGTCATTAGTGAAGTGTTATCAGATCATGTGATTGAATGATGGGTCATTCCATCTGTCTCAAACAAAAGGTTACAAAAGTTATCAAAAATACATAAGACCATCTATGGTGAAGTTAATCGTATACGATTCCAAAAATGAACTTATACTTCATATATAATACCGCATAATAAAATAAAACTAGTTTCTACTAACTAGAGACTTATTGTAGGCCAGTGGTAGGTGATAAAGGCTAGTCACACTTTGGTTGTGGGTTCGATTCCCATGGCCTTTTCTGACGCGATGGGCTGTCGCCCATCCTGCAGGTTGCCCTTTTTCTAAAACTATATTACTATAACATCCCATCAATAATATCGAAAAAACTTCTATTCTTAAACAATACTAACTTATCTCCAACATAATCCATTCCAATCTTTAGGCTTATCCATAATACTGCAGTCCACTCTCATAATATAGTGAAAATGATTACCAGAGATTTAATACCATCGTTGATCCCCATATATCATAAGATATGTCTTGTTGGTCACATTCCAAACATTCAAAGGCCTTAATAATGTATTCTCTTGAATACCCATTTAACCTTAGTGAAAACATGAATGCAGTTAAAAGTTAACACTTTCTACACGCCAAAATCCTTAAAATTCAATATACTCAAACCAAGATATCACTTAGTCCTTATACCAATCATGAGCTCATGAATACTATCAAACATTTCATTTTCTCCTTATCCCTTCATTATGCGCATATCATCTACTTTCCAAAATATTTGAATCACTTTTCATGGTTACCAGTACCTTAAAATTATTGAAAACCACAATATACCAATACATAAATATTTCAATGCACCATAAAAGTACCTCAACAACATTATTCTTGAATACCAATACATAAAAACTTCAGTCCATCCACTTCAATGATTGTCCTGGAATAAGTCCTTCCTTGATTTAGAAGTAACTTTTTAGTTCAGGGCATTGAGTTGGGTAATGCCCATGTTTTCCACAAATAAGAAATTGAACTCCATAACAGTCTGTCACTCTATGACCCTTTTCTCCACACAGATAACATTGGTCCCTCCATTTGAGGTATTCCTCAAGGTTCTTCTTCCCTTATTTAGAAATCTCAATCTTCCTTTCTTTATGCTCCTCAACATGTGAACATGCATAATAGTTTATCTTCCTCTTCTTTGATGAATTAGGCATACCACTAAATTTCACCTGGTTAATCATATATCGCGATGACTAATTCGTAAAAATCACAATATCTTTCTCTCTAGGAATTACACAATTTTTTTGCTCATAGTCACCAATTTGTCCATTGGATTCAATGTTAACCGAATTCCTTCTGGTTCCCTCCATTAACTAAAACACAAAAAGAATCTTGTGAGAGGCAAAAATTATGCTAGAGAAAACAACATAGTAAAGGGGGAGTACCCTCAATATCTAACATCTTAGGTTAAATTCTAAGATCATTAGCGAAATTCTAGGACTATAACCTATACTTATACTTAACCTTAGAGACATCCCTAGACATACCATAGAAATATCTCTAGGGATATCACTAACGTTTTCGCATCCTAGTTTCCAAAGGTTGACTAAACCTTTCCTCTGATACCAACTGTAGAGACCCTAAGCTTGACGTACATAGAAATCACATTACTTTTTCGGAATACTTAGTACATAACAAAAACACACACACAAGGACCGTAATAGTTTAGTGTCTTTGGAAACTTGGAACGTAATCTTCTAATCGTGGTGAAAGATCTTCAATATCTCCCATAAAGATCTTCCTTTTTTTTATACCTAAAACCTTTCTTTATATCCTGGGGAAAAGAAAACATAAAATGGTGAGCTCAAATGATCAGTAAGGGTAAACAAAAGAAATATCAATCACATCATATTCATAAGAACATAACATTTTGGGAAATCTTAACCTACAAAAGAGATCATAATATCATAACATGGGATAAATCATAGTAGTGAAATGTAATCCCAATAATCATAACTTAAAACATGAAACTTTGTGGCATACACACATAATCATAGAGAATCATTTCTTATTATTCAAGACTCATTTCCAAGACTATCTTAGTGGACAAAGTCCCTTTCTGAACCGAGTTCACTCCTTGTTTCAGTCCTGTTTCACTGAACCGGTATAACCTACCATTCCAGCCATGTCTATCTCATGAGATATAAAATATTTACCCAATGCATTGGAGGGAGATATAGGTCCCACCCATCTCATAATGATACCATTCTTATGTGTGCTACAAAAACCCTAAATCATACATCATAGCATAACCCATGTAATAAAAATGGGAATCTTAAACATCGTGACATCATAAAACAATTCATATAAGATAAATGAATTCATAAAAATAATTCCATCACAACATAATAAAATCAGTGTAATAATAGAGATAAAAACATAACCCTTTATTGTCTTATATGGAAAATAATTTTGATAAAACACTTGAACTCCATTCTTGAGGGAAATATCCTTTCTACTTCAAAAACACTTTTCCTTTCTTGACATGTCATACAATTATAAACTAAAAGAATTTGATTAAAAATAAACTTGAAAACATGTAAAGTAATATTCTTGGAAATAATTTTTTAAAAATCCATTCATGCCGTATAAGTTAAAAAAACATTCTTCTGGTACTTTTGTCGGAAAAGTCAAAAAGTACCTCGTACAAAAAAACGACAAAAGATTCCTTTCATATCCTTTACTAAAAACTCACCGAAGGGTAAAATTGGATTAAAAAAATTGTAGGTGGATGGAAATAATATTATATATTGAGGAAACATGGATGTGGATGATAAAATACACCCCAGTAAAATCCGAAGTATAAACAATCTCGGATAAAAATGAGATTGTGATATTTCCCGTACCTTAGGTCCGATTTTCTTCGTAAGTGTCCGAACCTCCTGTATAATGATTTAAATGATGTCATTGACTTATTAAAGAATCATATTCATTGTTAATATATCATATATGTTTCACTTATGACTTTATAGTACCCGTTATTTTGTAAATTCATGTTAAAGTAGCGTTTTGGGTAAAATCGTCTCATTTGTCGTTCGTGTTTTAACTTGTAATTATTCATATGATTACTTAGATCATGATTACTTAATTCTAGAATATAAAACATGATTTATATATAATATATATTAATAATATACATATATATAATAAATCAGTAAATGGAAAGAAACACACCGTTCATGGAGACAGTAGGTCGTACGTACGCATGAACGCTGTTTTCGTTTCCTTATTGAGTTGAATGGACTTAAGTAGATGACATACATATATATACACATAAATCCAGTATCATTATTATGTCATATATTTCATGATTACTTATTATATGTACTTTATAATCATTCATGAATGGTTAAAGTGGAGAATGAATCTCATCGTGTCGTGGAGACGGTAGTCCGTACGTACGCACGAGCGATGATATCGTTCTCATGATCGTGTGACTATATTGGAGTGTATGTATACTATTTCAGAATCAATATAACTTTAAAATAATCATATATAGTTAGTATTTACACCATTATACCCATCCAAGTAAGGTGGTGGTGGAAAATAGATTTCACCACGGCGTGGAGACGGTATTCCGTACGTATGCATGCGCGGTGATTTCGTTTTTCGTAGGATGGATAGATGGTGAAATAGGGTTGTTTCATACTTATAATAACATATCAGTATATGAGTGATACTGATGTTATTACTTCATAATGAAACAACCTAAGAAGAAGAAGTGGAAGAAGAAATAAAGTTGAAAGAATCGGTAATGGAAATTACCTCTTCTTTGAAGCGCCTTTTTGAGATCTCCTTTTAGGGCACTACAATTGGTCTTTGAGGAAGACCAGAACCTCTAGGATATTTCTAGGGAAGTGTAGAGGAGAATTTCTCAGGGGTTGTACGATCTTGAAGGCTCAAAGTTGTGTGAGGAAGAGAGGGAGGAGGTTCGCTTTTATAAGGGAGGAGAGGGGTACCTTTGGAATAACTAAAACTATTATTTTATTATAAAGTGAAATTCGGTTTTAAATAGCTCCAAATTGATTTATTTCGAAGATAAGGTGGGGAGGGGTCGAAATCCTCTCATCCAATAGAATTTAGACAAGTTTAGTTTCCAATTTTAACCTTATCATTTAGATTTAGCATTAAGTTAAATAATTTTACTTTTACCGTGTCTTCTTGTGTTCTTATACTATAAGGTTAATAAACTTACTATAAGCAGCCAAACGAACCCCAAGTTGTTTATTATTAATATATATAACCTTATCTAAGTCATTTGGCCGAACCTTAGATTTTTAGGAATAAAATAACAATTAATAATATAATATTTGTTTTAAAAACTATTTTATGTCAATTTTGACACTATTTAGTAATTTATTTTTGTGAAAATCATAACAGAATGATTAGATCTAACAAAGTTAATTAAATCAATACTAACATGTCAATTATCCTATAAAATTATTGGAATTCATAAAAAGTCTCAAATTACATTTATTTTGGTGTTTATAACATCAATTATGTCAATATTTCATTAATAAGATAATTACTGCATCATCATTGTGTCATAAATATATTAAATTATTTAATGTCTAAAAATTACAAATAAAATACCATTATGTAGGAAATCGTTTTATATTTCTAATGAATATTTATAGTCTAATTTATCTTATGTATAACCCCATATTAAAAATTATTTAGTTATTAAACATTGATTTTAACTATTTTAACCCTTCTTTAAATAAATTAATAATAAATGTCCTAATCTAATCCAAGTGGGCCTAAATGGTCATATTTTATTCCTAAGGTTGTTTTTGGTCGAATTACACTTATCCAATATAATTAGGACATGTGTTAGGGTAATAATAATATCATTTTTACCCATAATTACCCTATTTACTTTTAACCTTGGTAAAAAAAAGTAAAAAGTTACTATTCATCAAAAATTATTTTCATCTCATTGAACCACATTTTACTTACTGAAATTAACCGTGTCTCTCGGATTTTTGAAATTCCACTCACAGAAGTGGTAAAATTAAGTTTTATGAAAAATTCATTTTTTTAACTACCACATAGTGGTTTCACTATTCATCAAAAAATGAAAGTTTCCAGAAAAATACCAAAAATTAGGCCTAAGATATATTTGATATTATGAATTCAAAAATGATGTCTATTTTACCAAACTCAAAACATATCAGTTTCATTAATTAATTTAAAAATTAAATCCCGTCGTCAAAACCAATAGCGTGTTTTTAAGAGATAATAACTATCAAAAGATTAACACTTGTTTATGTCTTGTTTAAATGTGAAATTACATTCAATGAACAACATTGTATTAAATTGTAAAAATATATTCTAAATATATTTTGAAACCACTCAAATTAATAATTTATCACTATTAATTATTTCGATTGGGAAAGTTGTTTTTAATTACAATTTAGTAAATTTCACTATTCATCAAAATATGAAAGTTATCTGAAAAGTACCAAAATTTCTCCCTAAGCTAATTTTGATATTCCGAATCCAAAAATGAAGTCCATTTTGAAAAATAAAATTTAAAAAATTTCAAAAAGTGGTTATTACTATTCATAACGGCTAGTTTTAATAATATTTTAATAGCATATCATTGTTTAGTGAAACTCGGTATTGCGTACTACACACGCTATCGAGGAAGGTCGTGATTGCATGTAATGCAAGGCAAGTCAATTATGCATGTTGTTCAAGCTCCTTTTGGTGTAGCGTACAACTCAAGACATTAATGAAAAGAATATTTTTCATAAAATCTCGGGGTGTTACACCATCAACATCATTTTCTATATTTCATCCAAAAAATCTAGAGTTTTACACTACTTCACATATAATTCATCAAAAGGCACCATCTGTATACTAGAATGAAAACTATTATCTTAATAAAACACAACTAATGAAATATGTTGATCCCAACTAAACTTGGAGTCCATTGAACATGCTCGAAGCATATCCTACAAAGATTGAATTGTTCGTTCTGACTACCCTTCTGATTGAGGATTAAAAGATATAATGAAATTAAATTTTATGCCCAACAACTTCTGAAGACCCTTACATAAAATTTAAGTGAACCTGTGATCCCATTAAGATAAAATGGAAAAAGGAACTCCATGTAACATGATAATCCCTTTGAGGTAGAGTGGATAAATATTATCCAAATACATTGTATCTTGAATAGAAATAAAATGTAATGATTTTTTCACTAGATCAACAATAACCCAAATCACATTGTTACCTCGTGAAGTCTTATGTAGTCCCACCACAATGTCCATGGATACATTATCCCATTTATACTCTGTCACAGGAAAAGGTTGAAGCATCCCATTCGGTAACCGCCACTCTTCTTTAACCTTTTGAAATTTTAAAAATTTCATTGTAAAATCAGAAATATCTCTTTTCATTCCATCCACCAATAATACTCCTAATAGTCTATATACATATTAGTACGTGTAGGGTGAACTAAAAATGGGGAATTATGAGGTTCATGCAACCAATATTTCTTCAGCAGGGAATCACGTTGCACACACAACCTTTTACCAAATCTTAAAATACAATCTTTATCAAGGTTAAATTTATGAAACATACCCATTTTTACCAATTATACATTTTTCTATATCTCACTATCTTCCATCGACATTGTATAATTTTGTCTGATAATGATGACTGCACTAAAACCTGAAACACAACAGAGGTATTTTCTTGAACCAACAACTTCTACGCCAAACATCATAAAACCCTTAATCAATGGATCATGTTCCAAATGTAACACGGCTAATGATGCAATATGTTTTTGACTCAAGGAATCCCCCACTTTGTAATATTTTCTGAGATGGTAATCGATCCTACAATCATAATCCTCTATCAGTTTTATCCATTTTCTCTATCTTATGTTTAACTTCTTCTAAGTGAATATATAAATTAGATTGTATGGTCATTATATATTTGACATTTGTCTCCATATAAATGATGCCTCCAAATTTTCAAATCAAAAACCATTTCTACTAATTCCAAATCATGTGTGGGATAATTTAACTTCGGGTTTTTAGTTTTCCTATAACATAATAAATTATGGGATCATCCTGCATCAATACACAACCATGTCCCTTCTATTCAGCATCATTGAAGATGACAAACTCACCATTTTGGAAAGGTATGGCCAAAACCAAACCATTCACCAATATTGTTTTCAGTTCCAGAAATCAAACATCACATTCTTATATCCAAATAAATTTAACCCCTTTTCGCATTATCTTAGTTATCCAGATATATAATTGTACAATGTTTTTAGCATACCATCAGTAATAAAATAATAATAAAATAACACTTTGAATCTCTATAACATTTGTAGGTCTTGTCAATTCATCAACCACTTTTTTTGGAAGGATCAACTGTTATTCTATCCTTATTTACAATGTTCCCAAGAAATGAAATCTGTTGTAACCAAAAATAACACTTGCGCGTAATTTTACACATAGTTTCTTTTCCATTAATTTTTTAAAACAACTCTTAGATTTTTTTCAAACTCATTTTTTTAGAAAATACCATAATTTCATCAATAAACACAACCAAAAATTTATCCACAAAATCATGAAATATTATATTTATAAGATTAATGAATAAAGCAGGTTCACTAGTTAACCCGATCGAAATAATTACAAATTCATAATGCCCATATCTAGTATGAAAATATATTTTTACGATTTCATCCAAATTCACCTTCAAGTGACGGTATCTGGATCTCAATTCAATCTTGGAAAAGTACTGAGCTTCCTAGAGCTGATCAAACAAGTCATCAATATGAGGAAAATTATACTTTTTTTAACATTGATGTTTTCAAGGCTCTATAATAAATGAAAAGTCTCGTCGAAACATCATTATTTTCTTGAAAAAAAGTTGCACCCAATGGTGAATTGATTGGATGAATTAATCATTTATCAAGAAATACTACAAATTATTTTTCAATAAAATAAGTTCTATTTGAGCCATTCTATATGGGGGTTTCAAAATTGGCATAGAATCGGGAACTATATCAATTGTTAATTCTACTTCTTTATTAGGTAGAACACTGGGTAACTCATCCGGAAAAACATCATGGTATTAATTTACGACTAGAAGATCATTAATATGAATAGTTCCCTCATTTTCAACAATGTGATAATGAAAACATTCATTTCCAACATTCAATAGTTTCTTAGCATCCTGAAAAGTAATATATTTTATGGGTTATTTCTTGTATAAAAATAGAAACTCTTTCTAAAAAAATAACTTCTTTATATTTCAGTCAATATTATAATGATAATCAGAAAGCCAATCCATTCCTAGAATGACATCAACGTCTATTAAGGGATAAACAGAAAGGTTTGTAGGTAATGACTTTCCACATACCACAATATGAAGATTATTATAATTCATCTTTACTATAATATTTCCCCTTTGTGTTTTGACAATAAGTCATGCTCTCGTTTGTTGTGGTTATATTTCTAATAAACTAAAAAATTCATCAGAAATAAAGGAATGTGTATACCCCATGTCAAAAAAACTTTAGAAAAATCTAAGTAAATAAAAAAGTTACCTGATACAACTTCACTGGATGGCCCAAAATTTGTTGACTTAGTTGAAAAGGATCTCAATACACTTTTCTACTTATAATTTGGCTTCTTTGCATCATTCAGATCTCTCTTTATGAAGAAATTTGTATAATTACCCATATCATCACATTTAAAACACATAATAGTTTACATATCAGGATTAGTTATAGGTACATTTTAATTACAATCTCGTGACATATATCTAAACATTCCTTATCAAGAACACATACCTTTTTTTTATGTCATTCCCCAGGGTGCTTCTTGCCACACTTTTCTCAAACTAAGAACTAGTTTTATTACCATCAGATTTCATTGGTTGATTCTTACCCATTGCTTTCCATTTGTACTTAGTATTCACCCTATTGTAAAAATTCATATGATCATCAGAAAACTCTCTATATAACCTATCAACACAATATATGAGTTTCTCAAATATTTTTAATTCAAGGGTGGCCAATTCCCTTGGATACCTTGGCTTTAATCCTGAGTAAAAGTGGTTGATTTTGCTATAAATATCTAGAATAAGATTTGGAGCATAGCACACTAGTCGGGTGAAGTTCTCTTCATACACATACACTGAATCTTATTTCTTTTTCTTCAATTTAAGGAATTTATTATCCATCCTAATTCACACCACCATTCGAAAATATTTTTCAAGGAAAATACATTTAAATTCATCCCACTCTAAAGAATCAATCTCCTCTCTATCCACGATATTTTTTACCATTTACCAACACTGATTAGATTCACATTCAAAATGATATGTGGAAATACTTACCTTTAGATTATTTTAACAGCCCATAACAATAAATATATTTTCAAGGGCCTCAATGCATCCTTCAGTTTCTACTAGGTCAGAAGATCTAATGAATGAAGGACAATGTTGTCTCATAAAATGTTCCACTATCATCATGTTTTGGTGTGGTACCTCTGCTTGTTCTCTTGTGTAGATGACTCAACCATTTATTTACAATTTTAGTTGCACCATTACAATAACAAACTGATCGGTTCCAATCCCTACAATTTCGAGCTACAGATTCAGAAGGATATCATTCTGTCAGTGCCTCTCCTCTTCAGCTTCCTTGTTTCTTCTACGGACAACCATTCTGAACAAACATATCTTAGTCGAAGAAACATGGTAATCATTAAATTCTATAGTTTTTGAAATTAACAATAAAGTAAAAATAATTTATGGTATTCTATTAATATCATCCTAACCCCTAAAGTTATCAAAACTATCCTTTGATACCATCTCTAAGGACTCGGCCTTATTACATTACATAATCATGAATTTTAGTCAAAAAAACATTTTCTTACAAATTGAGTATATTTTCATGTTTAGAGTTTTAGGGAATTGGGATATAATATAAAAATAATATTCCACATTAATATGGAGCATACACCACAAAAATAGTATCCATATCTTCCAAAATATTAAAAATTTTAAATAAAACATGATTTATTTGAAAAATATTCATAACATTTATCTTTCCTTCCTTCTTTTTCATACACATCCTTATAACCTGTGAAAATTATATAAAAACATGGGATGATCATAGAAATATCAGTAAGGGACATAAAAATAAGGAAAGAAACATTATTCCATGAATACTTGTAATGTGTGAAATAATTTAAAAAAATACATACTTGTACCCATATAAACTTACTTTGTGAAACATTAGATTTCCATGTGATTTCCAAAAAACATATAAAACAAAAGTAGAACAATAAATGTATCATGGGGATTTACATGGATAATCATTTAATCCCATCAGCTACCTTATAATTTTTAACTATTACTACTACTTTATAATTTCTGCAGCCATCGCAGTTACACTTGGAGTAACCATATGGCCGACCTCCAACTTACACATACCAAATACATTGAATGAGGACATAGGTCCCATCCTTCATCGTAATCAATGAAAAAATAACCATAACATAATCATAAATCATGAATAATTTCATAAAAACATTTCTTTTCAATTTTTTAAAATAGTATTTTAAAAGATTATTTAAAAAAAACCCTTACAAAAATCATATAATTGAAGTGAGACTTAATAGAATGGATCGAATATGTATATACACTATAAATACACATAATTTAAAATAATATAAAAAAATTAATCAAAAAAATTAATACCATATAAATAATTGAGTATATGGTTAACCCAGAGAATGGAAATTGGATTAATAATTCCCTTACCTTGGGTTTTTCTTACTTAGAACTCATTTAAACCTCCCCTTGGTCTCTTCTCCTTGAGATCCTTCTTAAGCCCTTGGTTTTGGACATTTGTTGAGACCCATAGTTCGTGGAAATGAAGAATATACTTGGGAGGACTATTGGGTATGACTTAGGAAAGGCTCAAGGTTTTAGAGGTGTGGGAGGAAGAGGGGAATGAGGGTGGTATTTATATTGGATGAGATGAGGTATTTTTCATTATTTTAATCATTATTATTATATGTTTTCTCAATACTATGAGTATTCTCAATTAATGTGACCCCAAATTGTAATAATGGAATGTGAGTTTGAACCAAGTGGGCTTACATCTCATATGATGTCATAAATAGTGTTTTTAACTAATAATTTGAAAATACTGTATTTTACTGTATTTCACTATTCATAAAAAATCATGAATTTTGGAAAAATCCCTAAAAATTTACCATAACCATTTTTCAATGTGTAGAATTCAAAAATGAACTCCATTTTTTGAAAATAAATTTTTAAATATTATTAATTTATTTTTTAAATAAAATCATAATTTTTTTAAAATTAACAATTTTGAAACTATAACTCATTTTTTGACACCTTGAAAATTTAACCAAGTTTTCATTATCTTAAATCCTTAAGAAAATAAAATAATAATACAACTAACTATTAATTGGGTTAATATCTCTATTTATATTACTTTTCATAAGGGTGCTTTACAATTCACCAAAAATCATGTAGGCTCTATTAGACTCCAAATAACATATTGATCATAGTTCTAGAAGACTATTACTCGAAATTAAAAACATAGAAGGGAAAAAAATTATGTTTAAATTCTAGTTATAAATATCTACTGCATTCCAATTTATTTATAAAAACATGGGGTGTTGTACTAAATATAATTTATAGGTCTTGAAATTTATAGGTAATTATGGTAATTTAGGTCTTATAATGTCCAATTATTATAACAACTAGTTATTTTAATAGAAATACTATATTCGATATCATATAGAATACAGAACATCGGGCATAAATTAACCATGAAATATTATAATATAAATATAAACATTATAACAAACCTATTAAATTTGTGGGTATGAATAGGATTAACAAAATTATGAAATAAATAAAATTTTATTAATTATTAAAAAATTATTGATTAATTCTTGGGAAATAAACAGTTGGTTTTTAGTAAAATAATTTTGTTCTTCAAAAAATATGTTTTCGTCAAAAATGTTTTTTATTACTTTTTATGAGTGAATGTGAAAATTAATTTCTTAAAATATTATAAAATATATTCGAAAAAATTAAATTCATTTTTTATAATATCATATCAATATTATCTTAGGGTAAATTTTTGGACATTTTCTAAAAATACTTATTTTTAAATGAATAGTTAAAAACTTGATTTTTACTGAAAAAATCATTTTTTATTATATTATTTAAAAATTAAAATCCAATTTTTGGATTAGTTATAAAATTTAATTGATTAATTATGATTTCAAAGAAGATTTTTAATAATTTTTTAAATTATTTAGGATTTCAGTTTACATTTCAATTTAATTATTTCATTTTTCTATTTTGAATCTAAATAAATGGACTCCATATTTGGAATAAGTGGGAATATATTATGTAGTTATTTCTCTTTTATTATTTGACTTAATAATACTGACATTACTAATGTTTGTTTCCATGATAAACGGTAAATTGGGTAAATAGGGTTAAAAATAAAGTGATAATGACTAAAAAATGATTATAAAAATTAATTTTTTTTGTTAATAATTAATCTAAAATCATCCAAAATTATAATATATGGTCTTTTCTTTCCATTTTGAAATTATTTTCACCTTTATATTGTTTTATATAAAGATAAGTATAAATTTTCATTCTCTTGATTTTATTATCTCAAAGATTTTAAGATATGGATAAATAAAAGATATATTGCATTCTAAATACTAATTTTAAATAAAAAAAATATTATTTTACAACTTTAATCTACTTATAATTTTTGGTGATATAGTAATTACCTTAAATTCTTATGCAATGCTAACACAGTCCTTGTGCAAGCGGTAAAACCTCAAGAAATATTAATTTTTAGAACATTAAAGATAATTTAATTTGTGTGATTTTTTTCCATGATTTTATAAATACAGTTAAAATTTTATATAGATTTTAATAATTTTTAATTAAATTATTTTCTAATAGTTTCAAAAGTTAAATTAAATTTATAGTTCCGAAATTAAAAATATTTTTATTTTATAACAATTAATAATTTTTAAAATGATTAAAAAATAAAAAGAAAATACTATGGTTTTCAAAGTGATTTAGTTATGGTTTAAAATATAAAACATGCTCCATTTATTATTCTTTTTTTCTATTTAGTAACTATATAGATCCTTATTATGAAAACCTTTTTTATCGCAATAATTTTCAAAATGAGTTAAAGTGGGTCAAAAATAAAAAAATGGATACCAATGTGATATAAACTTGTTATCATTTTATTGTATGATATTATGAAAGAATAATATAAATACTATATTATCAAATTATAAATATGGATCCAATTTTACATCAACATTTATTTAAATTAGTTCCATAATTTATGAAATTCCAAGAGTTCCCCTCCCCACTCTTATAAAGGGGCACCAATTATTATAATTTCTTCACTCATAAAAAAGTATATTATAGTATCCCTTCCCAAATACTTTCCTAACATCTCTATAATCATCATGGAGGCCTTTTATATCATAAAACTAACATAGGAAATATTTTGGTGTAATGTTTAAGAGGTTGTTTGAAGAAGATGAATCATTCTTAACCGAGGGTTTTTGTTTTGTTTCTCCTTCATCCCCTTATAATATTAATAAAAATATATTATGTGATAACATAAGAATATCACAAATAGTGATATTGAATAATTATAATTTAGTAAAATATATCTATCTTCTCTTCCATCATATGTGAAATGAAACGGTCATTCGTGTGTATGGTGGATTACAACCTTGCGAACGAATGAAATTATTTTTCCATTTAGGTCTCTCATGAATAGATATAATGATGTATTTAAGATATATATATATATATATATGTGATATTTATCACATATTTATAATTTTTAAAATATGATATATCATATACTTTATTTCCTTTCTATTCATTAAAAATAGATAACGTTATTTGTGAGTTCATTTGGACTAGCACCTCTCGGAAGTGATGTGATTCGTTTTTCATCACCCCATCTCATGGATTATATATATGTATATTTAAATAAATTATATAGTATTTAGGTTATAATTTTCATTAATAAATTATAAAAAAATATTTTCTATCTTTCCATAATGATCATTGAAAAATGGAAATTCTTTTCATGTGTTTGTACGACATATCATTTCTTTTATTGTGATGTTATTCATTTTTTATAAAAAATATTCATTATTAGTTTTAAATGAATAATTTTGGTATAAAATTATTGTTATTTCATGAATATTTTTCTAAATACTATGGAATAATGAACACTTTGACCTTAGTTGACCTATCAATGTCATTGAGCACATATAATTTGAATATCATCTTAATATATGATGTGAAATTAATGGATTATGTAATTGACCCAAAGGCCCAAAGGCCTTCTTTTTTATTCATTCTAGACAATCCCCCATTTAAGGGATGAAGGGGAACCCTTAAATAGCCCATATCCCCAACACACAAGGCCAAAACACAACCTAATACATGACTTTAACGGGACCATACCTAACACACTTGAAATAACCCTTCCCCAACATCTGCATCTTGAAGGCTCATAGATATACACCTATCGTGGCTGATTGTGTAGCATTTCCCAGTGCAGAACAGCATAGTGCCAGGCCCCGATGGCAGTTTTCATACACTCTCATTCCTCCAATCTAGTTAGCACTACTCTTGTTGATACTATTTTTCTCTGAATCCTCATATGCACCTGCTCTTTCATTGCTTGCATGTGCTTCTTGGTCTTTTTTTGTGGCCTCAAATCCCTATGGATCAAATTCCATTTGTGGCCTGATGGTCCTATAGCCTAAAGGCCTTATAGCCCAAAGTCCTTTGGTGTCCTAAAGGACCTGAGACCCTTTTTCCCAAACTGGTGGCCCGAATGCCAAAATTGGGTGAATAGTGTCAGCTTCTACACTACCAAATAGTAACCTCTATAGTACTACTACAGTTCTGCAACAATTATTTGAAAATCCACCCTCACCAGGATTTGATCTTGGGTCTCTTTGATGCCAAGTAGTATCATGTACCACTCGGGTACTTGCTTATTGGCATTGATTAAGTAATTGAATATAACATGGTAATTAATAAAATAAAAGGGAGAATAAACATAATAATGTTTCTTAATCAAGTAATACAATTTCATAACTTTATTATTCATGAAGATAATGAATATATTTGATGATTTATACTCAATTTATTGGATTTTCATCTAAATTTTTTTCATTGGGGAATATTTTAATGTTTTGTTCATAATTAATTTTTTATGTTCAATATAATACACCTTGTAAATGTCATATCATGTTTCCTTCATAGATAAATGTATTATAAGTTTCATGTTAATTATTTTATCTAATGGGATTTGACATGATAAAAACTAGGTGGTAGATGTTATTTAACAAAATTTCTTTTCATTGGTCTATAACCCTTTTTCATTTACTTTTTTATTCTATTATTATGTGTGATTTATATATATATATGTTGTTTTAATATATATTTATTCTTTTTTTGAAAATAATCTAACCATAATCTATCCATTCACTAATTTTTAATTCAATGGTATGATCTATGTAAGTGTCACACATATGATAAGCCTCTATATTGTCTTATTTGGAGTATATACAACTTTTTTTAAAAGAAATATAATGAATATCCTTATGATAATGGAATTTAAATTTTCATTTGAAGTTATTATTTCATGGGTAATATGCTTGAAAAGTTACCGATGTGGTAAGGATTGTATAATAAAATGTCTGTTCATTTTGAAATTTTTACGAGGAAGGTTATTTTAGGGGAATTCAAATGATATCAATTTCCTAAACCAATTATATCATATTATCCACTAGTTATGAATGTGGTTTTATTATTTAACATTCATTTTCATTATTATTTATTGAATAAACACCAAAATACTCACTTATAAGTGATACTAATCATGTATCTAGTTTTATATTGGGAATATTTAAAATAAATATATTTTTCTAAAAAATGTTTTTAAAAATGATCTTTTATAAACTTAAATGATTTCCTAATGTTATTTCACATCGTCCTAGTACTTATTTTAATTGGTCTTAAAAAATATTTTTCTAACAATATTCCAAATAGTTCAATTTTTTTACATTTAGAAAATAATTGAAAACAGTTGAGGTTTTCAACAAAATGCCCCATTTAGAATGATATTCTATTGGACTGAAACTAATTTGATTCGATGGAAAATGTACATCACATTTATGTATATCTAAACAACTTACAAGATTTGATATTGAGCCCCATTAGAGGGTATTCCCAAAGTGTGTTGACTAATGAACTCTCAAGCGCCATGAGCTTGAGACTTCTATCCATGAATTCTTGGTTGAATCCAATATAATAATTATCCTCGGTTTGGGGCATTGATACCCTGAAATTGCAATGTATATAGATTCCAGAATATAATAGGTATTAGGTGTAAAGGAACTTGTGGTTGGATCCAAAGCAAGGTACTCATATGTTGCTATGTATCCCCAAGAAATAAGAACCAATATGTACATTGTTCTTAAATTTACCACTTTTCAAATCAAACTGGTGCATAAGGAACATATTTTCATGGATAAATAATTTTATGATGAATTTCCATTCATAGGTCCATCTCATATGTAGGAATTGTAATGTCACTATTTGTTTTGAACTCGTTGGTAGAGATCCATGTTCTAATGGAGATTTTCCAAGGATCATCCATGATACACATGCTTTGTATGTAATACCGATTTGACCCAATCACTTTGAATTGAGTACATAACTTTTAATATGCTGCTCTTTAAAAATGTTCATGAATTTCCACAGACCTGAGAATCCTTATTGATTCACCTAATTAATTTTTCAAGGGTCCATATGATTTACAATTATAATTCCGATACGTCATCCTCCCCGAAGGGTGAGTAATCTATCTTCTACCTATGTCACGGGATATAGTGAGCATTGCAGGAATTTTTCTAAGGTCATATGGTGGACCCCAAAATATTTGTATCCATTTATTTATATTTCCTTAACGTTTTCTTAAAATTTATATGTAGTAAGGCTTAGAACGAATAGACATTTATTTTTATCAGGAATCCTTCGAAGGGGTTTTCTACCAAACAAGTTTTCTACCTATTTAATTTTATAGTAGCTAAAAATTCCTTGGATCATAAAAAGTGCATGTCTAGTAAGCAAAAAACTGACATTTTTTCAAGATTCCAAGTTTTTATCTTATAGATAGTTATGTCTCTTTAATTTTTATATTTTATTATCTTACAAAATGGATCTTCATTGTGTTGTAGTTTTGTGTCTTCTAGCTCATACCATCATCATGTTTTTTTAGGTTATTCAAGCTTAGACCTCTATTATGGTGTAGTTTATGGACGTCTAGCTCAAACATGAATTGTGTTCTAGTTTAGGGTCTTCTATCTTAGAATTTTTTTGTGCTATAGTTTACTATATTCAAGATCAGACCATCTGTTTCTATATTTTATGGTGTTTTATCTTGGACCTTCTATCATTCTAGTTTAGGATACTTTATCTCAGACTTCCAATTACTCTGAAGTTTAATGTCTTCTTCCACTACTTGATTAATGAATATAGAGTGGGGAAGAAATTCTAGGGATATACAAAAACACTCTCTGGTTCTATTTTTCTCCATGGAATTGTCTGATCTCACGACGATTGGAGTTAATTTCTTACAAAGAGGACATGCTTCTAAATGGTAAGTGAAGGCCCTTATGCATCGCTAGAATGGTCCAACAGAGAAGGTTTCTCTCCTTTACAAGGGACATGAATGATTTTGTGGGTAATATTGGAACTCAGAAATAATATTAGGGATTTCATATCCTTCTTGGATTTTTGTAGTATGGGTTGTGTAAATCGATTTCTCATTAGTTTGATTTGATGTGTTATGGAATGTGATAGACACACTGAGAATGGCCCAAATCACATCAAGGCGATTCATTCCACTATAGTGTAATCAATGCTCATGTGGATTGGAGTTCATTTCATATAATGAGGATATGCCTCTAATTTGTATGTTATATCACTTATGCATTAGTCCATAGGGCTGACATGCATGGTCATGTAGTGTTGATTCCCACTCTTATCCTAGGGCCATGAATGATTTTTAATGACTCAAGCATATGGGAAATGATGTTTGATATCAATCGAAAGACATCTAGGAAGGGTTCGGGAATCCTAAGAGTGATTCATTCCTATCACTCAGGGATTATAGTAACCTTAAATCAAAATTGATGCACTATAAAGGGAAAGATAGTGAATTATCTCATAAATCTGGCAGAACATATGGAAACTTATATCAGGTTGACAAAAAAGATAACTCTTACTATTTGTATTTTGAAGAAGAAAAAAACATGTCGAATCAAAGGTTGGGACCCATTAACTAACAAGTCAGGGAAAATATATCTATGCTGAATATATTTATGGATATCCCCATTCTGAAACATGAACAAGAAAAGACTTTTGATACATTCATATAGGGGAATTTGGTATATAGTTCATATTGGCCAAAGAAGAAAAGGGTAGAACACCTTCTTGATCTCATCTATATATGATGTATGTGGCCTGGTAAATGTTTCTTGAACTAATTGAGAGTGGTAAATCATCCTTTTAATTGATGATTACAGTAGAATGGCTTGTGTGATGGTTATACAGAGGAAGCAACGAGTACTTGGTTGTATGAAAACATATCACTAAATTGCTAAGAATGGTACTGGACGTACAATAAATTTTCTGTGATCATACAATGGAGGGGAATACACATCCATTTAGTTTTAAAATTACCACTAAAAACATGGAAGATAGTATGTGGTAGGTGTTTTCTGAACTCCGTAGAAAAATGGAGTACTTGAGAACCAGAATTGATAGGTCAAAAACATGTCCAGGACTATATTGGTTGAGAGTTGCATCTCTCTCCATTTCTGGAAAACATTTGTGGGAGATGTGGTTTATATTCCAAATCGAACGGGTATTTATATGGGAGAGAATAAGACTCTATATTAGTTGTGGAATGGAAGGAAGCCTTCATTGAAATACTTTATTTTTTTAGAATTAAATGTTTAATCTGAAATAATAAAGGAAATCAATGGAAATTTGGTGACAATACAAATGAAGTAATATTTAAGGGATATCCAATGAAAATTAGATATTACAAATGTTTCAATTAGAGCTTGGAAAGTATTATAGAAAGTAATGATGTTATAATCATTGTAGAAAACCCCCAAATGCTTTAAATAATTCCTTGTCTAAAGAGATATAAGATGATGAAATATGTGAACATGGACAAATTTTAAATACCTAAATAGAGGAAGGTGTAAAAAACTCTCTAGAGTCACATAATGAATTTGAATCAGATGAATAATATGAAGTTGAAACCATAGCTGGAGAGAATTCGGTTGAACCTCAAAAGAGGAATCAAAGAGAAAAAATTGGTCAATACAAAATCATTAGGGATTGGACTACACCCATGAAAATTAGGAGAATGAGGAGTAATGAAAAATCTACATTTCTATCTGTTGTGAAACCTTCCTCATTTGAAGAATCTGCAAAAGATGAATCATGGGTGAAGTCCATGAAGGAAGAGTTAGATCATATTGATAAGAATCGGACATGGGATCTAGTCAAGAGACCCTAATGTCACAATGTGATTGTTACAAAGTGGATCTTTAAGAACATATATGATGAGCATGGTAATGTGATCTGAAATAAGGTGCAAGTGGTGTTCAAGGGATATTCGCATATTGAAGGTGTCGAGGTTGAAGAAACATTTACTCTAGAAGCAAGACTAGAGTCAACCAGTCTATTTCTAGCCATTGAAATCTATAGAGGTTTAAAATTTTATCAAATGGATGTTAAGACATCATTCTTAAATGGAGTATTGGAATAATAAAACAACATTGAGAAAATTGTGGGGGTCTTGCTTGGAAATGATGAAATTAACGTTTTCAAATTAAAGAAAGCACTCTATGTCTTGAAATAAGAACAATGGGGGTGGAACTCACGGTAAGATTCTTATCTAAGAAAGATTGAATTCAAAAGTGGAGGAGTGGATCACAACCTCTATGTAAAGACTTTTCAGATGGATCAATTCCTGGTATTGGTATAAGTGGATGATATTATTTTTGGTGGAAGCAGGCAGAGATCAGTGGATAAATTTGAGAATCACATGAAATTTGAATATGAGATGTCCCTGATTGTTGAAATCATATATTTATTAAGGGTTAATGTGATTTATACAAACAATTATACATTCATTTCCCATGAATATTTTTCAAGAGATCTGCTGAGGAAATTTAATATGAATGACTCCAAACCAGTGCTAACTCCGATTTCAGTTGGAAACAAACTTGGAAAGCATGTGATGGGAAATCTGTAAATCCCAGAATGTATTGGAGGATCATTGGGAGATTATTGTACCTGACAGCATCACATCCATACATTCACTTTTCAAAATGCTTAGAGGCCCTCATTTAGAGTAATCTGAAGGAAGAACGTATGGGAGTATGGAAAATAATCATCAGGTATATTAAAGGTAATCATAATTATGGATTATAATTTTTTGTAGGTAGTGATAGTAAAATAATAGTATTTTCTGATGATGACTGGGCAGGAGATGTATTGGAATGAAAGTCCACCATTGGTATCACATTCTATATTGGGATGAAATGTGTGTGGTGGCTGAGTAAGAAATAAAAAAGTAATTCTATTAGTACTATTGATGATGAATATATATCTGCTGTAGAGGCATGAACTAAGTTACTTTGGATGATCTAACAACTGACCGACATTGGAGATGAGGTGAAACAACCAATGATTATCTACACTGATAACAATTGTGAAATTGATCGTACAAATAATCCTTTTTATAATTCTCATATGAAGCATATTGATATAAGATATCACTTCATCAAGTAAAAAGTTGAAAAATGAATGATAAAAATAGGTCATGTGGGAACTGATGATCAAGTGGATGATATCATGAACAAGACACTATCAGCGGCTGTGTTTGCAAAACATCTATTTAACCTCATTGATCAGGCACGTCCCAGTGCATAACGAGGTTATGAAATACTCCTCTCCCCATTTTTTAACAGTATTAATCTGTTTTTGAAAATGATGAAGGTTTATGGGGGAGGTCTAATCCATGGAGAGTATGTTCTGAGCTCTAAAATTTGCAAATACTGATCTTTGGGTTTATTTACAATGGGGTAGAAATGGATAAATTCAATGTGGTTCAATGTTGTTCAACGAGGGATATGAAACGTGTGGAGGATGAAAAGATAAATTTAGTGAGATACATAGTAGTGTGAAAGGATTTCAAACAAATGATAACACAATTTATGTCTTCCCTCTTGTTTTCTACAATGACCCTTGCTCACATATACATAGAGTGATGGTTGAGTTGTTTCCTGTGTATCTGGTTTTGGTTTGTGGATTGATTTATGGAGCTCTATTGAGTGTGTTCTAAAGTTGGGATTTGTGATTACGATGGGCTTTGCGATCAAATATAATGTTCTCATTAATTACAAGTTTTAGAGAATTGCAGTCATTGACATAATGCTTTATGAATTTGAAGGGTGCCATGATGGGAATTGATGGAAGACTCCATGATGACGATACAATTTGTGAACAGATGATTTCTAGGGTTCTCTATGAAGTAAGGATCATCGTGTGGACATGTTTGATGATTCGGAAAATCCAAAAAGAGGACGTGGAGCTTTGGTAATGGCCTAACCTATAAATAAGAGGCTACCCCTCTTCATTATCATCAAATATTCAATGTAAAATATTTAAACTCTTTGTGTTCTCAAAGAGCTTTACGAATTGGGCTATCAATGCGAGCTAGTGCATCGCAAAGATAATTTTATTCTTAACTGATTCACATTCTTTTTCCAAAAAGGGTACTTCATGATGATGAGGTATTCCACATTGACTCGGTGAGTTTTGAAATTATTATTCTGCGAAGGCTAGGAAGCTTCACAATGACAGGGAGTTCGGTGAAGCCAGCGATGCTTTGTGATGGTAGTTTTTTCTACAGAGGCAGGAGTGCATTGCGAAGGAGTGTGGTTTGCAAAGGAGATCTGCAAAGGGAAGTTTTGAACCATTATTTTTATGAGATAAGGATTTAAAAAATTATAAACTCAGGTATAAGGTCAAAGAAGAGTCTAGTGTTATGTCAGTGACGAAGACTTCAATGCCATATCATTGAAGCAACCTTAAGGTTGACAAACTGAGTGAGACTTTACCCAAGGAAGTGAGCCAGGGGAGTCAACATAAGTGATTTAATAGAGGTAGTGTACATTCCCTAAATTATTATAAAGGAAGTGAGCCTAGAACAGTGTGACTTTGACTGAACCATTGTATTGCATAGCTGGTGAAGTTAATTTATCTTGGTATGACCAACACACTATCGGTGTAAGCTCCTTAAAAGTAACCCTTAGTGGTGAACCAAGTAAGAGTACCATGTGGTTACTATTCATGTGATTGTTTGATTTATGTTCTAATCCATCTTACAGGTCTAACATGTTCCTACCAATGTGGGGACAAGATCCTTTTTTGAAAATAAAAAGGTGACATGCTAATTCAACCCTCCCCTCAGAGTGTTTCTTGGGGTCTCATATCAACAACCTATGGTTTGGAATCATGGGGTGTGGGCCATAAAAAGATTCAGGAACGGAGGGTCCATTACTTCATTAAAAAAGGGTAAAATACTTGGTTACATAACAACATGGATTAAAATTTTGGTTGAACACTCAACTTAAGGGAAGTGTAAATCATGGTCCAAGGTGCTCAGGTCATGTGGTAGGTATGCAAGAATCATGTTAGGAATGACCCAGAACACCCTGAGTTGTTGGGTTCCTCCACAGTGACCTGAATATCAAAATAATTGAAATACCTTAACATTGGGCCAAGATGTCTCCAGTTTATGGGTCTAAGAACTTATATATAAATATCATGGATGAACCAAGAGATGTCATTTCCTTTCTAAGGGTGATGAAAGGTTTGTGAAAAACCATGGCACTCAAGTCAGGGGGTGTGATTTATAGGAAATGTATGATTCATGAAGGATTTGAGTACCCAAAAAAGTTGATCCACTGCCTATGGAAGATGTTATCACATCAAGGAGATGTGGAAAACTATTACATTAACTTCTTCCTACATGAGTGGGTCCAACAAACATAGCATGGATTTTACTAGTGTTATAAATTAGTCCATTTGATATTTATGACATATTTTTTTACACAATGTTTTTCCTAAAATCCATATATGAAGAGTTTAGAAATTGGTGACTTGAATTTCTCTCATACCTAACTTTTTGTATTTTCAACTAGACATGTTTTGTTTCTCTTTTACTAGTAGTTTATGGTCTTGATATTTCATACATTATAGGCTTGATCTTAATGTGATACAACTTTGACCAAAGTGTATTCCATTTAGTTTCCTGACGCAAATGGACTAACATGATGGAGATGTTACACAAAAACTTGATTAGGATACCCAAGTTCAAGAACACACTAACATCAATCTAAGCAGGTGTTGAAAATATTTTAAATCAAGGATATATATTCTCTAGATATGAGTAATGTTGTGGGACTATCATACTATGGATGGCCTAGAACACTCTCTAGTGATGATTTCCTCCATGGTGACGTTAGGATCGCATGGAATACAAATCCCTTATTATAGGGTCAAGATATCTCATAATTGTAGGTCTCATCCCTAATCCACCAATAGAATAGTCACGTAAAAGGATATATTTTCCATTCAAAGGTCCATGAATGGTTCGTGAAAAAATGTGGTGCTCAAGACAGGAAGTGTGGTGTGTTGATTCAAGTGATTTAAATATTGTGGAAGCACACCATACTCTGGTTATCTGGGGGAAGTCTCTTGTGTTCTTTTGTTAAAGAATGATAATAGGGGATGACCTAAACATTTTATTTTATTATAGAGGTGATTTATATTCTTTGAAGTATTAATGTCATTCAACCAGTAAATTTAAACTGTAGTTAGACTTTATATGATTAGAACATGTTTGCTTCCTTATAGTTTAAAATCTTGTGATAAAGACGTGGGATCTAACATGAAAAACTATGCATGATATATTATATGCAAAAGTAGTCTGAATGAATCTTTGACTTGTATATTGGAGAAATGATCTTGTTTGACTCAAACCGTGTCTAGTTGTGGTGCATTTTTTATTGTTTGTTGTTGTTGTTGGGATCATTATTTGAGAGATCTGGATGTCACTATTATCTTGTGATGATATAAATCAAACAACACATAATTATAGACTGAGAAACACTCTTCGTAGGTCTAACCCATATGCTGAGTTCTGTATTACTTTTATTGATTACTGTAACTGGGCCCAGTATTGTATATATGGGTGTCACGATGTATCATGTGAATACTTGAATCAAACACACATAGTTATTGAAGAACCATGAAATTTAATGGCATGTGTAATAAATTTAATATTTTTGATGTGAAAGTGGGTATTGTGGAAGGACACAATGATGAATATTTTTCTGTCCTTGTGTATCATATGGTAATAGAAATCAATGCACACAAAATTCATGGGAAATATCCTTGCGCAGGTATAACCCATAGTTAGAGAGGGGACATTATTGTGCTAATTTATTATGATTGGACCATGGTTTGGAGATTCAAGATTAACTATGTATCACGTTATTTTAGGAATCAAGTCACACATAGTTATTGAATGGGGTTATGTTAGGAGACCAACACCAACAACCATTTTCCTCATGGGAAAGGTACTCAGGAATGTTCTATTTTATTTCACTCAAAGTAAATCAATCATGCAGTTTAATAACTTACGTTTTGGACTCATGGTAAAACTTTTAAAGTCTTTCATTCAAGAAAATTATGTACATATCAAGAGATGTTGTACATTTTTCTTGAAGGGAATTCTTTATTGAAATTCCATAGTTCACATGAATTATTCTTGGTATGAGAAATAAGGAATTGAAAAGGTTCCTCTCCCTGTGTATAGGAGATTAAGGATAATACATGGGATATTTGTTTTATTTAGTGGATTGACCAATATATAGGATTGATGAGTCCCTAATTATATCATTTAAATGAGAATAAATCCATTGGTAGTCCTTGAAAACCCATACAAAATAATGTTAAGGGGAGAGGAAATAAGTAGTTATGTTTAACATATTTTAATAAGGATGTTGGTGAATCAATGTGAAAGTGGATAAATTTTATGGATCAGTTTAGTTTTACATCATGCCATAAAGACATTTTTCATGTTGTTTAATAAAAAGAGGGATAGAAACAAATCACCCAACCTGAAAGGAAATACAGCCTTTGGATGTATCTATCCATTTTAACGTCATGAGATAAGAATGTCCTATCCACATTTTAGAGTCATGTGTTTATGTCATGCCTACACAGTTTAACATCATACAACTAGGATGCATTTATGCAGTTTAACATCATAAAACCAAGACAATTACATATAGTTATACATCATGTAGATATGACGTGTGATGTTGTTATGTTTAATGTTTTGATTTTAGGACATGATTCATATTGTTTATTTTCATGTGTTTAGGACATGTTCCACATATTTTAACTTGATGTGGTCCGGAAATATGTGTCTAGAACATATTCCCTACATTGTAATGTAATTTGGTTAGAACATACTTTGTATAGTTTAACATCATGTGGTAAGGATGCACCCCATATAGTTAAATATCATGTCGTTAGAACATACTATATGTATTTTAACATCTTTTGGTTATAATGATAACCTAGGAACTCCCTTTTTAACCCATTTGGGATCTGATGATTTGAAGTGGTAATGTGTATACACATTTTTGGGAGGTTCCTTCTAGATAACACTATCATATCTCTATATTAGTTGTATATTCATCAAAACTATATCTCTTTACCAAGTCAGATAACAGAGTTAGCCTCTCTAGGTCACATATTGAACGAGGTGAAGTTTTCTTGATGGTAGATGGGGAACTGTATACGATAATCCCCATTACAGTGAGAATATTAATATATTAAGGTGCCTGATATTTTGGAGCACCTCTCCATAAGAATTGGTATGATATACATGAGAACCTCTCTATAAAAAGGTTCTTGGTCAGGTCAACTATTTCTGTATCTGTTTTAGATATCACCGTGGGGATGTTGGCCATGTAGAATTTCTAGATTATAGTCCATGAAATCCATCACCACAATTCCATGAGGAGGACTATTACGGTATTTATCCCCTTCTACATTAGTTTGAGATATGTAGGACCCGCTAGGGGTGAAGAATGTGTCCCCAAAAACCACAAGGACACTCGTCATTGAGTAGGTAAGGGGTGTGAACCTCACTCATCATCGTGGAAAAAATATTATTTTCTGCCTTTTGAGTTTGATAGGTGTTATAAACCTGCACTATTATGTCTTTACAATACTATTTATAACCGTATGATTTTTCCAGGAATATGATCCCACTTTTGAGATACTTATCTAGTATGTCAAATATCATCAATAACAGAGATATGAGCTTTTCCCAAGGTGTGTGTCACTCTCACATGGTGGGACTCAGCCAAAAATAGAATTTAAGCCATTTCTGAATATCCATTCCCCATCAAAATATGTTGATAGACCTCTAGAATGGGTGGAAGGATGTGAGTATCCTCTCCTAACCTATTTGGATATATTGAGTGGCTTTGTTGATAGGAATATGATCATGTCTTGAGGTATGTTCCTCTAAAACATTTACACTCGTTACCATAATGGGGATATGAGCCCATTCCTAAACCTTTAAATTATGCCACTTTCCATTTTCATCAGGTATATGTTCCTATCATGAGTAATCTTCCACCCTCACCTGGTCAACCTTGACCAGATATATGGTATAATCCTAATCCCAGTCTTTTGGAATATTCTACCTTTCATTTCACATAGGGGTATGAGCCTATCCAGAGGCATGTTCCACTCTCACTTTGTGATCCCTTGTTGGAATGGTGATATGAAATCAGTCCATATGCCACATCATTTACTGGAATATGATTATAATCCTCTTATACATGCATAAGGATTTGTGCTTTCAACAAATAATCCACTTATTTTTATAGATTATACTTTTTCACTACTCTAGATATCAGGATATGAATATATTCCTCTCCCAATATCTTCACTATTATATACCTATGGTGATCCATTATTGGTTTCACAAAGCACCAGAACTCTTGTAGGGTTTTTATAGGAATACATTAATGTACTCTCTCAGCTTACAAGATATTTTGGTCAATGTCTTTGATTGAAATGTGGATATACACCCACTCTTGTCCTTTGTGTGCCATCAAAATGTGTCGATGGAATTTATGAATGGGGCATGGATTTATACCTGCCATGTCGTTGCTATATATATATAATAGAATATTTTGTTGGAACTAGTAGGGTTATGAGAATACTCTCTCTTGTCTATAGATTTTTTCATTTGAAAGGGTGTCCTTGACTCCCAAATATGAGTGTTTTTGGAGGTGACCTATCTGAGAACACCCTCTTAATGTTCCAGAGTGGTATTGTCAATTTTTTGGTATTCTTGGGGTCAATATTGAATTTTTTTTATTGTTACTCTGGGAACTATAATTTCCACTGGATGTAGATGTTGTGTCCTAGATATTAAGACAATGACAATTTATCATCCTATAATATGGTTGTGTTATTTGTAGTTTATTATGATGCGGTATAGACATAAATCATGTGGTTTTATGTCCTATGGTAAAGATGAAAATGTTGGTGTATAGGATAATATATAGCATATGTAAATCCTACATATCTCATTATAATGAGAATCAACCTCTATAGAGTTCTAAAAATCCATGATGTTAAATGGCATGTTCTAAGTACATCAACCATGTAGTTCCATGCCTTGTGGAAAGAACATTAATGTAAATGGATGGGCCAATATATAAGATACAACATCTCTACATATCTCATGTGGATGACTATTAATCTGTATGTGGTTCTAAATACCAAATAAATGTAATGTTATTTTTTAAACACATGGGTCCGGCATTTGAATTCTTTTCGTAAGGATATGAATATAATTGGATATACCAAGATAGAGGGTGTGAAATCCTGATGAATCTCATTAGGATGAGAATCAACTCATGCATAGTTCTAAAGACCCATGCAGTTTAATTTTTTTGTGATAAGAACATTATCCATGCATATTAACATCTTTTGGTAAGGATGTGATCAATGTGGTGTAACGTCTTGTGGGAAAGATGATGGTTGTGCAGTATAATATCTAGTTTTAAGGATGTGTTTCATTTATATTAACCTCTTATGGTAAGGATGATATCTATGTATAAAAATTTCATGAAATAAATACTTTTTCTATTCAGTTTAACATGTTATGGAAAGGATGATGGATGTGAATTTTGATGTTTTAAGGTAAGTTCATGGCCCATATAGTATAATGTCTTGTGTTAAGGATGATGTTTGTTTAGTTTAATGTATTTTGGTAAGGACGTGGTCCATTAATTTTAACATCTTTTAGTAAGGATGATGGTCATGCAGTTTAATGCCTTAATGTAAGGATATCATAATAACCTATTAGTAGATTGGCTCTTCTGATGTAGCATGGATAACTATTAATTTTATTTCATGAGTTTCATAATCCTTCAGCTCTAAAAATCCTGCCCATACCTTTATCTCAAACCAATACTTAAAGGCAAATAAGCTCTATATTGTGTTTTTGATAGGTCAATGTTAGGGGTAATGTTGGTCATGGCCAATCAACCTGGCCACATTCAGCATCCTTGTTATTGGTAGTTCCATCAAACCATCTTCTATGTTGTATTGAAAATACATAGAAAACTCTATTATTTGGAAAGAATATGTTTTTAAATGTTGCAATAAAAGATGGTAAATTATCCCTAGAAGGTATGTAGATTAGGTTTTTCTGCAAAACAAGTTTGTCCTTTTCAAATTGATCTGATAACATGAGCATGGATTCAGGTGTTGATGGTTCCAATATTTCCATGTCCATATTCACATAAATCCCAAAATTAAGTAAAAATAAACCTTCTATTGTGATCCAGAGATGTCAAAGTTTGGGTAAATTATTTTCATGTCCTATCATCTATTCCTCACTCAGATTTCACATTCCTAGGATCTCTATCAAACAATTTTACATGGCATAATTGACATAACTGGGAACATGACTCGATTGGAAGGAATGTTCTTTTTATAGTTTGTCCCAATTATATGGGTGACCATTCTTCTTCTCCTACTTGTTATATATTCCTTCATTAATGCAGACTCTTGGATAAGGCATGATCCTGGGGTATAGATTCTCAGTCGTTATTGTTCCTAAGGGAGGAGATAAAGCTTCGAGGGTCTTGGTTGATGCATATACTTCCCACTAATAAATATATTCCCACTCTCCCCGAGGTTTTGTTTGGAAACATAAGAGATCATATATTTTCAAGATTATCCCTTATGAGGAGTTCTAAAAAATGGATTTTCCCCAGCCCTTTGTGGTGGAGAGAGATGGAACAATGTATGGATTTCACCCAATAAGGGGATGAAATATATGAAAATTCCCCCAACCATGTGGGCTGGGAAACATAATTGAAAATTATTCTTCTATAGGTAGGTACTGGTATAACATTCTAAGGTATATATCTAAGGATTATTCCCACAAATATTTCTTAGATATCCTTATTCTCTAGTTGGATTCTAGTAGTCTATTCTTTTTAGAAGTTTCCTTGTCATCCTCACAAGGATGTCTTCTAGGATCCATGACAACACCCTTTCCTCTATCGATGTTAGGGTGAGTGGATAATGTGCAGAGTTTTTAAGTGGACCCTAGATATTAAATCCACTGCTTTTACATTTGATATGCTTCATTTTCACAACACTATGAAATATCAACAGGGTCAGTAAAACCTGTAGATTCCTAAAATATACCTTTGAGTCTTTCTTTACCTATTCTAGTGGAATAATGTATGCCAACCTACTATGAAATAGGTAATAGAATAAGGGTATGATTGTACTCATCCTTTGTGTGATTTTTTGGATCTAATGAGGAGCCTTTTTATATGATTGATATCACATTGACTGAGACACAAGAGGGATGGTGCTTTTCCTCGATGGAGTATCGTGTTTGGTGGATCTGTGCCTAGTAAGAAAATTGGATGGTCAGTTCCATTTTACAGTTTGTGGGATCAGTTCCCATGATACTGTTTGAGGGGTTGGTTCCCATAGTACCATTTTAGGGGCCAATGAACATGAGACCATTTGAGGGGTAAGTACCCAAGGTAGAATTTGAGGGTTTGGTTCCCATGGTACCACATTACGGTTTTATTCCCATCATACCATATGAGTGTTTAGTTCCCATGTTGAAGATGATCCATGTGTATAATTTGATAAAAAATCCCCCATCCCTAAGGGGTAGAGTGTGAATTAGGATTCCAAATTCACCAAGGATATATGGGATGAAGTAAGAATCTCTTAAATTGTGATGATCTGGGATTGATTTTGGGCCACTCCCAGGATACATTGTTGATCCTCAGAACAATTAGAGGTTTCAAGTATATAGGAAAACTCTGAAGCAGCATTATTTGGATACCCATTTTGGTCTCTCTTGCTATATTCCCCAACTTAGATAGTTGGTGTAGGAAAAACCTCCTCCATATCTCCTTGTGGAATAATGGTCACATATTCATGACCATGATAAAAATGGATTGGATCCCTCCTAGGAATCCCTTGAGTTATTCTGTTGACATGATGATTTTTCTCATTTACCTCCCTGATGTGCAGAAGGTATGAACTACTAATCTAAATGTATAAGCTCCTAAAGTAGTTGAATATGAAAACATGGTACACTTCCACATCAGTTGTCTATCTTAGAAAATATGACCAGTGGGAACTTAACCAGCCAAGGATTTCATGATATGCTTCTAGATATGGGATGGAGTTATTTATTTGGTACTATTGTACCAAGACATTCACCAATCGGTAATGTTGGTGGCATGTTAGTGCCAGTGTACATCGAGGCCTCAGTGCCAATTTAGTGTGTCCCGTAATCTCGAAATCCATTGGCACATTAAAGGATGCTAATTGGATTACAAGGAACCTAGAATAATAGAAGAATAAACAAGAAATAAGTTTTTCTATAGTATCATATATAATAATATATACTCGATCAATTACTTTAATTGTTAAAGGATAAAAAGGTGGTACATTTTTTTCAAGTTTTAGTGTAGTTAAAAGAAACATATTGGGTTTTCCATTTTGTTTTCAAAAAATTGTGTACTAAACTGTCCCTATTAGGAAATGAATTTTTTATATTTTTTGAACAATTAAAGGGATGAAACATTTTAAAATTTTCACATTAGGTTAACCGTTTTGTTTCATCGAGAAATGATGTGGATGGGATTAGGCCACCAGATTGATTATTGGATGTTTCAATACCTTGATAAATCACTAAGTTCAATATAATCATTTATTTAGTACTCCCAAGAATCCTTCAATAGTTACCACATCAATAAGTGGGTAATATCCTAGTTTCCAACATTAGGTAGTCCTTTGGTGCTTCAATCCCTACAATGTGCATGAACTCACATTGGTCAAGAGAATGGAATGGAAAGCTCATCCATCATCCTGAGATGGTTTTCTCCTTTTCTAGGATTCTATTTTATATTTAATTTATGTTTGTTAATTCCTTAATAGACATAGATATGGTGCTGGTTACCAGTGTTTTAATAGCTTGATTAATAATATTTTTTGATAGGGGTAATTATGTGGAAGTCACAGGTTCTTCGTCGCACTCTTATTTATTAATTATTCTTTGGTTTGTGGCCATGTTTTCGAACTCTAGATTTTATATTTATCGAGGATATAGATTTTAGTCATGGATATTGGATAAATCCTTTTCAAGACAACCTACATGTTTTATGAAATTAGGAATCAAACTCCATTTATTTTGTTTGACATATTTTACGTTCAAGTGACTAAACCCATCCATTCAGTTTATCTCATGTAGTAAGGATCTAAATATTGGTCTTGGACCTCAGTGAGGCCTCTTACATATCCTCTTTAAGATAGGAATTAGGGTCTACATAGTGCATTTAATGTGTGTCTGTGACTTGAGAGATACAACACTAGATGTTTGGATTGATACTTGTATACACAAGACATCCCTATTTTTCTTCATTTGGAGTATGATACCTTGAGAGGATATAATATGGAATCATACATACATCCCAATAGTGAACAAGATATAGAGAATTATAATCATATTATTTTGATAATGATATCTTGTATATATGACCACATGTGTCACATACATGACTTATTTTAAAGTTAAATTCCATTTAATTTTCATTTATGCTTTTGTTTTATGGCTTCTAAAACTATTATGGTGGAATGGGTGAGTTTTCGTGAATTGGGCCAAACCGTGAGCCCAATTCCATATTTAAAAATAAATTTTGTTTCTATTATAACATTTTCTTTTTTTTTATTTTTACCCCATTCCAATTCCTAAATGGTATCCCCTGACATATTAACACCACCATTATAGTCTGGTGCCTTTAAAAATCCATAACCAAGGTGTATATGGGTTTTTAGTTAAGGGATTGGGCCTGACAGAAATCCCAATTCCCGTTTTAAAAATAAAATTTTATTAATTAATAACTTATTCGTTTTTAAGGATTTTTTGGTGGTTCTAATCCTCACACACGCCCATTGAACCCAGCTGCACGCCCAACCTCTCTTTCCACTCATTGGAGCTCTTTTTCATCACGATTGAGTGCTGAACTACTTAGGGTTTCTAAAATAGGGAATATTTGAGGAGGTATGTTATTTACATCATAACTCTCTCAATTCATACTATTTTTCCTCCATTAGAGTTTCAAAATGACCTACCCATCCTTATTCAAACATCCCTTGAAGTTTTGAATGTTTTAAATTTCAGATACTGGTGTATTAGGGGCGATTATCCAAGATACGTCAAGTAAGTGAGTCTCTTCCATTCCTCTTTCAAATTTCTTAGGGTTTAATTCTATTTTCATGGGGTTTATTCTCTTTTCCTTGAAGTAAAAAATGACCAGGAGGTATGGTTTCGAACCAAGGGTTTAAAATTGGGTTTTCTTGGTCTAATTTTGAGTCTTTAGGTTTGTTCTAAGTCCCTTTTGGTGCGGTGGTGGTGCGACTTGATTTTCGCACATTGATTCATGTGTTTTCATTTCTTTGGTAGGTGATTATACTTTGTATGCAATACATATGACATAGATAATGTGTTTATTATATTGTCATGTTTGTCCCATTGATTTGGTGCTGCAAAAATTGGTTTTAGTGGTGTTTGTAATGCAAGTGAATTTTAAGGGCCAATTTCATATAAATTTGTGCTTTTTTATTATAAATATTTGATTGGTTGATTAAGGGATGCCTTTTAAATAGTTATTTGACCTTATTGAAATTTATTATGGATGAAAATTCTTTTTTAAATGTTATTATTCTTTTTTTTTGTTGCTGCAAAATTGGTTTTGGGTGACATTTGTTAAGAAAATGGTTTTTGTGTACCAATTTGGTGTTGAATTTGGTGTTTTACATGGGTATTATATGAGATTCTTATTGGGATTTTTTATAAATCATGTAATGAGTTTAAATAAATTTTTAGGTTGTGTTGGACAATGTTTTGATAAATATTAGTATGAATATAGTGTTCGTGTGGGGTTTTCAAGAGTTTTGGGTGCAAAATGAAGAAAGATTTCGAGAATTTTTTTTATTGAAACTCAAAGTGTTTTGTTGTGTGTTTTAAATGGTATGAAATGTGTGTAGATACTATACTGATTTTATGTGACCAGTAGTGTTGTTTTATATGAAAATGGATATATGTATCATTCTGAAATTTTTTGAGCACAAAAGGGGAATCCCTGTTACATAGGTGGGGTGGATGTGTACTAGTTCGGCTAGTGGACCGGATGGGTTTTGTCCCTGTTTCACCCAGAATTTGGATAAAGACAACTCTAACTAAACTATGTGAATGATGATTGGGTACCACTAGGTTATGGGTATGTTCCCTACTAGTGTCTCATGTATGAAAACAGATTTTACTATGGTTAATTTACACCGATGTATGAGGTACAAGGGGGCAAGACTATTTAGTGCCTAGGGGTGTTACCAATAAGGTTGCTCATTGTGTTTGTGGTATTTTTCCATGTATTGGGGTGTTTTTGGAAGTACTTTATAGTATCTAACACATCTATTTAAATGTGTGAACATTCTTAATACTTTAGCTTGAAAATTATTTTTAATTAAAAGCTGCATTTCTTGGATTTTATTACTTCTTTTCTTTGCGTATTAAAGCTGGTTGATTTTTAACATTGTATTTCATGATATTTGGAATAATTGGGTGGAATCATATTTGGATTAGTATCACACCATACTTAAACCCCTTGGGTTTAAGTAGACTAGGTTATGTTTGACTCAGGTAAAGGAAAGGCTAAGGGTGATGGCAGTTCAAGGTGTTAGTCCCCGTGCTTGGGGCAGAGTTGTGGATACGGCTTGGGGATGAAGACCCCTTGTCTTGTGGAGTCCATGGAGATGTTTTTTTTCTGGTTCATTGTGTCTTTGGACCTTTTTTATTGTATTTTAACTTATGTATTCAGTTCTGGGTTTTTTTATAAACCTTGTTGGTATGAATTTTTCAAATTCATTTTATCAAATATTTTTGGTGTTTTATGTATACATATTTGGGTAAATCATTACCAGACCAAGATAAATGATACCCGGGAACTTGTTCTAGCCCTTGGGGATAGGGAAAGCCCTTCGGGACTTGTCACGGGCTGGGTTTGGTGCCGGTTTTGGCGGCGACCTGATTCGGTTCGTGACAAAATGTTATCAAAGGATGTTTGCTCTCTTTGGGTCATGTTATTTATAGAACAGTCGGGATAGTATGGAGTTAGGATTTTTGGGACTTGGAATTCTAGTTATGAGTAATGTGGATGATCACCACACCTCATGATGGGATTCAATTCTCCAGCGAATGTTGGGATTTATATGAGTCCTTTGGATTTCTTGGATTTATAATGATTAGGGGAAATGAAAAGAGATTTGGGTTAATGGTTCTGATGAGCTCACAAGGTTTGGAAAGCCATGTGGATCCAGGGATATTTACATAGAACACTCTCTGTGATGGTGAAGTGATTGGAATATGGCTACCAACCATATTTCCAAGTCACCCACTGAAACTAATTTTCACCCGCATTGTGTTGTATTCTTTAGTTTTTAAATCTTGGATCATTGGTTTTAAAGTGACTTGGCTTTAATAAGTATAATGTTTTTGTGAAATGATTATCTAATAAAGAGGTAATGGTTAGATTTTTTAAAATGGAGAAATGAATTTTCATAATTTTACTGAAATGGAAAATAATGTGTTTGCACCTCTATTGAAATCATGAACTATGTCAATGTTGGTTTTGAAAAAGTGTTTCCAATAGAGTTTTCTAAACTATTGAATGGTCTTTTAATGGGATGATATGTTTTAAAATTAATGTGTATAACTTGAAGGTGATTTTTCATTTAAATTATTGTTCCTTTCTGAAAATCTTGGCAAGATGTAATTTGGGTTTGATTTTGTGGTTAGAGGTTTTGAGGAAAAGGAGGTATTGGTTGAATGTTTTGGTTTTGAAAAGTGGAAAGATTTTTTTTATTTTAGCCTTTGGTATTTCCATGAGGGACCACATTTATGGGACTATATGGGATAATGGATGGTTAATGGCATGGATAGATGAGTTCTGGGATGGATATGAGTTGGGTGCCTAGTTTGGCACAGAAACATGCTTGTGTAAGGCCCATGAGGTACCATTGGTGTATACGCTAACCGCTGAATCGTTTATTTTCAAAAAGATTATTTTAAATGAAAAAAAATGATGTATTTATGACTAGTTTGGGATGATGTATATTATGTTTTTTTAATGTTTATGTTGTAGGGTGTTTTGAGTCCAAGAACCCCTCCTGTTTGTATTGTGTTTTGGGTTTGTGTTTGGTCGGTAAGCTGTGTTGAAGGTCCAGTTAGCAGACTCTTCTGAAACATGTTTTGGGACGCCTTTACGGTGGATCCCTTCATTTTATTGGATCTGTTTTGTGGTATATCTTGACCAATGTACCATCTTGGTTGGGTCCTTGGGTTCAATCATTGGATAAGGTACGCCCCATTAAGGGTTAGTGCACAACCGAACTGCAACCCGGATTTGTTCCCCGTTTTAAGACCCTCCAGTTGATCAATATAAGGAATATTTTTCTTGAGATTTTTAGATTGAGTCTACACCGTTTCCTTTCATGGTTTTTGTATCATCTGGTATTGGTAGAGTGATCATGGAAGGTTTAAAGAGACCTTATCTTCTTAATTTTCCTAATTTTCTTAAGGTGGAAGTGGTATGCGGTTGTTAGCATGGATGAGTATCTGGATGGTATATAAGAGGTCCTCTTAGTCCTTGGTAGTCTCTTTGAAGAAGGATTTCACAATAAACTAATAGTCTGGGAAATTTGGTCACGAGAGGATATTGTGGCCACATTCTATAATTGTGTGTTTTTTTGGGGATGTTGTATATGGTCCCACTCCATGCATTGTTTATATCATTCGCAATGGTAATGTTCGGTGAATCCTTGTGATTTCGTGCACTCTATTGACTTTAATGGTGAAATTCATGCAATACTCTGAGAGTATATTTATGTTGGTAGAATGTATCCCTTGGAAAAACTTCAAAATCTTCCATTTTAGAGGAAGGTGATTATAGGTTTTATTTACTTGTATTGTTTCTCACTCGAAGAAACAAGGTGTAATGTGTGTTCATTTTCTAAGCCCTTGTTTCATTGAAATATCGAGTTATGGTAAAGTGATTTTGGAATGTGATATGTCTTGGAAATATTATCGGAGATTTCAGTATAGTTTTTGGTGGCACTGAAAGAAGAATTATCATTCAGGGGGGTTTCCAAAGCCTAACTACAAGGTCGAAGATGCTTCAATCATTTGAGCTCCAGCCATAGGTCTCGGAGAGAAGCTGACTCGTAGTCTGGGGAAATCCCAGGGTTGTTTAAACCCATGTGCAATGTCTTATCCTCATTATAAAATATATTAAGAGTTTATACCTCTAGTGTCATCATCTTTCTTCCACTGTTCCCATTCGGTGAAAATAGGTTGAGATCCTTGTACCCATGTCATCACCTAATGTCATTCCCTCCCCCTTTGGATTCCATCGATTCATTAGAGAATGGATGAAAATTTGGATAGATTTGATAAGGAAAATGTTTGTGTATGATTAGTAGTGACCATGTTATAAGAATCCATTCAAATAGAATGATATTCACAGCTAGTGAAGAATTTCCCAAACCGTGCAGACTAACCCTGCGCCCTTCCCAAATCTTTAAAAAAATTGGGTCTTTCTGTGTCAGCCCATGCTGGTCGGTTAAGATTGTTAGTTCTTATGGTGGGGAGACCCATTATGATTATCATGTACATTCCAACATAAAATATGAATTTAATTCTATCCTTTGTAATAGGTAGTTCGTTCAAGCCTCCCCCTGTTAGTGTCTTGATTCTATCTCGGAAAATAATATAGGTTGCCTCTTATAGCGGGGTGCCTATTTGTTTCCCCCCATACCAATAGCTCAGATTTATCCATGTTCATAGATTGGTGGTAGGTAATCTCATTCAGAACTATCTAGATACCAACATCATCCTTGATTAAACATTGGGATTGGAGAGCTCCGAATGGTTTAGTTAATGTAAGGTAAGTTTAACCTTGTTTGGAGTTATTGTTCGTTTGGGTGAATTGCCTGAGTCTTGTTCCTATAGTGTTTGAAGAGTTTTATTTTGGGATAAAGTATGAATGTGATTGATCATTTCAGGAAAATGGTGTAAGTTTGGGTTGTGAGATTAATCCTTCCTTAATTGATCACTGGAGCTGTTTTGGCCCTTAGAGGCGAAGCCTAGCAAAGAAGTACATCTTGGTTTATCGGTTGGGTTTGGTTTTGGTATCTGGCCTTGTTGTAGCTTTCTAGGGACGAAACGTTTTCATGGTGGGGATAATTGACACATAAATGACTTATAATAAAGTTAAATTTCATTCAATTTTTATTTATTCTTTTTTTTTGTGGTTTCTCAAAATTTTATGGTGGAATGGGTGAGTTTTCGTGAATTGGGTCTAACCGTGAGCCCAATTCCAGATTTAAAAATAAATTTTGTTTCTTTTAAAACTTATTCATTTTTTATATTTTTCATTCATTACAATTTCTAAATGGTCTCCCCATATATATTAACACCACCATTATAGTTTTGAGCCTTTAAAATCCATAACCAAGGTGTATATGAGTTTTTATTTAAGGGATTGGGCCTGCCTGAAAGCCAAATTCCAGTTTTAAAAATTAAATTTTATTGATTAATAACTTATTCAATTTTAATGTTTTTTCGGTGATTCCAAGCCTCACAAGCTCCCATTGAACCCAATCGTGCGCCCAATCTCTCTCTCCCCTCTTTGGAGCTCCTCTTAATCACTATTTAGTGATGAACCACTTAGGGTTTCTAAAATAAGATAGATTTGAGTAGGTAAGTTCTTTCCATCATAACTCTCTAAATTCATACTATTTTTCCTCCATTATATTTTGTAAATTACATAATCATCCTTCTTCGAACCTCCCTTGAATTGTTTACTATTTTAAATTTCATCAACTGTTGTATTAGGGGAGATTCTTCAAGATCCCTCAAGTAAGTGAGTCTCTTCCATTCCTCTTTCAAATTGCTTTGGGTTTAATTCTATTTTCTTGGGGTTTCTTCTCTTTTCCTTGAAGTATAAAATGACCAGGAGGTAGGGTTTTTAACCTAGGGTTTAACCTTGGGGTTTCTTGGTCCAATTTTATGGTTTTAGGTTTGTTCTAAGTCCCTCTTTGTGCGGTGGTGGTGGGACTTGATTTTCACACGTTGATTCAAGAGTTTCATTACTTTGGTAGGTGATTCCACTTTTTATGAAATCCATGTGACATAGATACTATTTTTATTATATTTTCATGTTTAACACATTGATTTGGTGTGGAAGAAATTGTATTTAGTGGTGTTTGTAATGAAAGTGAATTTTATGAGCCAATTTCATGTGAAATTTGTGCTTTTTTTATATAAATCATTTATTGGTTGATTAAGATATTACTTTTAATTATTTAGTTGACCTTATTGAACATTATTAAAGCTTAAAATGATGTTTTAAAATTTATTATTCTTTTTTTGTTTCCGCGAAATTGGTTTTGGGTGACATTTGTTAAGAAAATGGGTTTTGAGTACCAATTTGGAGTCGTATTGGGTGTTTCACATGGGATTTCTATGCAATGCTTATTGGGATTGTTTTATAAATAATGTAATGAGTTTAAATAAATTTTTGGGTGTGTTTTATTCTGTTTTGATAAATGTGAGAATGAATATGGTGTTCAAGTAGGGTTTTCAAAGCGTTTTGGGTTAAAAATAAAGAAATATTTGGAGAAGTTGTTTTATTGAAACTCAAAGTGTTTTGTTGTGTGTTCTAAATGGCATAAAATGTGTTTAGATACTGTACTAATTTTATGTAACCATTAGTGGTGTTTTATATGAAAATGGATATATGTATCATTCTGAAATTTTTTGAGCACAAAGGGGGAAGCCCGGGTACCTAGGTGGGGCGGATGTGTACTACTACAACTAGTGGACTGGATGGGTTTTGTCCCTGTTTCACCTTGAATTTGGATAACAACAACTCTAACTAAACTATTTGGATGATGATTGGGGACCACTAGGTTATGGGTATGTTCCCAACTAGTTTTTGCTGCATGGGAACAGATTTTACTATGGTTACTTTACACCGAGGTATGAGGTACATGGGGCCCGAGACTATCTAGTGCCTAGGGGTGTTCCCGATTTGGTTTCTCATTGTGTTTGTGGTATTTTCCAATGTATTGTGGTGTTTTTGGAAGTAATTTACAGTATCTAACATATCTATTTAAATGTGTGAACATTTTGAAAACTTTATCTTGAAAAAAAAAATCAATTGAAAGTTTCATTTCTTGGATTTTATCACTACTTTTCTTTGCATATTAAAACTGCTTGCTTTTTCGCATTGTATTTCATACTATTTGGAATAATTGGGTAGTATCCTATTGGGCTTAGGCTCACACCCTACTTACACCCATGAGGTGTAAGTAGACTTGGTTATGTTTGACTCAGGTAAAGGAAAGGCTAAGGGTGATGGTGGTTCAGGGTGTTAGTCCTCATCCTTGGGTGGAGTTGTGGAGACGGCTTGGGGGGATGACCCCTTGTCATGTGGAGTCCATGGGGATGTTTTGTTGCTATTTAATTGTGTATTTGGACCTTTTTTATTGCATTTGAACTTATGTATTTAGTTTTGTATTTTTGTATAAACCTTGTTGGTATGAATTTTTTAGATTCATTTTATCAAATATTTTTGGTGTTTTATGTATACATATTTGGGTAAATTGTTCCCAAACCAAGATAAATGATACCCGTGAACTTGTTTCAGCCCATGGGGATGGGGAACTCCCTTCGGGCCTTGTCATGGGCTGGGTTTGGTGTTGTTTTTGGAGGTGACCAGATTCGGTTCGTTACAACATGAGTCATGATCTTTGTGACAAACAAGAGGTGGAAGAAGATTGAACACATTGCATGAGTTCATATCCATACAGAGATTACACATAAATTCTTCCCATTGAGAGTTATGACTATCCATATAATGGAATATATGGTATGATTATCAGGCCTTAGGAAGGTTTCTTGCATATCCAAATTTATAATAGGAACTTTATTTGTCATAGTTCAGTTGGGTTCCTAGTTTGATGATGGATAAGGTATAATGATTATCCAATAGATATGTTTGGGAATATATTGTAGGAATGATGGAGAGATGAGGGTACCTTCACCAAAGTGGATGAGAATTGGATATTAGGAATTATTAAGGCATCCTACATATCATGTTTCACTGGGAATTCGAGTTATTGAATTTTTTTACCCCTTAACCCACTGATGGAATAAGGTGGGTGATCGCTATCAGACACATCATTGCTATCCTAGAGGTTTTAGGCATGTTAGGGGGCCTACAATATGATTTATACCCTATGGTATTTCAAACCTTGGGAAGGAATACTTCATGTCCTTGTTATTTTAGGATTTAAAGTCATTGTAATTATATTAGTTGGGGCTTACTACCTAACGCATCCCTTTCACATACTTATTATCTATATTCTCACAGATAATGAGAGATGGATACCATATAAGGTATGTTTATGATCATGAAACCAATAGGTCCTCGTGATCATATCCCCCTATCCTATAAAGGACACTACCCTTAAAAAGGGGAATACTACTGAAGGACCTTGGTCAGGGCCCATGTGGAATTGGTCTAAGTTGGTTTGTCATATGAGGTTGGCATGTCCTAGGGGTTCTTCCTAACACTTTTATGGTTGTCTGATATACATTTCTTGATTTTATACCAGATGTGATTGGGGATCATGATAACATGGTAGATACATCCATGTGTGTCTGCCCAATCTATTGACTTGTTTTGGATTTCTTCATCTAATAAAAGAAGACATGTCTGATATGATTTGTATAGCATAAGAGGATATGTCTGGGGTCATCCACATGACAATTATAACATTTATCCATTCTAATACATGATCAAACTAACTTGTTTTCTAACTATATCATGACAGTTCAAAAATTTCAATGGTTAGTCACATGATCATGCCAATATATCAATAATATGTCCCAAGATCGACTTAATTTCTAAAAATCATGTCTTTTCATAAGGTCGACATGTCCATGGGTTGTCACCTGATCAAATTGGATTTTCATAGTGTTATCATATGATAATACCAACAAGTCAAGAACATTTGACATGATCAACCTGTATTATACAAAACATATATTGTGATCAAAGAGATGTGTTCTAGGATTTTGAAAAACATTGTGATATCATTTGGTAATCTTTATATTTCATGATATTAAATTAATAATGTGAATGGGTCTCACAAACATGTTCAACATCATGAAATTTTCCAAGTGTTTGACATTTTATATCATCAGGATCATTCCTCAGCCATATGGGAAATAATATCCCTTGGAGGAATGCATGGATAAGATCTCATGGCAGAGGAACATGCCCCAGGTTTATAGTGGAAAATGATGGTGCATGGACATGGGTCATTATTCATAAAAAGTATATTATATGTTATTGGACGTCCCTATGATGCCACCATACCATGCCTGATTACTCATGTGATTCTCATGACCTTCGTGAGGTCTTATGATCGGTTGTTACACTGTATATAGAGGCTTACCATTGGGACAAAAATAATGGTTGAGGGTGTATTATTCCTAGAGAAGGAGGGAACATGACATATCAGATTCATTTCCATAGTGTTTGGGTTTCATTGATATGTACAGGAATCAACACAGAATTGAGGTCTTTCATTTCCCTTAATTTAGGCTTATAGACACCATCCTAAGAATAACATAATCGAAGGATTATGATCATGGAATTCATATAAGATAGGATTGTCTAAGCCTCTTCTACCCATATTTAATCACATGATCTTCATGGGTTCTTTTGATGAAATCTATGATTATAAAAACAACCAATGGGGGGATACATTATAATGAAACCATGTCCAGGACTATATGAAAGCACCTCAAGATAGAGGTCTCCTGATATTCATAGGATTATGGGTTAGAGAACCCACAATTATATACATGTCGGCACTAGTATAGGTGCTTAAAACAGCTGAGGGTATGTATTACCATGTATCGTGAGTTTATATCACTAATGTAATCATGTGATCCGAATGAAGGTACTACAGGAGGTCTCATTAATGATTGTAGGAGGTGGATATTGTGATTGTAAGAACATTCTAAAGTCCTTCATGGTGATGTCATGAAACCAATGGGGTGCCATATATTCACGTTAATACCATGTATTAACCAGGCATCATATAATTTTCAGTTCATCATGTGATCACCTAATCATAAAATAGGTTATCATGATCACCCAAGGATATTCTCTAGGGATGATCCCAAGTACGCTTTGTTCCTCCACATTTCTTATCCTCTAATCCCTCTTCCCTCATCAGTTGTTTTTTAAGGGGGTCAATTGTAATTATTGGTTGAGGTCAAAATACTTTGGAACCACATTTTAATGGGAGGATGTCGTGTGTTTTTTTCTAAGGTGGTAGAGACTTCATGTGATCAACATCACGTGATCGCGAGACATCCTTTTCATCATCGCATGATCACTAAAATGATCATGGGATGCTTCAACTTATTTTTGATATGTCACATGATATAATTCTAAATTAATTTTTATAAAAAAACATAAAGAAGATAGAAGTTTCAGGTGGTCCTGAACATCATGTGATGATTTTATTGATTTTCTTCACTTAGGTTGCATGATCAATATATGGTCATGTGATAGTTTCATGCTCTGGTATAAGTTCTTATGACACACCACTGGTTCATTCAATGGGATTCATGTGATGGGTCATTTAAAAGTTAGGTAGAGGATTCAAATAATAGGAAAGTCCATGTTGGTTGTCTTGATCTCATTTAGATATCAACGAAGGACTATAGATGGTGGTGATGTCAAGGGGGAGTCGGGTGTGTTTTTTGACTTCGATCCAGTGTGTGATGAGGTTAAATATGGGGTTTATCACTATGTATGATATATATTATTATTAATATAACTAGCACAAGATCATGTTCTTAAAATGTGCTATGAAAGATTTCATATTATGGCCACAATATCATGATTGAGTGGCTAGGATTTATTCACATGAATAGTGTCCCAAAAATCTCATACCACGTCCAAATCATGTTGTACCTTCCATCAATTTTATACAAAAATCATGGTTGTTGATCCATCGATACAACTATGTGGTATGTTACCCACACAACCTACCCACACTTCCACCTAGGCTTCGGCCCGATGGGATATCAGACCACGCTATTCATTCCTTCAATCTCACACACCATTTACTATATATAAGTTCCTACCCACTGGATTTTGTAACTTTTCCTTCTAATGTCCTCTTACTGGCCTTGACTACCACCTAATAGGAGTGGTTGACTTTGGTTCCACATGTTCCAATGGTGGAACCATGGTTTTTCTAGAAAGTGGATTGGACATATTTTTTTGATTAATATGGGTGTAATAATCAAACTAAAGAGCATAAAATTATAATTAAAATTACCACAATGAAGGAAACATTTGTATCCCCTTTACACATCACTGTTATTCCTCAATAATGAACCCCTTGAGTCCTTTATGTAGTATATCAGTATGTTTTTATATCAATAAAACATATGAAATCCATCATGTAAAGTGAATTCCAAACAATTATGGGTGTCATGAAATTATTTCCTCATATATTGTATTATTGGTTTAATTTTTGATCAATATGTGTTTTTTAAAGAAATTGTAAAAGAATATATATAGATTGATAATAATTTAACTAGTAAATTCTATAACTTTCATATTAAAATACCTTACGTTTAAATGATATATTTATAAAAAATAATCTTATCCATAAAAAATAATATGGAAAATTATGGGAAATTTAATGTCCAATGATCATGACAATGTAAATATTTTAAAAGAAAGATAATGGTTACCAAAAAATTAATCAAGAAAGAGAAAGTCAATATTTTACCTATTTAAACAGACATTAAACCATCTAGAAAAACAACAATGATGGTGTTTATACAACCTATCCCTATTTTATAATAGGAAAAATAAATTTTTGATGTCGTTGATGAATAAAAATAGCATAAAAATTCCATTAAAACCATTCTGAATGAAAATATATTTTTTCTATGGAAATATTTTCAGCTCTAAAATTTCACATAATATTTTTAAAATATATTTCATTAAAAATAACCTTTTTAACAAATAAATTAATCTTTATAACATTTTTGTCTCATAATAGAATTAAATTATGTTCAATCCATTCACTATAAAAATAATCCTTTCACATTTTCTATAAAATCCAAACATGCCTTGTTTGTAAAACGACATGAAGATGCCTTTCAAATAAATTTTTAAATATAAAAAAAATTAAACATGTATTTAAAAAATCATTTTCAAAAATATAAAAACATTTTTGAAAAAAAATTTATAATATATGTTTTTTTAAGAAAAAGGATCTTCAGTCGAAAATATAAATTCAAAGAGATTTACAAAAAAATGTTTCCAAAATAATTTTATAGACAAAAGAGATGAAAATGTATTATTACATTAAAATCCCAAATTTAAAAAGAGAAAAAAAAATAAATTAGTTTTTTGATATAAAAATAAAATAATTCCCCATAGGGAAACTTGAACATAAGAAATCATGAATAATGTTTAGATTGTGAAATACACCATTACCATTTTGGTAGTGTTTATATCATAAGACCTATGAAAGAAATTAAATAAAAAACATTAAATAAAATTATTATAAACATATCAATGATATAAAAAAACATAAATTTTAGTACATACATCACATGAATAAATAAGTGGTGAATATGGCATATGTCTCATTGAAATAAAAGTGAGACGAGAAACCCTTACCATATGTATCATTTACTTCATATGTGTTTAAACATCTTTTATAATAAGTATTAATTCATTATAAATATGTTAAAACCCCCTAATAATATATTTCATACCATATAGGATTTAATTAGAGTCTTTTATTACATCATTATTGATAATTCTTTTTTAAAATCACTATTTTTTATGATAACTGCTTCATTTCTTTATGAATGTTTTTGTATGGTAATTACTATCCATTTATATTGTTCATAGATAAATCCTCTATATAACTAAAATAATTATATAAATATAAAATAAATTTATTTTTAAACTATTTAGAGTAATATAATATTGTTAAAAATAGAAAATGGATTACGATGTTCATGGAGATGGTAGATAGTGCGTATGTATGAAAGAATGATTTAATTTTTATCAATGGACAAAATAAAAGTAAATTAAATTTCAAATAACTATTAACTAGTAATTAATATTTTACAAATATATTTAATGTTTATCAAAAAAATACTTCTTTATATCTATTTTAAAAAAATTCACATCATTATGTGGAGGTGGTATTCGTCACGAATGCATAAGTGATGTTCTTGTCTTCCAATGGATGGGAAAGTATGAAGTTAGATGTAATATTATATATACATAATTTTTCAGGTCATAAATATCATATATATACATTAACTATAACCTTAATACCATCATTGTAAAGTGTAAATGAAAAAAAAACACATCGCTCTACGAGGTGGTAGTTCACAGTACTCACGGGCAGCATTGTTGTATCCCTTGTGAAATGGAATGTAAGAAGGTATATGGGACATAATAACTTCATAAGTATAATAATATATTAAATATCATATAAATTTTTTAAATACATCATAATATCCATTATTTAATGTTGGTTATAGAAAACGAATTACATCGCTTCCCCAAGCAGTGGTCCATTATACACATAATCTATGTATTTATTTTTTGTTTGATTGAAGTAGAGAATGATATGGTCTATGAAATTAAAATATTATAATACAAGTTTATATGCAATACTTTTTAAATTTATTATAATAGTTCAAAATTATATTAAGAAGGTGAAATAATAAATAAAATAAATACATATGTTTAAGAATTTTACCTCCTCTTCAGAGAGTCTCTTTTGAAACATACCTAAAGTATTCATAGATGTTCATCCTAATAAAACATAAGAATCTATGATGTAGTGAGGGATGAAAGGAAGTGATTTGTTTATGTATTGACCAAAAAAATAGATTCCTATTTTTTAAAATTATTGGAGAGTGGGGACTTTTATAAGTGCGGGATAGGATAAACATGGAATGTTTTAAAATATAAATAGATACACTTGTTTTTCTCCGGAAAATAGTCTAAAAACTGATAATTTTATAAAATTAGAAGTGATAAGGTCTAAATATTTCTATAAAATTTGATTTTAACAGATTTTGGTAAATTTTTATGATTTTATTATTACTTTACCCCCTATTAAACTTGTTTTTACCTTAACCAGAGTATTTAACTTTTACCACATTTACTATTTATAGTGGAAAAAATTTATGTTTCCCTTAATAGTTTATATAAATTAAAATTATTAAAAATATTAAATCAAATTTTCTAAATTAAATTTAAATAATTGAAAATTTTAATTTAAAATTAAATCCATAAACAAGTCAAAAAAATAGGTCCTCAAAATAAAAATTCAGATGTTTAAAAAGTCTAACATCACAATTCAATACGAAATTGATTATAGTGAACTACATTAATTAACTTATAATATAATTAATCTAAATTTACTTAAAAACTAATTGAAAATATTATTTAACCAGTTAAAAAATCTAAATGAAATGGAATTTTTCATTAGAAATTATAATTTTTCATTATTCATCAAAACAATTTCCCATTCAGAAAAGTCACAAATATTCACCCTTTTCAAAAAAAAATCTTGAAACTAGTAAAATTTATTTTTAAAATTGTTTTTCAAAATATTAAAAATCTCTTTTGAAAAATATATTTTTTCATAAACCATTTTATTTTACTTAAATAAATATTTTTTTAAATAAATATATAATGAATAAAATATTTCAAACTATAATTTTTATAAATTATTTAGTCATATTCATGATTCAAAACTTAACAACATGGTTAAAATAGTCTTCTTTGAATAATAATTTTTTAATAAAGTATTCTATTTATTTTAAACATAATGTTGTATGAAACTCAACATATTTTATAGGATGGATTTATTTAAAAATATATATATTGTTAAGTCTATGGGTCACTACTGGAAATGGGTTTTATCCCCACGCATCTATGCCCACGTTTTAAAAAACCATGGGGATAAATTATTTTTAATGATCTGTACCTTCAGTTTTATTTAAAATGTGGGTATTCAGCCCCTATGTATTGGGCTTCATCGTGAACCCCCCACATCAACCCTACCTCCCTACTCTGGGCTTCATCGCACTCCCCCAACTTCAACCCTACCTCCCAGCTCCACCTCACGGCTCCCCCTCCCGGCTCCACCTCCCGGCTCTGCCTCCGCTCCCGACTTGGACCTCCTAGAATTTTCCTCCGCCAAAAAATCCATCCTTGGCCACACTGCCCCCAGCTCCAGTGACGTCCTCGCTCTCCCCTCTCAGACCCGTCTCCTCTGGGTATCATCAAATTCATCACTTGTATATTTTTCAAATCAGTCTTCTTTGGAATTCCCTTATATAACATGAAAAAAACCATTCGATATAAAATTTTCCAAACTCCTAATTAGAAAGAAAACTTAAGTATTTGCATGAGTTACTCTTATATATACAAATATTTTTTCCTTTTCTTGATTAAAAGTATAGATCAACCCATTTATATGATTTTTATTTTTGAGGAGATCCTTATGTATAGGATCCTATATAAAATTTACTAATTTTCTTCTTCTACAATTTATTATGCATCAGCATATTTAAAATACATGTCGTAAATTTGGATTTATCATTAATTTCTCAACTAAAAGTTGTTCTAGAAGATGAGTGGTTTCCGAAATTATTTTTGGAAGAGGATTTAAAGATGTTCTTCAAGAAAAGATGTCTGAATCATTAAAATATGAATGTTTTATCCAATCCTCAGAGTCCGTAATAAAATAAAATTCATGGATATCTTTATATATGTAAGATATTCTCACAGTATAACTTTGATATTTTTTAATTTGATTAAAATATTATAAAATTTATTGAAAATGGTAATAGGATATGTATGATATTGAAGATGTAGAATTGAAAAGGTTATAGACGGTGTACTATTATATGTAACATCCATATAATGATAGTTATTATATTCTAAATTATATTTATGATATTTTGATGATGTTTAAAATCTTCCAAAACATTGTAGTACAGTAAAGGAAAACCCCTAAAAAGAAAACACAATATAGTCCAGACTATATGTAATATAATTTATTTTCTATTTAATATATTTATAAGTAAGAAATGTAAAAATACTAGAGATTTAATGATATATGTGATCCTTTAAATGATATATAAGATTTTTTTATTGATCTGTATGTCTTTTAGGATATTCCCTATGATATGTAAGATATTATAGATCATATGTAAGGTTTTTTATTTGGAGATATTTTTCCAAAACATTATATTACATGTTAGACTTTTTTAAGAATAAGAAAAATCCCTCCATTTTCCATTAAATTGAAACATAGCTTATACATCAAATGAGTAATAAATATGCAATTGGATCCTATTTTTTTTTTCAGGATGAAATGTGTCACCCCATAATAGGTATGAGTATCAAGAAGAATTAAAGTATCATACAATGATATTAAGATGAATTTTATATGAGATTCTATTGGATGATGTTAATCTAGTTGTAGACATGGATCACACCTCGGTTAAGAACATCAAGATGTAATCTTGGAGCCTCTAATAAGGGTCATTTAGTGATAATTATGTCATTAAATTAAGAAGGTAAATCAAAAAAATTATCAAAGTTTAAATTCACCTCAGATATAATGGGAATATAGTTGAATTGGTTAACCTAATTAGTGATTAATGGGTAGATTGAAGGACCAATTAGTGTTCAAGAAGAATAACATTTTTAGATCATGATTTTAGAAACACTTAATAGATTTTGTTTTAATCCATCAACATAAAGAGTGTATTTTGATTTAAGCTTATATTTCCCAATAACAATTAATCGTACTCCTTTAACCTTTAGTAACCCATAATTTATGAAGGTAACTAAGAATCCATTTCATTTTTCAATAGATTTCAATGTTTTAAAATCTTTTATCTTGTGAGAAGAACATCCACTATCCAAGATCCATGGACATTCCCCTTTGGATAGTTTGGTGAAACTTCAACAACAAAATATTTTTCCTTCACTTTTCTATTCTTCTTTTGAGGATTTTGAGTATTAAAACACAAATATTTTCAAGATGGTATATTGATGAGGCATTCATTTTCATCATGAATAGGATGGTCACACCTTCCATAGACTTATTCAAGAATATCAAACATGTTCGGTGATTTCTATATAGAATTCACAACACATTTCTAACTTTTATTACTTTAAAGGGGTTGAAACTCCCAAACATTGATTCTCAATACTCCCAAGTATATCATGGTGTATATTTTAAAAAACATATCTTTTCCATATGAACAAATATTCCAAAGTTCCAATAGAATCCATAAAAAGTATATCTTTTAAGAATCATGTTGTACAAAATTTGTAGGATACCTTGAAACATTTTTTAAATATTAATTCCTAAACATTATAGTAATAACTACTCTATTTTCATTGAATATTTTATTCCCCATCAAATAACCCCTACCAAATAATCTATAAATTTATAAATTTATTTTATTAAAAGTAAATTTTCCTCACATGTGTATAATGCCTCTATATATATAAAAGAGTATTTTACATTGAAATTTTCTTTTTTATTCCCCATAAATGACCACTTGGGAATGTCTTTTTTAAATTTTTTCTTTAGTTTACATATCAAGGTAGACGCGAGCGTGAGTTGTCTTCAGTGAGAATATTAGTTATAATATTTATATTCTTCATTACATATAATATAATGTTTAAATTTTTGATCAAATTTTTTTAGGGATATAAAACTCCAGAGTTTCCTCTTCCCTATATGGGATCGAGCAGGGATCCTCCAAGACCTAGGTGGAGATCCTATCTTACCACTCCCCACACTGACCCATTAGTGGACATCCCATCTACCAAACATGTCTTCCCTCTACTTGAGACCCCTAGGATGTTCCCATATATGCCGCCTTCATCATCCCATTTACCCTCTTTTTCCCATTCCATGTCCACGCCGACTCGACTGATTATCTCACCTGCATAATTTCCATATCCATTCATGTATCTCCAGACCTACTATGCATATTCTGACATGTCTATGCCACCTCCTTTTCCAACCATCCATCCAACACATATTGAGTATGTTCCTTCAGTTTTCACTCCTGTTCATGAAGATCATCCAGAGCACGTTGTGGAACAGATACTTCCTTCGGAGGATGCTGATCTAGCACTGTCCACAGATGCCTCACAACTTATTCAGGAGCCTGCATCAGTTTTTTTTATTATAAATGTTTCAAAATATATATTTTTCTTTTTTCCTATTATATTTTCACTTAACTCTTCTTTTTTAAACTCTTATCTTATTTAGTGGGATTTTTTAGTAAGCGATGTGGGAGCACTCGAATGCTGGATTCTTGGAATTGTGAAACTCAGATTATTGTGGATTACAATTCTCAAAATAAAATGGTAGGTAAAAATGATAAGGAATGTAGAATTTTTATCACTAATTTAGCCAAATATCATGATATCGTTCCGGTGGAACCAGTCTCATGAAGACATATTAGTGCTGACATCAAGGATATGGAATGGGTGCCGATATGGGTACGAATATTTTATAAATTTATATTTATATTAGTAATGTATTGTGTGACTTAACATGTTCATTTCAGAGTTTATTTGACTTTCCTAATGGTGAAGCATCCAAAGATTCTAGGTTTAGTGAACTTGCAGAGTATTGGAGGTTATACAAGTATGAGTTACATATTGGTTAGAGAAGCAGAGTGGGTACATTAGGGTGTGTACCCACAAACCCTGACTGTCAGAAATGTCAACATAAAAAAATGATCGCACATTTGAATACTGAACAGTATAAGTTACTACCCATATTTAATGGTTTTTATATGAAATTTAATTTTTATTACTTGTATTGTTTTTTTGTTTCTTAGTAAGTGTCAGCGACAATCAAAAAAACAAAGTTGAAATGACATATCTACACACATTGGGGCGCACTACAATGCCCGACCAAGAGAAGCGTCTGGTACGTTCATCTGAATTAAAATAATGTCATTATTTATAACATGTCATCATAACTTATTCATGTGTTCCCTTGGTTAGTCCATGTATCCTGGAAATCACATCTTATACTAGGAGAAGTCTTGTCTATTTTTCATAAACAACTAGTATATTTCCTTAAAACCCACTTCAGAAAACCATTTTTGAAAACCATTTCAGAAAACCACAAATCAGTTATGACTATCATTTACCTCAATGTTTGTAGGTGTTTTTTGCAACTCACTTAAATACAATTTTTTTCATTTATCATATATGGTTTTAATCTAGATTTTTGCACTTCTCATATGCATCAAGCTGTATTGGGCATTGAAGGTCTTGTACCTCGTGCAAAATTATTCTGCTTGAGTAGTAAAAAAAGATGGAACTACAGTTAATTCACAAACACAAGATAAAATTGGAAGTTTTTTTATTTATATTTCAAACATTTATATGAAATTCATAATATAATATGTTTATAATTTCAACAGTCTGCCTTGGAGGCCATTGATGAGAAGGAAGCAGACAACTTAGGGCCAAATGATCATTTGAGTCTAGTGTTAGGTGTGGAGAATCCAGGAAGAGTCCATTGTAGACTAGGAAAAAACATTGTCCCCTCTAGGTATTGGTCATTATCGGAATCCTCTAAGGCCTCTGAGTTGGAAAGTGTGTGTTCTGAATTAGCCACAACAAAGAAAATAATATTAGAGGATCGTGAAAAAAGTAAGCTAATGAATGAACATTTCATGAATGCTTTGTCAGTTTTGACTCAGTCACTACCATCATAGGTTGCTTCCACTTTTCATTCATGTATGGAATCAATGTTCTATTTAAATAATGCCTCGGGTGATTCCCATGAGGGTACTAGGGGCGATGGTGGTGGTGGCGATAGAGCTGGCGAGGATGTTGTTGATGATGTTGTTAGTGATGAGATTACCGATGATGTTGATGACGGTGTGGTTGGTGATGATGTTGATGATTGTGTTGTTGTTTTTGTTGCTGCTGATGATGATGATGCTGGACATGGGGATGACTATGATAGTGATGGGGGGGGGATATTAATCCCCTTCATTTTTGACTTAGTAGAGAGACTTGTGTTAGAGTTTAATTTTTTTTGTATTGGTGGACTACTTGTATGTGAATTTATTTATGCAATGAAATGTATTTTGGATTATGTTTTAATCAGGGGTGTTATTTGTCAATTATTTAAGTAATTTTCACATGACATGTATTTTTTTATGGTTTGGCGTTTTTATTGTAATCTCACCATCTAATCTTGGCCTTAGCAGTTGAGGGGAGACCTGGGATGGGGGGGCTGCAGTGGAGGGCTGGGGGGCTGGGAGGGGAAGTTTGGGAG